>JAOSBN010000004.1:26928911-26946438 GCA_027563595.1 Erythroxylum suave | reverse complement strand
TACATTAGTTTCTTTAAGAGGTCCAACATTTAAAGATTTATACACATCGTATGGCATAACATTTATGGACGCACCTACATCTAACATAGCTCTTTCAATCCTCAAATCACCAATTTGACATGTGATAGTAAACATACCTGGACCTTGACATTTCGGTGGAAGCTTTTTCTTTTGAAAAATCACTGAAACTTTTTCTCCCAATTGCACTTTCTCATCGAATTTTAATTTTCTCTTTGACGTACAAAGCTCCTTAAGGAATTTAGCATACCATGGAATCTATTTAATTGCATCAAGGAGAGGGATGTTTACTTGAACCTTTCAGAAGGTCTCCAAAATTTCCTTCTCTTTTTCTTCTTTCTTTGCTTTTACAAATCAACTCGGAAAAGGAGGTGGAATCACCTTGTTTTGTAGTTCTTTTTACGTCAATTATGGTTGTGAAGGTGCTGATTATGTGATTTCTTCCTCTACCTCTCTTTCAGAAATTTTCAGAAGGGTTTCCTATAGTTCCTTACCACTCTACAATGTGATAGCCTTCGCACTTTGTCTAGGATTAATCTCTGGTTGTGTTGGAAAATTTTTAGAAGTTCGCGCTTTCGATCGATTTATGGCAATTGCCATTTGAATTATCTAGTTTTTGATTTTACTTTGTTAAATTTCAATATTGCGGATACTTGCTTCAGTACTCCACTAAAACATCAAAGTGTTAGTGGTCAAAGATTGAACGATATCTTCCAAAGAGGAACGTCAAAGTCTTAGTGGTCAAAGATTGAACTATATCTTCTAAAGAGGACTTACCTTTAGAATTTGTTGTTACATTTTGAATTTGCCTAGGCACATATGGTTGTCAATACTGTTGGAAATTTATGGTCGCTTGCTATCCTTGAGGATTCCCATATCGCAAATTCGGGTGATCGCGCCACCCCAGATTGTAAGTATTGGAAAATGGGTCATACTTTCTTTGACTCGGCCCAGCAAATCCTCCCACGACATTCATCTATTGTGTGTTTTCCTCCTATAAAATCAGACATAAACTAGTAGAATGTCCTAACATTGAACCTATGCCACATACCTTTGCTTCTTCTTTCTTCGTGACCGCCAATTGTCGCCCCAAAGAAATAAGGTCATCCAATCTCTTCTCCAACGTGACCACGTTCACTTCATTCATGGCTTTTGTTTCATACCTAGTACATATTCCGAATTGTAGAGTGTTGGAACCCATGTTTGTAATCAATTCCCTTGCGGCCACCGACGCTTTATCAACTAAGGCACCACCATTTGTTGTGTCAATCATACTCCTATCAATGAGCGAAAGACCTTCATAAAAATATTGAATTAACAATTAGTCAGTTATTTGGTGATGGGGTCAACTAGCACAAAGTTTTTTAAATCTTTCCCAACATTCGTAGAGTTTTTCTCCCTTATGTTGTCAAATTCTACAAATTTCCTTTCGAATATTGGCTGCTCTTGATGTTGGAAAATATTTCTCAAAGAAAAGCCTCTTTATTTCAGCCCATGTTTATACATTTTCTCTGGCTGAATAGTACTGCCACTCTTGAGCTTCATCCTTTAAATAAAATGGGAAGGCTTTTAGCATAATTTGCTCTTCTGTCACATTCGTCGGCCTCATTTCCATGCAAACTACGTCGAATTCCTTCAAATGCTTTTACGGATCTTCTCCCGATAAACCCCTGAACATAGGTATTAAATGAATCGGTCCATATTTTAATTCAAAAGTATTGTTATCACCTAAGTTCGAAAAGTTGATACAGTGGGGTTATTGCGTGTCCATAGGTGCAACTAATTCACGAAAAGTGCAGTTTGCTGTCGTTCTTTTCATTTTCTACGTCTCCTTCTAATATTTGGTTTGTTTTTGCAGTCTTTTAGCTGTCTTCTCAATCTAAGGATTGTATTGCAAATTCTCTGATTGGTTTGAACACATAACGTACATAAATCGTCAAAAATTCCTCAACAACGGCTCCAAAATTTGTTACTGCTATCGCCTGCAACCAAATTCAAAAGAGATCAATGCCATTTATACAATTTAATGTAGTAATGGTAAATGGATGTCATTCCCACAAGGAATCTTAACGGTAAAGGAGTTATGAATTCAAAACAAAACAAAGTAACGAAATGGGGGGGAGGGGTTAAATTGAGAATTAAACAGAATTTAAATGGAATACGAAATTGAAAAATAACAAATAGCAAAACAATGAAAATATAGCAATCAATAAGAATGAATCTTGGCTTCTGGTCTCCTTTATTATTGAATTTGCGTTGATCATCGACACAAAAAATAACCAATTTATCAGTTAAGCACTCGTCGTCAGAATTTCTTTACCTATTTTCTCTTATGTTTAGTTAACCAAAACATGCATTTGAATTAACCCTTATTAATCAATAACATGGATACGATCTCAGATTTAATTAATTAATAGCTTTACAAATCAAGAAAATCGACAAACTAGACAACATACATATGATATATATTTAGCCTAGATAATTATTTTTCTTAGAATTATGTCCCTAACGTAGTAGACAAAAATCCCAGTCGTTACTTTTGATTAAAAGAATTGAACGTCAACCTATTTATTCTAGCAATTGATTGAATAAAATCATAAACTAGTTGCACACCTAGTCATAAAATCAAACAATCAAATAATGAGCCAGAAAAATAATTAATACTTGACTGATAAATCAATTGAAACAAAGAAAAAAAGTCTCCCAACATTCAGAGTTTGGCTAATTCCTTCAACAATGGAAGATATACTGTCTTCACATATGCCATGGTAGGTTTCCTACTTAGTGCATCCACTATTACATTAGCTTTCCCTAGGTGGTAGTCTATCATCAAGTCATAATCCTTCAACAATTCTAGCTAACTTCGTTGCTTTAAATTTAACTCTTTTTGGCTTATCAAATATTTCAGACTTTTTTGGTTTGTAAATACCCTGATGGTGACTTCATATAAGTAATGTCTCCATTCAATGCAAAGATTATGACAGCCAACTCTAAGTCATGTATGGGATAATTCATCTTATAGGGTTTTAATTGCTTGGAAGCATAAGCAATTACTTTATCTCCTTACATCATCACACACCCCAATCCTTTCCTCGAGGCATCGTTATATACTACATATCCATTACTACTAAAAAGCAAGGTCAAAATTGGTGCAATTGTGAGCCTATTCTTCAATTCTTCAAATCTCCTTTAACATTCTTCTGTCTATACAAACTTCTGACTCTTCCTTGTCAATCTAGTGAGTGGGGCTGCTATCATGGAAAATTCTTTTACAAATCGTCTGTAATAACTAGCTAATCCTAAGAAATTCCTCACTTCTGCTACATTCTTGGGTGCTTCCCATTTAACTACAACATCTATTTTCCTTGGATTCACATTTACTCCTTTTTTCCGAAATTACATGTCCAAGAAACACCACTTCCTTTAGGCAAAATTCACATTTATCAAATTTGGCATACAACTATTGGCCCCGGATTTTTTTTTGAGTTAAGCATGATATTTTATGAAATAAGCAAGGAATTTGAATTTTTGCCTTAAAATAAATTATGAGGTCATGATAGAATAATTATTGGAGTTTAACTATTTATTACAGTGTTAGTAGGATTTTATTTTGCTGGTTAGTAAAATTAAAGCAATAGGAATGTATTGAGGGCAATTGCAGCATGGCACTTAAGGTTAAAAGCCATAAAGCATTAAAGGAAGGGTAAAGATGACTTTTAAGACTCATTAAGGGTAGAATTGGAAGAGGAAAAAGTTTGCCTTGTACATTAAATGAACAAAAACCTGAATGAAGGGAGAGAAGAGTGAAAAAAACAAAAAAGAAAGAGAAATGAGAGAGGGTTTCGACCATTAGAAAGAAAAGGAAGAAACAAGCTTAGGTTTCATCTTTTCTTAGCTTTTAAGAGTGATTTTGAGGGTATTCAAGAAGCGAAAAAGAAAGAGGAAGAGAAGAGCTTCCATTTGAGCCAAACATCTCTTTGTTTGGTGAAGATTCAAGGTAAGCCCATTTTTAATCCTTTGGATTTTTGGAAGGGTTTTGGTTTATGAAGCTTAGGAAATGCATAGGTTTTAAGTATTCTAGAATCAATTTTTAGTGAATATGTCTTTTGGGGTTCTCAATTGGTATTCCTATTGAATTGGGTTTTTTTTTCCAATATTGAAGGAAATCAAGGCAAGAGGAGCAAAAGGAGGGGCATTTTGAAGCAAGTTTTTAAGCAAAAAGTCCAGGTGGGTTACATGTTTATAGTTGAGTTAATGAGCCATGGGAATTTTTCTAAATCAAAAGATTTAAATGATTTCAATTGCTTTATAAATATTGCATTTATTGCTCCTTAAATGATTGAAGTATTTGCTATATGTTTGGTACATGAATCTTGATGATGATTTATGATGGAAATTGTATTTGAAAAATGTCATGCTTATGGAAATCATATTTCTGAAATGTGCCTTTTATGCGATATGTTTGTAATTCATGAAATTATGATTGTGTGGATTTGTGGTGGACCATCACATTATGTCACATGTACATTGACCATGTTAAAGGCTTCTCCTACCTGCCCGTTAGGGGCATAGAGCTCTTTCATGGACTTGCTCATGTTCATCGAAGATTTGCAAACACTCCCTCATGTTTATTGGAGATTCGCAAGAACTCCCTCATACATATGGACTACCTAAAATCATTATGATTGCTTATGTTATGTATGAATTGGTTGACAAGTTTGAGAATTTGATGAATATATGACTTATGTTGTTTATGAATTGTCGACAATTTTAAGAATTTTAGGAATACATGTTTTATGGATTCAATGCAATTTACTATGACAATGAATATTTTCAATGGTTCTGCTTGTTTCTTTGCTATAAACTTGTTATCCACAAGCCTTTAGCTCACCCTCCCTTCATCACCATCTTCAGGTGATGAGTAAGAAATTGAGTGATAGAGAGTCAAGGCATCACTCCAAGATTGCATATTTTTGTGTTTAAGTTAGTGTAAGAAAAACTCAAGGCTTAGCCGCATTTCAAGTATCATTCACATGTATATTTTATATTTTTGGATTATGAGATCAATGATGTATTTGGGTCTTGAAATGCCCATTAAAGGTTTGTAAAACTCTTTCTTTTGTTGTTAATGAAATATATGTATGTTTTTATAATGACTTTCCAAGTTTTCACAATGCATTTTCAAGCATTCATAGGGGTAAAATCTATGTTCTGACTTCATGGGAAAAACTATATTAATCTAGGCTGATTTGGACAAGGTTGTCCTCTTGGAAGTTATAGTTTCTCCTCTTAGGTTTCCAATGATATAAAGTATGTAATATTTTGAAGATCGGATTTGAAGGATATGATTTTGATACTGCACAGGGTGCATGTAGGACACTTTATAACTTTTCTATTTTGATATAATATAACAAGAGTACTATGGTGTCTTGAAATGGGAAGAAGTAGTGTGATAAGTTAGAGATCAAATGAAGGTAATAAATGGGGTTGAACATATGCAGAAATTTATTATGAATATGTATAAGTTTAAAGGTTATGTTTTTGGATTGATGGCTAGACATAGAATATGATTTAGTTGTAAATGATACTGAGTTGAAATGGAAGTGATAATGAAGGGAAAATGATGAGAAAAATGAGTTAGAAATGATAGATATGTGTAAGATGGGTCATGGGTAACCTGTAGGAGTTGGAAATCTAGAATTTATGCCTATAAATGTCTGCTGGGTAGACTTGATGTCTATTGGGTGGACCTTCTCTAGAATTTCAGTGTCCCAACTCAGTTCATGTCATTTTAAAGGGACGTATGTCCACTAAGCGGACATTCTCAGGACAATTTTGTAAATGTAAAATTTTGACCTTCTAGATGGTAAAATCACTCTTTAGAGTCTTCACAGAAGTTGTAGAACTCGAAGTCCTCTTCAAAACCATGCTTGAATGACCTTAATCTGACATCCATTGTGATGTTAATTGTACCAAATCATGTACATACATAAATTATGGACTTATGTTTTTCTCTTATAAGCTTGAATGGAGCTTGAAATGTACTTAGTTTAATGAGAAAAGAAGGGATAAAATGAGTGATATGTTAAGGTGATGATTAAGGATATAAACATAAGTATGGATTGTTATATATCAAGAGTTCAAAAATGAAAATTTGGGATGTTACAAAAATGAAGATGAACCTAGGTTAGCTAATGAGGTTCCATTAAAAGAACCCCATAAAATGAAGCACTCATGTTTAACTTATGACTTAGACTCTGAAAACGAGGCCTAACAATAGCTCTTTCCTCCTCAATGTCTCCAAGGCAATCCTTAAATGCTCTTCATGTTCCTTATCACTCTTGTAGAAACCAATATATTATCAATAAAGACTATGATAAATTGGTCTAGGTAAGGCTTGAAGACTCTATTCGTTAGGTCCATGAAGGCTGTAAGGGCATTAGTTAATCTAAACTAAGAACTCAAAATGCCCATATTGTGTTCTGAAAGCAGTCTTTGACACATTAAACTCTTTTATTCTAAATTGACGATAACCCGATCTCAAGTTTATCTTGGGGAAGACTTTTGCTCGTTGTAGTTGATCAAACAAATCATCTATGCATAGGAGAGGATATCTATTCTTAATAGTGACATGATTGAGCTTTCTATAGTCTGTGCACATCCTTAAGGATCCATCTTTCTGTTTCACAAACAGAACTAGAGCTCCCTAAGGTGAAGAGCTAGGCCTAATAAAACCTTTTTCTGACAACTCTTATAACTACTCTGTAAGCTCCTTCAATTCTGCTGGAGTCATTCTATAATGTGGAATTGATATTGGTGTAATACCTGAAAGAAGCTCTATAGTGAACTCAATCTCTCTAGGCAATGGTTGTCCTGGTAACTCCTCTAGAAAGACATAAAGAAATTCCCTAACCACAAAAATATCATAAATTTTCCTCCATCTACCTTCATGTCTACCACATATCCTAATAATTCCTCATATCCTTTCCTCGTCATTTTCTCTACTGTTAAAGCTGAAATAATTCTAGGCGGGCTTGCTTTCCTATCCCCCACAAACACCACCTTTTTACCTTAGTCAAGCTCAAACTCTACTGTCTTCTATTTGCAATTAAAATTGGCACTATATTTTTCTAAGGTATCCATACCCAAAATCACATCTAGTCCACCCATCTTCAATGGCATTAAGTCCCCTACTAATTTTACTTCGCCAATGTATATTTCACAGTCTTGATAAATATAACTAATAATGACATACGGTAAATTAGGGTACTGACCATTAAAGGGCTATCTAATAGACTCAAATTTCAACCATGCATCAGCATACTTGATGAAATAAACGAGTGGGTAGACCCCAGATCAATTAAAACAATAATATCATCATTAAATAATTTAACCATACCAGTCACAACCTCTGGAGCTGCTTCTACTTCCTCCATCGCTATTGCAAATACTCTAGCTCGTGCTTGCCTTTTTAGTCTTCTTGGAGGATTTACTTTCTCAGCTCCATTAGAATTGCCTACTTTAGTTGTAGACTTAACTTCCACGGTCTCAAACCTCTTTGAAGCTTACATCTGAGTTCCCTCTTGTCTAGCATACTAAGGGCACTCTCTAGCTATGTGTCCTTTTTCTCTACAATTGAGACAAGCTTCAGTCAGCCGATAGCATTCCCCTTTATGGAATTTACCGCAATGTTCACATTTGGGAATGGATTACCTATCCCTCTTTCCTCTTCTACTGCCTCCAACAATTGACACTTAAAGAGAAGTACTTCTCTTCAGTCTAGGCCTACTTGTTCCACTGCTTTTAGCCTCAGATAGTGTAGAGGATGTCTTGGCACTCCTTCTTGGCATAGGAGCACTACCTCCCCTACTAAGCTGTTCTCTTCCCTTCCTCTTTCTGTTCACTGCATTCTTTATATTTTCCATATTCTCAACCCTTCAAGTAGCTTCTACCAACTATTGGAAGTCACAAATATTCTACGCCACCACTTTTTCTTTGATGGATGAATGTAACCCCTCTTCAAACCTTCGGCACTTAGTTGTTTCACTCATCATCAACTTAGATGCAAATCTAGACAATTGTGTAAATTTGCATTCATATTCACTCACTGTTATCTCTCTCTAGGTGAGACTTAAAAACTCCATTTGCTTCTGCTGGATATAGACCTCAGACAGATATTTCTTCTTATAGGCAGCTTGGAAATCCTTCCATGTCAACACTGGTGGTTTTATCTAACTCCCTAGTACACTTTCCCCACCGATGCAAGGCTTCTCCCTGTAGCAAACTTGCAGTATATACAATTTTTTTCATTATCTTCACAATTCATCTATTCCAATATTCTTTTCGTCTTCCTCATCCATGTTTTGACTTCTTCTGGATCAGTCATCCCATAAAAATCTACCGCTTCATACTTCCTCAGTTTATCAAATTACCTTCCTTTCTTAGCTAAGGTTGGGTTAGAAGTTGATGACATCTGGCCCATGGCCTGGGCAAAGACTTGGAACAATCTAGGATCAAAAGGATTAGGCATTTTCTCCTAACAAAGAGGTGACTCAAGCATTTGTGGTTGAAAGGGCTTGCTATCTTACCCTACGGTCGCCTCAACAATTGTTGGGACTCTCGACTCTTTTGGTGGAAAATCAGGTGTAGCAGATCCTTGCAAAACTCCTCGTGTTCTTTTATGAGGTGACATTTTACTCCTTCAAGAAAACATTATTATTTAGCTTACTTTTCATGTTAATTTTATTTCCTACATATATGCATGATATACATATCACTCAATGTAATCAATCAATTTAACAATGTAAGCAATCCATCACATATCATAATAATTCATAGTATAACATATTCTAAGCCTAGGAAGCCCTAAAAAAATCATGGGCTTTAATACCAAAGATGTTGGGCCCAGGTCTCGATTCTTCTTTGTGGCGACAATACGCTAAAATTTGAGGGACCTTTAAAATAAAATAAAATAAAATTAAAAATAACACACCTAATAATTAAAAAACATATAAATAAATAATTTAGCAATGAAAGAAGTGTACAGTTGGGAATAAAAACAAATAATTAAATTTGTAGTAAATGGTGAAAGAAGTGCATGGCCATGCATAATAATACATGCCCATGCTTTAAGTGCACGTCTGTGCACATTTGTGCACTCCCGTACTTTCTAGTGCACGGCCGTGCTTCTTGATGAGTCGCAATCGTGCTCAGCACGCTCGTGCAATTCCATGAATAGTGTGGTTAGCCATGCAATTCTAAGAATAATATGGTTGATGCACAATCGTGTAATTCTAAGAATAATGTGGTCGGTCACGATCATGCATGTGTACGATCATGCACCTTGACTCTGCCACTATCACTTCTAATCTTCATAACTTTCAACTCCAATATTCAAAAATTACAAACTTTATACCTTTAGAAAGCTAAAAGAGTAAACTACAACTTTTATGAAGATAACTTTGTCTAATTCTACCTAAATCAATGTAGTTTATTCACTAAAGGTCGGACACAATTCTTGTCCCCTCATTTCCTTACTGCCTATCTAACATTTTCACAAAACCAAAAGACCTGAATCTAGCAAACATAAGCCATACATACAAAACTCCCAATAAATTGATTTATTTGAGAAAAATTGATCCAAAAGCCATTAAACAACATACCATTTTTATTCTCAACCACAATTGACAACTTAATAAAGATGAACCTTTGAACATGTATAAAGGAAACTTCATCAACTCTTTCATTCATTTCTCAAACAAAACAGAGTGTATACTTTGCTTTAATTACATAGCAAGGGTCACAATAGTAGCATAATACAAAACAAATAAGAATGCTCATGCTTGATATATTTCTAAGCTATCAAAAGTATCTGAACTAACTTAGTTACAAAAGATAAGTTTCTTGGAGTTTACCGAAGTTTGCAAGGTTTAATATTGATCTGTTTGTTCTGCACCTGAGATGTGAAAAATAATGGGGTGAGCTACAAAGCTCAGTGACTAATACATTTATAGCCATCGGTAATGAGCCATACATATAGCCAAGCATATACATATATTTATATCACATTTTAATCTAACAATCAGATTATCCATAGTTCAAGCTTGTAAACAATAGATTATCATATAAATCAAATCATATATTTTTCAACCATCAAAACATAACATTCAATTGTATATCATGTTTCATAAATCAAATTGAGATGCACACATATAATGGCTCGAGAGAATCCCATGGAACGAAATGGCGAAACATACTTTTCATGCTTTTTGAGCTTCTCTTCATTTCATTAATACCAATTACAGTAAAATCTTTTAAGGCATGGCAAGAAAAAAATTCACAGTGCATTTTTCCTACATTCACAATGATCCAAAGACAAGCATTTAAGTACACAACAAGTAAGAAAACCAACCCATCATCACAATAACCATAAATATATTACCCACCTATTTTCTTGTAAATCTAAACTGAAGTTTGTCTCTCCTATTGCTCTTGTCTTTGATTTTCTTGGTTCCCTTCGAACAATAAATTTTCATTCAACTAATATACAAATAAAAAAATCCTTAGAGCTCTAATATCTAAGAATGCGCTTAGATTTAATCTACTTTTGGTTTAACTAAGCTAAAGTGACTAATATCTAGTAGAGAATCCATGAAAATCTAAGAAAATGAATTTCTTAGTTCTCTTCTTTTTCTCTTCATTTTCAGCACATAAAACCTATTTTCTCTATTTCCTTCTTCTATCAAAACAAGAGATAAAGGATACCTAGAAACTCAGCTGAATCTTTTCCTTCCTCTTCTTTCTCCTTTTTGTTTCCTTTCCTTCTTCTTCTTTTTTGTTTCGGTTTCTCCTTCTCTTCTTCTAGTTTCTTCTACGACTTTCTCTCCTCCTTTCTTACTCCCACATAACTCTTATGCACTCTTCACTTATTAATTTAAGACAACTTTTGTCTTTCCTAACTTACCCTTCCATATTTGACTTAATACCAATTTACTCCTTAACTTAACTTTAGCATTTCCATTTAATCCATGCAAACACATATAAATAAAATGTATTCATAACTAACTCCAAAATTTCTAAATTAAAAAATTCTAATTTTTGTTCATGCTTGCTAATTTAATAAAATAAATTCTAAGAAAAATTTTGGGGTCCAACATACCTTGCTCCAATTGCCAATGTAATGGGAGGCTCAAATATAAATCCCCAAGTTTCTATTCGTGAAAAAGGAATTTAAATCATATAATATGAAACAAACAAACCTCTTTAAGTTGACTCAATAAGCATATGTACATGGTGAATGATGTAGGTTTCGAGGAAGCTATCACCAAAGAAATGTGAAATTATGTATTTTCATTCAAAATGGACGTTGTTGTTGAAAATCACTATTCACAAAATGAAATGTGGAAGTTATACTAAAAAGTTCGATTTTATCATTTTTGTGATTGTTGCTTGAAAGCTATTATTAGAACTTTTATGATGATGACTAACTTATGAAAGAGATTTGTTAGATGTATGCAATGAAGGATAATAAAAATTATTAATGTGTTTTTTATTAATAAAATAAAATATTAAGAAAAACCTTTATAGTGAAACCTTATCATTGTTAATAATTTTTTATTAATTTATTCAATAACAAAATTTCAGAACTGTTAGTATATATCCATTGAATTCACCTAAATTACTACAAACAAAATTAATAATAGTTTTTTATTAATAATGCTACCTTTACAACTGAGGTGGAATTTTATGGAGTTTTTATAATTATTCTACATCTGAAAGAATGGAGAGGAATCTTTAAGCTTTGAATAATTATTGAATTGCTATTATTCATATATATAATGATGCATCAAATGTTTTTAATAGTTATATTCTCTTAAAACTTTAAGTTCTTACATAATTATAATATAAAATTTTTTTGAATTGTCATGTCAAAAATTAGAGAAACAACTAAGAGTCGTCAATTTTGCAAACTCTTAAATGGCCAAAAAGCGTATTAACTGAAATTATTTATTCATAATGTCTGTTAAATAGTATTTAGTATATCTTTTATTTAAATGTTCTACCTAAATTTTTTCTCTTTCTTAAGTTTAAAAGGCATATTATCATTAAAAAGTTATAAAAATATCTAAATAAAAATACCTGAAATCTTTTCCCAAGGTTACTTAAATTTGATTTTCTTGGCATAGGTTTATAATTAATAACTTGGATACAAAAGAATTGTGGCACTAAGTGACTGGATTGTGAAGGGCATTTCATCTTTCAAATATTCGTTTTAAAATAATGAATGTTGATTGAAGCATAATTTTCCATATTTAATATAGTTATTTGCTACTCTCCGTTTTCGTTGTTTTGATTCCAGCATTAGCAAAATACATTCGCCAACCACAAAAACAAAGTAATTCATTATGGGAGTTTGAGTATAATGAATAAATGCCTTAGTATATAATATTTGAATGTATAGCCACACAACATCAAAGGAAATGTTTGTTTTAAGAGACATTTCATTAAACAATTCATAGGGAACTCGAATTATCTTTAACTAATAACAAAACAATTGCATTTTTTCATTATCTACCAACAACACATTTAAACAACAAATAAGCCAACAATTCAACTAAAAAAAATGCATAAACCAACAATCCAAACAAAACCCACCCACCCACTGATGGCTATACATATAAGCATCTAACAATTTCGTTTTTTGGAGACAAAATAAACTCAATAGAGTTGTTACATGAAAATGATGCATGATGGACCAAAAAGGAAGCAAAAATCAAGGGAGGAAGAACTCCAAGAAGAGAACCGACAGCGTAAATGGTGGGAAGAGAGAAAAATAGAAGAGACGAGGGAGAAGAAGGGGGGCTTCGGGTCTCATAAATGTTGTCGATAAAACGACATTGCTTGGATTAAAACCAAATGACGTCACTTTATTTTATGATAATTTGATAGTTACCGACAGAAATGTGGTCTCATCAATATTCAACTTGCTTATTTTCCCCGTCAACTGTTGCCACCTAATTTTGCCATGGACTCTCATGTTTTGTTGCTATAATACATCTGAAAACTCATGCAGATATTTTCCCTCCATGTTTATCGATGAATGTTTTAGGTGTTGGTAAATCCATCGAGTTTGCTGACGGAAAGTGATTTTCTATCGCTAATTTACAACAGAATGTCTTCTATCAGTAATTTGTTATTTTCTTGTAGTAATATTTAAGACAAAAATTATACTATATCTATAATATAGAAAAAATTGTTATAATTAATTTTTAGTCATAGTTAAATTAATTATTATCTCAACCACATACATTTTCTATCAGTATCATACTCCAACTAAAGATGGCATGCATAGCTTGAGGGTCCATAGCATCAACTCAAGAGCTCTTGTGAATATCTACAAGCAATTCTTGAGCAATAAATATGATATTATCACTTGAGGGTATCTAGTACATATATTTTTAGATAATTGGTATTTATAATAAGCATATAATTTAATTAATATTATAAGTTTCCCATAACTAATTATAATTATATATTCAGAATTACCTATATAAATTTTAGTATAATATCATAACAACTCTGATTGAAATTTTAAATAATATCTAATACCATATATATAACCTAATTTGATATATTAATATTATATTAAGTCTAATCAGGGTACAATTGTATATATCTTAACTTTTAATTTATATATATATATATACTGTATATAAGTAAATACGTATATTATAGATAAAGGTTTCTTATTATATTCACTTGAGAGTGTTATGATATTTCTACGTTACTTAGATAATAATAGACATTATAGTTTTGTTATTATATGTATACTAATATACCTTATAAATTATATAATAATGGCTTTTAGGTATATAGATTATATATTAATGGTATAATCGATGTATTTACTTGTTTACCATTGCTTATTAATTTAAGTATAGATGTAATTACAATTTTATATGGTATATATAATGATTGAAATATGATAGTATAAAATGATATTATATGGTATATAAATTTATCTGATATTAAAGATTTATGACTATATATATAACATATTTTTGAGTAAAATGATAATCATAAACCCATATTTAATTGTAACCTATATCTCAATGTCAACAAAAATTATTAAGTATTTATGTTCCTATGTTATTTATATTATTTGAAGATTTTTTATGTTTAATTACACTTGCAAAGTATTAAGATATCTAAATATACATATGCAATTATCATTGTATTTATAAATTAATACTTAGGATAATTGGAATTGATGTTACAATGGATTCAATGCTACTTATATAATACCTTTTAATTATATACTATAGGAGTTCAAACTATCTATAACATATTAATTTTTAATATTTAATTCATAATAAGTATTGATTATTAATACCAAGTATTGATTACTATTAAACATGCACTTTTTCTAAATTAAGATATCAATAAATATGGCAAATTAATGTATAGTATATTGTTAATCACATGCATAGTCTTAAATAAAATGTCATGCATATGTTATACTGTTAATTGCATAGGTCGTAATTTATATTATAACATATCAATTAAATAAATTATAATATATATAAATGATATTTATTAATTTAATTATAATATACTATAAATAATTTAATTAACTCTTTAATTATGAAATACTATAAATCATTATTATCAATTTTATACATGTTATATAAATAGTATTCTCATATTAAATATAGCTGATATATATAATAATTATAAAATATTAAATTATCATTATTAGGACTTCAAGTTGGTGAAGATAATAATATGAAGTTATAATAATTTATACTTAACATTATATAGTATTGTAATTCGCATTAAATTATGTTAATAATTATATTAGCCATAATATCACTTAAGATATTATAATTTATTAAATAATAATAAAGTATTATATAACACTATAAAATATATTAAATACCATAATTAATATGTAGAAATTAAATTATTATATATAAATCCGAAACAGTTATTTAATTTACTATAGTATACATATAGAGTGTTATCATATATTATACATTATCACGTTAATCCATGTATAATTTATTTACTAAATCAAAATTAATGATTAATCCTATCAAGTTGGTTTACGCCCATAATTTTCAATTATAATTTCAATAATAATTATATATATAATTTAACTTAATATTAAATTATTATATTGATTTATGATTTAATAATATTAAATTTTATATAAACATACATTTAATCTAAACTAAATTAAACTTCTATGTATAATTATATAACAAAATAATTAAACTATTACATGTTGATAGTTTTATGTAATATATAACAGTCTACAATTCTTAAATTTAGAAGTACATAACAATCATGACTTTTCAACGACAATACTTTTCCCTCTTTAACATTCATACAATGGCTATATTATATGCATACTGTCAAAGCCAAACCACCCTCCCATAGATATTGTCCGCTTTGGGCTCAGCCCAAACCTCACAGTTTTGCTGGGCTAGGAAAATACGTTTTTTAGGAGAGAGGTTTCCATACCCTTATAAGGCATACTTCGTTCTGAGCCAAGGCCCTCACGGTTTTGCTGGGCTAGGAAAACAAGTCTTTTAGGGGAGAGGTTTCCATACCCTTGTAAGGCATACTTCGTTCTCCTCTCCAACTGATGTGGGATTTCACACTATCCATCGCCCTTAGGGCCCAGCCTAGCTGGCACAACGGGTCGGAACTAGCTTTGATACCATTGTAATAGCCTAGACCGCCAGTTCACATATATTGTCTGCTTTGAACTTTGGGCCCAACCCAAACCCTCATAGTTTTGCTTTTCCTAGTGCCATACAAGGGTAAGCATATCTCTCCAGCTAGGAAAACATGTCCATGAGGGAGAGATATCCTTACCCTCGTATGGCGTATTTCGTTCCCCTCTCCAACCGATGTGGGATTTCACATTATCCACCCCCTTCTTTAGGGCCCAGCCTAACTGGCACAACGGGTCGAGAATCGGCTCAGATACCATTGTAACAACCTAGACCACTTTCCCATAGATATTGTCCGCCTTGGGCTTTATGCCTAGCCCAAACCCTCATGGCTTTGCTCTTCCTAGCTCAGCTAGGAAAACGCGTCTATAGGGCAGAGGTATCCATATCCTTATAAGGCATACTTCGTTCTCCTCTCCAACCGATGTGGGATTTCACATTGTCTAATCTATAATATACGTTTATATACTTACAATATATTGTCTAACGTTAAATTAATATATATTAGTTAGTTAATACTATGATTAATCTATATATACTATTTTATTATAGTTTATTCGTATAATTTGATTTATATATTTTATTATATATATTAAGTGTAATCACAAATGTTTTTTATCAAAATAATTTCAGTTAAGTTTAACTATAATTGTAAAATATTATAATGTTTAAAATTGTACAAATTATTTATAAATTAATAAATTAAATTTATATATTATTTAATAAAATATTATGTATTATAGTTATACTTAACTGAAATTATTTTGATAATCTCCGAACTCCATATAATATAGCATATAAAACATTTAATTTTAACCATATTAATTATATGGAGATATATACTATTTTTAATTATAGGGTGTACATTTATATATTAATGGTAATTATTACACCATATAACAAATAATTTATAATTAACATAATATAATATATATTTAGTAATTACATTTATGTATTAAATTATTATATTATAATTTTGATATGATATAAAATAACTATAATTAATTTTGTACTTTATTAATTGTGTACAAAATTAATAAGTAGGAAGATAAACTATAATGCAAGAAGCTATTTAACTTATTAACAAAATAATAATTAGACTATATAGTTATTTAATTTATTAATGTTTAATTTAATAATATAAAAATAGACTCTTGTAAATAAATTAAGTATTTTGTTATGAGTTATATATATATATATAGATATATATATATCAAATGTTTGCTAAATTTAGTTATAATTATTATATTTTGTATGCAAATTTAATTATGATTTAATAATAATATAATGATTTACTATATTGTTCATATACTTACATGGATATATATATATATATATATATATATATATATATATATGGTTGCAAAATACATGAACTTATGGTTAATTGATTCCAAAACTAAATTATACTATGAATATGATTAAATAACGTTATAATTTATTAAATAAGTGTTAATTATATGGTTATTAATTAATTTTATCTATCACAATTTATATAACAAATTATAAATTACATTATGATAGTATTTAATAATATATGATACATGAAATAAAATAATTTAATACACATAAATTTATTAGATTGACCCATGGTATTTTTTTTTTTAAAAGGCATGGAGGATTTTATTTATATCTTATAAAGGGGATGCCTATACAATCTGTGTTAATATAGCCTTTAACAACATTAGGCAGAGAGTGAAAGTTAGAGAAAGTATACATAGCTTGGGAAGATCTCCCTATCTGTGCTAGAGTATGAGCTATCCTGTTTC
>JAOSBN010000004.1:26904030-26923549 GCA_027563595.1 Erythroxylum suave | reverse complement strand
CGAAATGAAGGAACTATGTATGAGGAACCAATTTAAGCACAAAAATCATCAATTAGGAGTAAACAAATGCAATAGCAACTATGAAAATGCAGCCAATTTATAATATAAACTTTGCTCAATCAGGGAGAGACTTACAAAGAGAGAGAGGCAAATGGCAAGTGAAAGACCAAAATGGTGGGTCTTTCACTTAATAAAATCGTGGTTAAACAAGTGACATGTGGCAAGTGAGAAAGATGCAAATGGCAAGTGAAAGACAAAAATGGTGGGTATTTCACTTAATAAAATTGTGGTTAAACAAGGGATGTGGCAATTGACACTTGTCACTTACCAAATGTCACTTTCTCATGGTCCAATTTTGGGTCTTTTAAAAATGCTAGTCCATTTGTCTCCCAATTCTAATTCAATTGACTCCCAATTTTAAATGACATATGTCATTGAATCCCATTATCACTTTTCAATAATTTCTACTACCATTTGATATTTATTTCTACTACCATTTATCAATTGTCCTACAACATGGCATTTTTTCTAGTCTAAAAATTACTCATAATTTAAGAAAATTCTCAAATTTCTCCAAAAATTCTAAATCAATAATTTAATTCTCCAAATCAATTTTTAGAACAAAATATTAACTACCCATAACATAATCACATTAAATAAATCATTTATACCTAGAAAATGTCAAATGAGTGTATGAACAAATTATTGTAATGTGTGCAATGATCAAATTCACATGTATGCATGCTATATTATGCATGAGCATGAAGTACATTTCTCTATTATCTCATTGTTAGTTCTTATGTATGGTATTTCCAGGCTTTGACCCTAATATGGGAACTAAATGTTACACAAATCTATGAATGCCCTGTTTATTTTAACCCCCATTGATATTGCAAGGAATGTAAAAATCCCCTAGATCCTCTTTTTTTGTGTTATTGAAAGTTGTGACTTGCATCATGTTTTAGGGTTTGAATAATTATGTATTAAGTGCTAAATTGAGTATTTAGTGTGCATTTAGGTTAGGATTATGTTAATTAATGTGTTTGAGTGTTTTTATGGGTTAGTATAAGTTTTGTGCTTAAATATTATGTTTTTGAGATACCTTGATGTGTTTTTTAGTGTTTCAGGGCCAACATCGATAATTAGAGGAGTTTCAGAGACTTTCAGAATAAGACCATAGGCTATGATCGTGGCACAATAGGCCACGATCCTGAACCAGACAACAACTGAGCCTTAAGGTGCACGATTGTGACAGAAAGACCCACGATCATGGAGAGTTTAGAAGTTGGCCACGATCATAACAGGTAGGGCCATGATTATGGCCTGTGTCGGCGAGACACCTAAACAAGAGAATAAGTCCAATTTTGTGGGATTTTTTAGATTGTTCGACCCCAAATAAACCCTAGGGCTGCCAAGGTATAAACAGAACATGAAGAATATAGAGATGGAGCTTTTTTCATCAACCAAATTCTGAAACCCTAGAGAGCTTATCGAGAGATTGAGGAAGGAGACGAAGGAAGAGAGACACAAAGGAGTAGCTTGACGTGAAATACTTTACGGAATAAGAGGTTTCTCGCCATCATTGCCTCCACCATTTTATTCTCGACATCTTTTTTGGTTATTTCAATTTTATTAATGTATAGAATTAAGATAGCTGTTGAGAATAGGTTGTGTTGAATATTAAGTTTTTGTCTATACTCACCTTCGGGATTTTATCTTTGATATTAATGAAATTTGATTTTTGTGTTTTTTAGTTATTTGTGATTCAATTTCTATGCTTAATAATTCGGTAAAAAACTAAGAAGGTGAACTGAGTGAATATCATCAAATTGGACTAATGAGAGTTAGGTAGTTTGATAGATAAAATTTAATTCAAACTGTTAAATTTGTGTAACGAGAAATCATGCATAGGTTTTCGGTAGGTTATTAGACAATTTTATAGCTAATTTAGGTTTTTGGTAAATTGTGAATTGAGAGATTACAATTCCATAATTTAAATTAGGGCTTATACATTAGGGTTAAAGATTATAACTCAAGAGAGAGTAATTCACCCTAGGATCGTCTAGAGCTGATAATTAGGTAATTTTATAATCAATTGTTAAGGTCGGATAAAACCCCCTTTCCCTCAATTGGTAGTCCTAGGTTGATTTTTAATTGGGTTGTGCAAACTACTATCTTGTTTCTATTTTTGAAATTTAATTCTTGTAATTGACTGTTTGGTTGATTAATTTTCTGCATTAGTTCTTTATTTTTAATTGTTGTGATTTAGTTCAGACTTAGATTTTAGGATTAGATTAACCAGCCTATTGGGATCGATACCTTAGATACTAACCAAATGACCTGTGTGCTTGTAGTATTATTGAGGTTAAAAATAGTAAAACTTAGCATACGTAAACCTGCGATAAGCTAAATTAGGGTTTTCTTCTGCTATCCACTCCTTAATCTTCTTCTTAATTGATTGCTTTAGTGCAAGCCCCATTTGCAGATGTTTTGTTATGTTCTCAACATTGTTTAATTCAACCTACTTATAATTTGTCATCCCCTTACCTGAAATTGACTTTTGGTGAGCTAAAATAGGATATAAAAATTTAGGTCTAGGTTCCTCGATTGGCTTAATTACGTGCTCACTTAGAAGGAATTCCATACTTGCTTGTCTGTCTCCATTGTCTCCATCTTCCTTCGTATGTTCAAGTTTCTTTTCCTAGGTTTGAGTAATGGCCATGTCCATTCCTTTGGGTTAGAATCGGTATTATTTGGAAAGGTCCTGCATTCTGAGTTAAAATTACCTCAACTAGTTGACCTACTTGGACCTCCAAATTATGTATTGAAGAGATGTGGTTCTTAGTGACTTGCTTAAACTTGCTTTCAAGTCTCCTATACGCATCCTCCATGCCTCCAATTTTACTTAAAATCATATCCAACTTAGATTCCATTGAGCTCGATTTATTCTTTTGGAAGCTTGGTTTTCTTTGAGGTCTGAATTGTCATCTGGCATTGTTTGTCAACGAGAAGTTAGGATGATTCTTCCACCTAGGGTTGTATGTATTGTAGTAGGGAATGTTTCCCCCTCCTCGTCCATACTGAGCTCCTATATAATTAAATTGCTTCAGATTGTTATCCTTCATAAAGAAACAGTCCACCATATTATAATCCATCTATCCACAGAGTTCGTACTTTAGTTACACGACCTTTATCGAAGTTGGAACAAAGCTTTCATATTGTTGAGCTGTTGAGTTAAGTTGTTAATTTTTTCTTGCATCTCTGTCAGTTGATCAACAACTACAATTCCTTTTTTGTTCTCGAAAGGTAGTGGGTTGTCTACTCCACTCGTTTGTTCGCCATCTCTTATATCATCTTTTCTGCTTCATCTACCATCTTTCTCATCAGTGATCCTCCTGAAGCTACATCAGTCGTTCCTCTCATATGTGGGGTTATACCATTATAAAATGTTCATAACAAGAACTCCTTAGGTAAGTTATGGTGTGGGCATTTTCATTGCAAACCCTTGTATCTTTTCCACGCTTCATAGATTGATTCCCCATCACTTTGCTAAAAATTGGTAATCTCCTTAATAATCTTTGTGGTTTTGGTAAGGGGAAAATATTTTTCTAAAAAGGCATGAATTAGTTGATCCCAAATGGTAACATTGGCTGGGTTGAGGAAATGGTACCAAGCCTTTGCTCTATCTTTTAATGTAAAAAGGAAAAGTCTATTCTTACCACATCCTTCGACGTTTGATGGTATCAAAAGGTGTCACAACTTTCAAGGAAATTTACTATATATGCATTAAGATCTTCATTCGCTAATCCATATAATTGCAAATTTTCTTGAAGCATGTTTAGGAGGGCTGGTTTAATTTTGAAAGAGGCTGCTTGTATAGTTGGCTTAACTACTTCTTGGTTGACCATATTGAACCATAGTTTCATGAAATCCATAAGGGTTCATTACTGACGTACTTGGTTTACTTCGTGATTTAAATCTTGTAAAATGCCTCAGCCATTGCTGTTTTTGTGCTTTCTTGTTTTTCTTCTTCTCACTGAGCTTTCCTAATTAATCATTCTAATTGAGAGATATCTAGCTCTAAGGTTTCAACAGCACAACTTGAACTTAGATATCAGAAGATGCAAGCTGAATAAGACTATTTCCCTTTACCCTTAGAGATAGAGTGAAGGCTTGGTATCGTTCTCTAGGCCCAGCCAACATTACAATATAAGACCAGCTGGTTCATGCCTTTTTAGACAAGTATTTCTTGTTTACGAAGACCATCAAGATTATTAAGGAAATTACTAATTTCCAACAAGGTGACAGGGAATCAATCTATGAAGCGTGGGAAAGATATAAGAATTTGCAACAAAAGTGCCAACACCATAAACTACCCAAGAAGTTCTTGTTGCAAATTTTCTATAATGAAGTGAACCCACCGATAGAAGGCACAATCGATTCAGCTTCTGGAGAAACTTTGATGTGAAAGGCTATTGATGAAGTGGAGGAGTTCATAAAGGAGATGGCAAGCAATAGCTGCTTGTAGACAAACGAGCGAGGGAGGCAACTGGCTATTTTGAAAGAGAAGAAGGGAATCGTCGTGGTCAATTAGATAACAGAGACGTAAGAAAAGATCGACAACCTGACGCGACAACTTAACAGCATGGAGGTGTCATCCTCAACCCAGGTGAAGGTCGTATAATTCAAGTGTGAGCTCTATGGCCATATCGACCATGATACTGTAGACTACTATTTAATAAAGGAGAGTGATTAGGAGCAAGTAAATTACATAGGGGCATAATATGGACGAGGAGGGAGTAATAATTCCTACTCCAACACTTATAACTCCTAATGGAAGAACCAGCCTAACTTCTCTTGGACAAATAACACTAGAGGGCAATTCAGGCCGCAGGGACAATCAGGCTTTCATCAATATAAAGCAAGCTCAATGGAATCTAAGCTGAAAAGAATTTTAGATAAGCTTAGAACTCTAGATGATGCACAAAAGAAGCTAGAAGAAAATTTTGAGCAAGTCACTAAGAACCATGCTTCCTCAATCTATAATCTAAATGCCCAAGTAATTTGTCAAATACCTTTTCTATGCAAAATGTGGGAAATCTTCCTAGCACTTCAGGAACAAAATCAAAGGAGCAACTAAAGGCTGTTACACTTTGAAGCATGAAGGAACTTGAACCACCGACAAGGACAATATAG
This sequence comes from Erythroxylum suave, assembly GCA_027563595.1. NCBI lineage: Eukaryota > Viridiplantae > Streptophyta > Magnoliopsida > Malpighiales > Erythroxylaceae > Erythroxylum > Erythroxylum suave. Next base: position 26,918,353 of record JAOSBN010000004.1, on the reverse strand, counting down.
GAACTTGTCAATGCTGTTGAGAAAAATTAAGAAATGGAGAAAGAAGTGGACATGAGCGAATACCCTCCGTATGTCGCTTCTGCATCATGTCATCCCAAAGCTCCTTTTCCTTAATGATTACAGATGAATAAATTGGACGTACAGTTTGCAAAGTGCGTTGAGAAATTAAGAACGTTGCAGATCAATCTCTCCTTTATAGAGGCATTGGAACATATGCCCCAATACGCAAAATTCATAAAGGACATATTATTAAGAAGCGTACCTGGGAAGACAATTAGATGGTAGCTTTACAGGCACCTACAATTCCATAGTCACCAGTCAAACACCATCTAAACTAAAGGATCCAGGGAGTTTGACGATACCTTGTGTGGTTGGTAAATTCAAATTCACTAAGTGTTTGTGTGATTTTGGAGCTAGCATTAACCTCATACCTTTATCAATATTCAGAAAGTTAGGACAGGGTGAAGTCAAGCCTACATCGATGTTAATTCAGTTGGCTGATCAATCCATTAAAAGACCATTCGGAATAGTGGAAGATGTTCTTATGCAAGTAAATAAGTTCATTATTCCAGTAGATTTTGTCGTTTTGGATTTTAAAGAAGATAAGAACTATCCACTAATCTTAGGTTGACCATTTATGAATACGGGAAAGGCCATAATAGCTGTTCACGTGGGAAAATTAACACTTCAAATAGGTGAGGATCAGATCGAATTCAATATAAAAAAGGCCTTAAAGAATCCAATAATGATTAGCAAATATATGAAAGTTGAAATTATGGATAAAAATTGGCAAGAATAAGTTAAAAGTTGCATAGTAGAAGTGCAGTCATTGGAAGCAAAGCTAGAAAATGAATATCAGAATCCTGAATCTAAATGAGATGATGAGATGGAGGAGGCAGACATTCAAATGTATCAAGATAAATTGGTTTGAACTGAAGCACCCATGCCACCATCTTCAGAGAAACCACTAACATTAGAGCTTAAACCTTTGCCTGCCCACCTTAGATATACCTTTCTTGGAGAAGGTCAAACGCTACCAACAATAATTTCCAACTAATTAGATGAGAAACAAGAAAGGAAGGTGGTAAAAGTCGTTAGCAAATGGATGAAAGCCATTGGATGGTAGAATAAGCTCAAATGTCTGAATACACCGAATAAACTTAATGAAAGGATGCAGAACAGTGAGGGAGCATCAATGGAGAATGAATCCTAATGTGAAGAAGGTGTTCAAGAAGGATTACATCAAACTCCTAGATGCAGGGATAATTTATCAATCTCTGATAGTGACTGGGTCAGCCCAATACAATGCGTACCTAAAAGGGGTGAAATGACAGTGATAGAAAGTGATAGTGGAGAAGTAATTTTAACAATAATAGTCATCGGATGGAGAGTATACATAGATTATCGCAAACTCAATTTAGTGACTAAGAATGATCACTTTCCTCTTCCATTCATATACCAGATGATAAAAAGGGTAGTTGGCCATTCATTTTATTGCTTCTTAGATGGATACTCAGGTTATAATCAAATTTTCATCTATCTTGATGATCAGGAGAAGACCACTTAACTTGCCCCTATGGTACCTTTGCATATAGACAGATGCCCTTCGGACTTTGTAATGCTCGAGCTACATTTTAGAGATGTATGATGTCTATCTTTACTGACATGATAGAGGATATAATGGAAGCATTCATGGATGATTTTTCAATCTTTGGAGATTCTTTTAACATGTTTCTAACTAATTTGGATAAAGTTCTTCAAAGATGTGAAGAGGCACTCTTGGTGTTGAATTGGAAGAAATTTCATTTCATGGTGCAAGAAGTGATATTGTTAGGACATAAGATCTCACATCAGGGATTTGAAGTTGAGAGAGCGAAAACAAAGGTAATAGACAAACTTCCACCGTCAAGCAATGTAAAAGGTGTGCGAGGACCTTTAGGTCATTAGGATTTTACAGTCGATTCATTAAATACTTTTTACAAATTGCACAACCTTTGACAAATCTCTTAGTCAAAGATGTGCCTTTCTTATTTGATGATAAGTGTGTGGCTACATTTAACATATTAAAGGAGGTGCTAATATCAGCAACAATTTTATCACTGCTGGATTGGTCACTTCCGTTCGAAGTCATGTGTGATGCAAGTGATCAAGCCATAGGTTGCGCTCTAGGCCAAAGGAAAGAAAAGAAGTTGCATGCAATTTATTATGCTAGTAAAACTCTAGCAGGAACCCAGTTGAATGACACTACTACAGAAAAGGAACTCCTTGTAGTAGTGTATGCTTGTGATAAGTTTCGATAGTATCTTTTGGTGTTGAAAGGTAATCGTATTCATCGAACCTGTGGCTAAAATACCTTTTCAACAAGAAAGATGTAAAACCTAGGCTCATTCAATAGGTATTACTTTTACAAGAATTTGATATAGAGGTGAGAGATTTAAAGGAAGCAAAAAATGTGGTTGCAGATCATTTATTCGGGGTTGAGGGAGGGGAATACAAGCCAAGTGATGACATTAACAAAATTTTCCCTAATGAAACTCTAATTCTACTTGAGAGTTTGACTATATTATGGTTTGCAATTATGTTGCTAGTGGAAAACTTCTGTCAGATCTCTCTTACCAACAACGGAAGAAGTTCCTACATGATTACAATCGATATATATGAGATGAGTCAATTCTATATAAAGTATGTGCAGATGGGTTGATACGACGATGTGTCCTAGATAAGGAAATGTTGGACATCCTAAAACAATGTCAGACGGTCAGTATGCTGGGCATTATGGAGCTAACAAAACGGTGGCTTAGATACTTGAGAGTGGATTTTATTAACCATAATTGTTTAAGGATGCTCAGACCTATATGGCACAATGTGATCGGTGTTAGAGAATAAGTATCACCACCAAAAGGGATGAAATTCCTTTATCCAATATTTAAGTGGAGTTCTTTGATCTATAGGGCATCAATTTCATGGGTCATTTCCCATCCTTAATCGAAAACATGTACATTATAGTGGGATTGGATTCGTGTTGGGTCAAAGCGATAACATCTCCAACCAATGATGGGAAGGTAGTGCAGAAGTTCATTAAGCAGCTATTTAACTGGTTAGGAGTGCCACAGACGATAATAAGTAATGGAGGCATATATTTCTGCAGCAGATCTTTCGATGCCCTTTTAAAAAGATATGGAGTGCACCACCAAGTTGCCACACCTTACCATCTGCAGACTAATGGCCAAGTGGAAGTTGTTAATAAGAAGCTGAAATGAATTTTGGAAAAAACAGTGGACAACTCCAGGAAGGACTGGACTTAAAGTTAGATGATGCCTTATGGGCTTATAGGACAACTTTTAAAACACCTATTGGAACAACTCCTTATAGGCTCATGTATGGAAAAATTTATTGTTTTCTAGTCGAATTAGAACATCAAGCATACTAGGCAATCAAAGCACTAAATTTTGATTAGAAACAGGTCGGCGAAAGGCGACTCCTATAAATGGACAAACTTGAAGAGTTTCATTTTAATGCATTAAAAAATGCCAAACTCTATAAAGAAAAGGTCAAGAAATGGCACAATGCTCGTCTCAAACAAAAGGAATTCAGAGTAGGAGACTATGGTCTCTTATATAATTCATAACTGAGGCTATTCTCGGGAAAGCTAAAATCTAGATGAAGTGGACCATTTACAGTTATTCAAGTGTTTGATCTTGGAGCCCTCAAACTGAAAAACGCAAACAAAGAGACTTTTAAGATCAACGGGCATCATTGTAAGTTTTATCTTGGAGGAGCGATTCCTAAAGATAAGGAAGTGATTTCCCTATCTTTGAATAATTAAGAGAACTCCATAGATGCAAGGTCTTGCTAAGGACCACGAATTACCAAATTTAGAAGTTGTTTGAAATTGTTAGGTATAGTTAGATTTGTTTGAGTTTTAATAAAACAGTAGTAATTTGTGTTGAATCTCAGGGCGTTCTATCTTCACCTTTGTCTCCATGCGATTTTTATCCAGCTCAATTTTTTCCTTTTCAAATTAGCCTCAGTTCTATTATTTTATTTTTTATTTTTGTTTTAGTTATTTCTATTTAATGTAATGCTATATTTCTTCTTTTCTTTTATATGCTTGTTTATTTCCTTCTTACATTAAGGACAATGTGTTGTTCAAGTGTAGAGAGGGATATGCGTTTTTCTTTTATATGTGAATTTACTTATTGTATGATAATGTTAGGTTATTGTAAGTTTAGCACCCTCTCAATTGTCACATTCATTCATAATTTGAGGTCTTTCAAACTTAAGTAGCTTAACTAGTATTTTTCATGGAAACGATTAGCTAAAAACAACAATGTAGGTAAAAATAAATTGTACGTTTTATTATAGTAATAAAAATTCTGCTTACCTTCGGGTTATGAATAGAGCTAGAAGCCAATTGAAAAGGTGATAATAGCTGAGTAACCAGATTGACACGCATCACAAATGTGTGTCTCCACATCAAAAGGATATAATGACATTTCAACAAAGTTGTTTAATAAACATGACTTTGTCGAGTAACCGATCGACATTCATTACCAATGTTTGCCTCCGTGTTAAAAGACTAAATCCATGTTCAATAAAAAAATATGTGTGTGTTCTCTTAATAAACCTACTGGACTTGTAATAAGCTTGAATTTTCATGAAAATGTACATAGGAATTGTTACAAAGTATGAAGGACCAAAGAATTATTAATGTGTGTGTGCAAGGGTAAATAAATTAACCCTTGGATTTTGATTAAGTTGTATATTTAGTTCAAAGCCCCTAGATAGAGATTTTGATTCTAATGCTTTGATACAACTCAACTAATTGTGTTTAAGATTAAATTTATTTCATGAAGTTGAAGTCATTACCTCATTGTTGCATTGTGCATTGTGTGTTTATTATACATTCTTTATTTTGTTTACTTGAGGACAAGCAAACGTTTAAGTGTGGGGATGTTAATAGTTGTGAATTGCATCATGTTTTAGGATTTAATTTGTTATGTAATAAGTGTTAAATTGAGTGCTTAGTGTGTATTTAGGTTAGGATTATGTTAATTTATGTGTTCCAGTGTTTTTAAGGGTCAATATAAATCTTTGTGCTTAAATGTTATGTTTTTTAGGTACTTTCATGTGTTTGTTAGTGTTTTAGGGCCAAAATCAAAGATCGGAGTTGTTTTGAACACTTTTGGAATGAGACCAAAGGCCACGATCATGGTGCAATAGGCCACGATCACGATAGAGAATTGTAACCAGACCACGATCGTGGCAGTTTGGCCACAATGGTGATAGAGAGTTTAAATGTTGGAGACGATCATGCCAAGTAGGGCCACGATTATGGCCTACGTCAGGTAGACACACAAACAAGAGAAAAAGTCAAATTTAGAGGGACTTTTTGGACCGTTTCAACATCGAATAAACCCTATGGTTGTCAAGGTATAAATAGAACATGAAGAATACAGAGATGGAGCTTTTTGCATTAGCCAAATTCTGAATCCCTAAAGAGCTTATCAAGAGATTGAGGAAGGAGACGAAGGAAGAGAGATTCTAAGAAGAAGCTTGACGCGAAGCACTTCCCAGAATAGGAGATTTTTTACCATCGCCACCTCTGCGATTCCATTCTTGACATATTTTCAGTTATTTTAATTTTATTTTTATTGATGAGTAGAACTGAGATAGTTGTTGAGAATAGGTTGTGTTGAATGTTGAGCTTTTGTCTATAATCACCTTCGGGATTTTATCTTTAATATTAATGAAATTAGATTTATTGTGTTTTTATTGAGTTATTTGTGATTCAATTTATGTGCTTAATAATTCGATCACAAACTGAGAGGCTGAACCAAGTGAATATCATCAAATTGGGCTAACGAGAGTTAGGTAATTTGATAGATAAAGAATTGAATCAAACCATTAAATTTGTGTAGCCAGAGATCATGCATAGGTTTTTGGTAGGTTATTAGACAATTTCAGAACTAATTTAGATTTTTGGAAAATTATGAATCGACATATTACAATTCAATAATTTAAATTATGGATTATATATTAGAGTCAAAGATTATAACTCGAGATAGAGTAATCAACCCCAGGATCGTCTAGACCTGGTAAGTAATCAACCCCAGGATCGTTTAGACCTGGTAATTCGATAATTTCATAATCAATTAAATTTTCGTTAAGGTCAGATATAACCCCCTTTCTTTCAATTGGTAGTCTTAGGTTTATTCTTAATTGGGTTGTGCAAACTTTTATCTTATTTATATTTCTAAAATTTAATTCTCGTAATTGATTGTTTGATTGATTAATTTTCTGCATTAGTTGTTTATTTTGCATTATTGCGATGTAGTTCTGCCTTAGATTTTAGGATTATATTAACCATCCTCATGGGATTGACACTTTGGGTACTATGCGAATGACTCATATGCTTGTGGTATTATCGAGGTTAAAAATAGTAAAACTTAGCAAAGGTAAACCTGTGATCAGCTAAATTAGGGTTTTCTTCCGCCATGTGCTCCTTAATCTTCTTCTTAATTGATTGCTTTAGTGTGAGCCCCATTTGTAGATGTTATGTTATGTCCTTAACATTATTTAATTCAACCTCTTTAGAATTCCTCATTGCCTCACTTGAAATTGACTGTTGCTGAGATAGAATAGGGTACAAAAATTTAGGTCAAGGTTCCTCGATTAGCTTAGTTATGAGCTCACTTAGAAGGACTTCCATACTTGCTTGTCCTTCTCCATTGTCTCCATCTTCTTTCATATGTTAGAGTTTCTTTTCCTGGGTTTGAGTGGTGGCCATGACTCATTCCTTTCCTTTGGGTTAGATTCGGTATTGCTTGGAAGGGTTCTGACATTCTGAGTTGAAATTGCCTCTATTAGTTGACCTACTTGGACCTCCAGATTATTATTGAAGAGACGTGATTCTTAGTGACTGGCTCGAACTTGCTTTCAACTCTTCTATGTGCATCCTCCATGCCTCAAAATTTATCTAAAATCCTAACCAACTTAGATTCCATTGAGCTTGGTTTATCTTGTTAGAAGCCTAGTTGTCCTTGAGGTCCAAATTGTCACTTGGCATTATTTGTTAGTGAGAAGTTAGGATAATTCTTCTATTAGAGTAGTGCCCTAAAGGCAATTGCCTTTAGTACGTTTTGTACAAAGTTGCGTACAGACTTTATTTTCAATAATAAAGAAAAACATGTTTCATTAAATTGGTGTTCATTATTTATGAATTGATATTGATCTATAAGTCAAATTAACAAAGTCCATGATATATGATAGAGCATGAAGGAAATTATGATGTGATCATACTACTGAGATTTCTCTCATATGCAATTATGTCAATATCTACATTATCCCTAGTTATAAGATTAATGAGACTGGACATCACCGATCTGGATAGACTAGCACATATCAAACTCTTTGATTTGATTAAGCAGTGGATCTCAGAAACTATAAGTATGAGACTTTTAGAGTTGAGATGTGGATGCTTCCTAGAGGTAGTAAGTACATTGGATGACCTACCATGAGATCATCACATGGATGTCGTATTATAATGTTGGTGATAATCTCATCATAGTAATGGTGTAAGTATCCTTAGATTTGAGGTACTCAAGGATATCTTAGGTACTGAGTCCATGCTTTGACTCCATTGCTTGTTGCCTTACAGAGGTCGCTCATAGGATGTGACTGGGTACAACTTAAGGTATTTGAAGGTAACTAAGTAGTCAATAAAGGATTCACCACTTCTGTGATAGCAGAAGAGGATACCCATGCCCTCTTGTTGGGTCATTACTTGGAAATCTCTAGCCAGAGTGCATATGTCATGAAGAATGTCTTCATTAACATATAGAGTAATAAGTCCCAGGATATGAACTGATATCACTTAGACTAGATTTTACATATTCAGTCTAGTGAGAGTTGACACTTTGCCCATACTCTTAACCAAGTGGGTATGGCTTAGTGCGAATTCCACAACAATTGTCTATGGGAGGGTTCGTGAGACAGTTCATGATGAGCACAGGTTTCGTTCATCAAACCACTTATTTTTTGGGGGTCATGATGTGTTACACTCATGACTTGCTTGGATTAAGTGTTAATCCAAATGGCCAAGATAACCGAGAACCTAATGGGTCCCACGCATAAGAGTGACTCGAAAGATTCGTAAAATGGTTTTGGAAAGAGATCCATCATATGGAGAGCAATAGAACCAAATGGATGCTAATGAGATAGGGATATGTGCCGATGAGATCGCGACGTTCATATTGCTGAAATAGGTCTCCGGTGTTTTTTCACACTTGGGACCCGGTAGGACCAATCCCAGTGTGACTGGACCACCTCAGTGTTTATATATATATATATATATATATAACATATAAAAGATGGTACAACGTGGATGAGGAGGAGGATTCTTTGTCAAGATATGCATTTGATGTCTTTAATTGAAAGAAGACAAAATCCATTAAAGACAAAACCAAAAAGAAGGAAGTTAATAATCGTGAGAGTGCTTAAGAAAACAAGAAAGCTTCTTCACGATTATCATCTATCATTCTCTCATCTTTCTTCTCTTCTTCCTCTCCATTTGCTTTAACGATTTTTTCTCTCCATAAAACAATGAAAAAGAGCTAGCACTCTTGTCTTTGCTCTAGCCATTTTCGGATCAAAGGGTTTGATTCAGCTAGGTTCTCCGATCTTTGCATGGATACTATTGGAGAGGATTTGTTTTGGTCGTTGTGGCTTATGACAACCCGATGAGTAGAAGATTGAAGCACAAAGGAGACTACTCACAAGGTACATAGTTATTATAGTAATGACTGATTTATGTAAATGTGATGAATTCCTATATATATGTGTGTTATAACATTTATATGAATTAGAAATTTTCACCTAGGTTCTATGGTATTTACTTGTATAGGCATATAAATCCTGGACTTTGGGAAAGTCCTGAAACAAAAATTTTTGTTTTTCGACACTGCAGGTATATATGCATGCACCAGGATTTTCCTACTTTGGTATTATGGCCACTTGTGCCCCATATAAAGGAGAAACCATGACATGTGTGATGCTACTGATAGGTTGTGACAGTTGGCATTCTGATTATGTTGAATTTGAAATTAGTATAAAGATATTGTTTTTGAAATCTTCTTGCCCATATTTGCTCATGAGATGTTGGTGAATATGTTTGTGGAAGGAAAAATTTTATCAATTTGATTTGACATGGTTATGCTAATTAATTCCCTAATGTTCTAATTGCTGTGTTTATGCACATTACATGAACAATCAACCTTGCAAATTCGAGAATAAATTCTATAAAAAAAATTGAATTTTTCTTTCACAACCCTCTTTTAAAGATGTTTATAAATGTCTATGAATATGGAAAAATGTTTTTTAGGTGATTGAATATTTATTTGAAAATTTCTTGTGTGCTATTAGGAATGTCTGTGTTGAGGAACACATACTGGATTGGCTTTGTTACTGAGGTTGGTTGAGTTTTTCTTGGAAATAAATTCTACAAAAATTCATGAAACATGTTGGGAAATGTTATAGGCTATGTAATTTTCTCATAATTTATTGAAATTGTTTCAATGATTTTTTCAAGCAAAATACATAGCTGGACAGTTTTGAGAAAACTACTAGACATGGTTTGTTTAAAGCGGTGATTGCGTGTTTTTTGGTTTCAATGCATCAAATCATTTTTTTATGTAATCAGAAATATGTTAATTTGATGTTGTATGCATGCCAAACTGATTTGCTTGAAATTGGGTTTCCAAAAATTTTCGGATGTCAAATATGTCATTTTAGCATCTCGTTAGTATGTTCAGTTATCTTGATTGTTTTGGTCATCACAAGTCATGTGACAAATGTCGAAGTAGTCTTGATGAAGTGGAGATTAACTAGAGATACTTAGGGTCGTATTTTGATGTTCTCAAATTATTTGAAAATCTAAGAGATTATTATTATGTTACTCTATTTCGAGTATTTCTTGTCTAGTATGACTAGATATGGCAAACATGATACAATTAAAGTGTTTAATTGGTACATTAGAGTGGAGGGTATTACACTTGGTATATTGGAATTTTTTAATTTGAATTGAAAACATACGGATTGGGAAATTAGCCGATTCCAATATTAAAATACAATTCGATTCAAGAGTTGAATTGAACGTCCAATCTAGATGCATAACCCGTCACAACCTATATAAGAAAACCTTACGAGATGGTTTCATTAAAGAATGCATACTAGGGTTGGTTAGGTGGGATGATGGTGGCTATGGATATAGATTCAATTTGATAGACGAAACATCCTAAATCATACCATATAGTCATTATGACTATAGTCCTACAACTTAGACGAGATCAGAATATGAAATCCCTAACATATAATATGAAAACTAACGCCTTCCATTAATATGGGGAGAACCAAAATTCTTTTAGAGTTGGGGTTGTTGGGTAAACCTAAGCCTGTTCTATATGGATATATTCTAACCATGAAAATAAGATTTTTGAATTAATAGGTCGGTTTTCACTAGAAGCATTGATTTGTTGAGTAAACTCAAGGTCAACGTAGACAGAGTATATCAAAAGTACATGCATCAAGAGTTCATAACCCAATGAATGTGCATACATCATGAGTTGATAGCACTAGATGATAGTTGTTGCTATAATGCAATTGATATAACCGATAGCTACCGATTAACCTAAGGTGGCTTGTTAGGTTAACCCAAGGTCATTCTTAGTAATGTCAGATATCAACCCAATAGGACATATTTTTTCTTGGATTTGTAGTGAGGGCTATGGATTCCTTGAAACTAGTGGGAGTTATATGCATGTCATGCAAGTCTTTAGGATTATTCGTGTATTTATATTCTAACATTCTTTCTCTCTTCACACTTAGGTTGATTGAAGATGTCTTCCAGTGTGAATTTGTGCTCACTTATGGATTCTAATAAATTAACTAGACCTAATTTTCTTGATTGGCTGAGAAATATAAGAATTGTTCTCAGATCTAAGGAGATAGGTTATATCCTAGACGTTCCAGTTCCTAATCCCCTACTACTGCTACTGATGCTTCTGATGAGGATCAAAAAGTATATCGTAAGCATCTTAAAGATAGTGACATGGCTGCCTTCATTATGCTAGCCTCTATGTCACCTGAGCTACAAAAGCAGCATGAGTCTATGGATGCTAACACCATAATGTTTCATCTTAGAGAACTTTTTGATGAGCAAGCTCGGTCTAAAAAGTTCGAGAACTTGAGGCTGCTCTTCATGACTAAGATGACTCGAGGGACATCTGCAGTGTAGTATGCACTAAAGATGAGTGGTTATATTGAGAGGTTGGCCATCTTGGGTTTTGTTATAGACTATGAATTAAGTATTAACATGATTCTAGTTGGAGTGTCTGATAGTTATTCACAATTTGTGTTGAACTATCCGATGAACCAAATCTCCACGATAATCCCTAACTTCATCAATCTACTCAAGACAATAGAGCAAGCTATCAAGAAGGATAACAAGCCAATGCTAGTGGCAGACACTTCTTCTTCAGGTTCAAGAAAAAAAGAATCTAAAGAAGAAAAGGTCCAAGAAACCAAAAGGAAGTGCCGCCAAAATGAAACCCAAAGAGACTGCACTGAATGGAACTTGCTTCCATTATGGCAAGACTGGCCACTGGAAGCAAGAATGTAAATATCTAAAGTCTTTAAAGAAGAAGTAGTCATCAGATACCCCCGCACCTTCAGGTATGATTGTCATTGAGATTAACACTATTTCTGATCATAACATATGGGTATTAGATACTGGTTGTGGCTCACATATATGTAATGATATGTAGGGCCTCAGGGACAGTAGACAGCTTATAAAGGGAGAACTGGACCTGCACGTGGGCAATGAAGCAAGAGTTGCTGCATTAGCCATAGGCACTTTTTTTTTACACTCCCTAGTGGGCTTGTAATTAAACTGGATGGTTGTTATTTTGTACCTATTTTGAGAAAGAACATATTGTCTATTTCTTGTTTAAATACAGTTGGTTTCCATTTGAATTTAAATAGCAATGGTTGTTTTATTAGTTTGAATGGAATGCTTTATGGTACTGGAACATTATGCAATGGAATTTACATATTAGATATGTTGCATTCAATTATAAATGTCAATGACACAAAAAGATATAAACGAGATAATTAAAATCAACTTACTTATGACATTGTCGCCTTGGCCATATAAATGAGAGACGCATAGCTAAACTCCACAAGAGTGGTATTTTAGGGTCATTTGATTATGAATCATATGATATGTGCGAATCATGTTTATTAGGCAAGATGACTAAGTTACCTTTTAAAGGAAAGGGTGAACGAGTGACTAGAGTATTAGACCTAATACATTTAGATATATGTGGTCTAATGTCCATCCATGCCATAAGTGGTTTCTTTACTTCATTACCTTTATCGATGATTATTCTTGATATGGGTATCTGTATCTGATGAGATACAGATATGATGCATTTGAAAAGTTAAAAAAATCAAAAATGAACTAGAAAACCAACTTGGGAAAGGTATCAAGACACTACAATCCAATCGAGGTGGTGAATACTTAGACCAAGAATTTTTAGATTATCTCAGAGATAATGGGATTTCATCTCAATGGACTCCACCCTACCTATCACAACACAATGTTATGGCTGAAAGGAGAAACCGAGCCTTGTTGGACATGGTACAGTCGATGATGGGCTTTAAAAATTTACCAAAATCCTTTTGGAGCTATGCACTCGAGACAACTATTTATTTGCTAAACAGAGTTCCATCGCTCCATATGAGATGTGGACTAACAAAAAACACTATTTGTCTCATTTGAAAGTTTGGGGTTACCCCGCTTATGTGAAGCAAATATAATTAGATAAGCTTGATGTAAAGTCTGCCAAGTGTTTGTTCGTAGGATATCCTAAAGAAACAATGGGATATCAATTTTACCATACTAAGGAACAAAAATGTTTCTTTCAAAGCATGTTGTCTTTTTAGAGAAAGAGTTTCTCTTAAAAGAAGACAATGGGAGCAAAATTGAACTTAAAGAAGTTCAAAATGCTTGAAAAGATGTGGATCAACTGCTAAAACCTGAGACTGTGACTCATACAGATGAAGTAATAGTTCAATTGTAACATCTCATTACTTATGTTGAGGCTAGAATAGTATATATATGAGAGATTATTGAGAGATTATAAAATGCATTTCTCATGCATTATATGATATGCACATAGACGTGAATATTGAATTTTTGCATGTAATAATTGTACATGAATTCATCAAAATTTTTCCAGGTATAATTAATTTGCAAAAGTAATTATATTGAGAATTGTGGTTTTTATATGTTTAAAATTGATTTGGAAAGTGTATTTAGTGATTTAGGACTTTTGGTGAATGTCGCATCTCGTTTTTAGAGCCCGACTATTGCATTCAGATACTGACCATTTTACACGAACACTTGCATTCAAAACTAACCCTTTTTGGGCCCATCTCCATTCAAGCCCAATTATGTCAAAGAATAGCGTCGGTGAGTCCACAATTTGCATATGCACATGCTCTGGGACAATTAGCATAACTTCTTAACTTCTTCTTCTGTGTTTGGCCCATCGTCTGTAATTGGCCCATCATCTGGGTTTGACTTTGTTATCATCTGTGTTTGACCTCCTATCGTCTGGGTTTTATAAACATTCATATAAGCATACACTGTTCGGCAATCACAATACCAAATCACATTTCACAATTTAATTCATTTTCACATAGGGCATATTTGATGAAAATTAACATCATCACTTAACATGTCAAAAAAGCAAATGCACAAACAATTGGCTCAAAGGTTTTGTGAACAAAATAGAGAAATCGAAGTTTACTCCGTGAACAAAACGAGTCCATTTTCTGGATCTCGTGGACCACAAGCTGGCAGTCGGGAGAAGGCTTCACGTCGACGTGCACTTGACTACGAAACGATTCCACTCTTACCCAAACACAATCAAATTATGCTCAATTTAGTCAATCACAATTTGCACTCTTGTGCTTCTTTCATTTTATCATTGTTCTTATGTTTTCATGTTTTTTCTTCTTCTCATTCAATTCCAATTGTATAACCTTTTTCAAGGCATAACATAATCACAATGCATCATGCAATTTCGAATATTCATAATTATTACAATTTCAATTATACAAATTTCAAGCAAAACCACATACACACACATAAGCAAGAATTTGCCCAATTATAGAATAATTATAAATATTTTACCCACCTAAGACGCTTGACAATCCAAGTTCAATGTTGTCTTTCTTCTTCGTCTTGGATCGGGCTTGC
>JAOSBN010000004.1:26882138-26903930 GCA_027563595.1 Erythroxylum suave | reverse complement strand
TTAATTAATTACAATCTTTTAATTAATGAATGAATTATATTTTAATTAATTATATTGTAGTTAATTAATTATTATTATTATTTTAATTAATAATATTATATTGTAATTAATTAATTAATTACAATATTTTAATTAATGAATGAATTATATTTTAATTAATTACATTATATTTAATTAATTATTAATAATATTTTAATTAATTATAATGCAATTAATTAACCAATTTCTTTATAACAATGATACACATTCCTTTATATTAGGAGAGGAATAGAGTATTACCCAAAAGTGGGTAATCAAAATAATAACTCTATAATCATATCCACTTACCAAACTCAATCACTGATTTCATACCCATACTCCTTTTTTCATATCTTCCAAATAAGCACCCCCTCAATCTTTCATTCCATACTCATTTCTCTTTTTTCATACCTACTAAACAGACATACCCTCGTTTTATAGGTTGAGATGGGTACGAGCTTAATTAAAAAGGGGTTTAGGTTAGACTTTAGTTAAACTGAATCCGTATTAGTCGATATACAAATCTATAAATAAAGAACTCTTTTCGATTTTATAAAAAGATACATAATGATTAATATAAAATAAAAATATTAAAAAGATTCGTATTATATTTTATTATATTTGTCAACTTTTTAATTATTCAAAATAAAATTTAAAAATACGAGACATATTATAAATTATGTTACATAAATGTATCCATAAAATCGAGATACAATATGAGTTTATTACTATTTTTTGACAATTAAAAATAACTGTGTTATAAAATAAATATAAGATAAAGGATAAATTATATAAAAAAATCTTAAACTTTACTCAATTTTTAATTATTAACTCAAATTTTAAAATTAACATTAAAATACTCTAGTTTTCAAATAATAGTTAATAGTGCTGATGTAGTTTAAGACAAGTGACCGACACCTATTCTACTCGCATCATGTCAGGTAAAAATAAAAAACGTTGAATTTGTAGAAGCAAGACAATGGTTACTATTGGAAACTTCAACCTAATGGCCACATCAAAGGGCTCTTAAATTTATTTACTATTGTCATTGCCTCAACAAGAGAAAGATCTTAAGTTTAGGTTTTAAAAATTATATTTTCTCTCTTCGAAAATATATTTTTTATTTGATATGGCATAAGTAAGATAAGTGATAGCCATATGTCCGGTTCATTTGCTGATACGGTAACATATGTCATCACTGTTAGCTAAAAGCTTAACAGTAGGTTATTTTTGTTTATATAGAAACATTTATATTTTATGGCACACTATTAAGAAAATTACAATTTACTTAATTTTGTAATACTAGCATCTATTTTTGTAAATTTTCTTAATAGTGTACCGTAAAATATAAATGTTTCTATATAAATGCATATACAAAATTGAAGAACAATTGAATATATAAGGGCTAGCCCAGTGCGCAAGCCTCCTAGTTTTAGGAGGGAGGTTATCAATTCTACAGAATCTTTTCTTTATATTTTACAAAGAGATCTTTTTATAACTCTAACTCATAACCTTCTACTCGTAAAGGCAATTTATTGACTTTAGATAAACTAATAAATTTTATAATTTTAGCCAAAAGTTTGAAAAGTGACAAAAAATGTTTAAACTCTTAAATTTATATAAAAATAATCTAATGCTAGTCTTTTTGTTAATGTTGCCGATATGGTATATTACGTCACCTAAGTAGATTTTAATTCCACATCATCATATTAAAATTTTTTAAATTAAAAATAAATTATAAAAATGATGACGGAAAGAGTTCCGAAAGTAAATTTCAGTGAAATTTACATAAGATTAGCTCCATATTCATTTGAACAATAAAAGTCAAAATAATATAAGCAGTATTGCAAATACTGTTCAGTCTCCATATGCTAAGATTAGAGCACTTAATGTAAAGACAATAGGTGTGTAATTTATAATAAAAGATGGTCTTTCTAGAGAAACTGCAATGGTCTTGAAGGGAGAAAGTGCTATAAAGAAGTTAGGCAAAGGACACATGAAAGATAAGGTAAAAGATTATATTTGAAACAGGTTGAGAAGCCTGCTTGCAGTATGAAACATATGTTTTCTTAAAAAGGTCAAGAAAATTGCTTAAGGTTTTCTTATTATTTTGGTATAGGTTTTTAAATGGTTTGGAATTTGGCTTGAAAGGTGCGTGTAGTTTAAGGACTTTGGAATGATGGATTTGTGAGATTGTGGATCTGTTTTTGGGTACTTTATCTTCAAAATGAAGCCATTTTATTATTTCTTACAGTAATGTCGTACTCTCTGAGTCCTTTTGTATTGGTCTGTGCTTGGAGATACTACTGCATGTTGATATATACATGGTTATATATGAGTTCAAAAGTGTATTTAAATCCTTTTGGTATATATGCGAGAGATATATAATGTTATATGCCCTTATATGAACTTAGAATTTATCAGTATGTGACATCTTGAAGATTTCTAACATATCAGCTTCTAAATGTGTAAAACCGAGTCCATCAGATGGATATGACTGTAGTGAATGAGTGAAATGTGTTCTAATACCTTAGAGGTGATTAAAACTGATTTATAGACTAATTGGACACTTAAAAAGCTTAATTGGAAAAGTTGTACTTAAGGAATTTCAACGTAATTTTTCAATTCTTAGAGGACCAATATATAATTTGATAAAGTTAAGTGGCTTAATTATAATTTTCAAAATTCCCGGGACCAAACTGAAAATAAAAGTTTTAATTATTTTCAAATTTTGGGTTTAATTGCAAATTTAGGAAAAGTTTGATGGCATAATGGTAATTTCATATAAGCTTAGGTAAAAAGGTAAATTTACCATATTTGGTCAAAGAAGAGTCAATATTCTAGAGCCTTCTTCCTTGTGTGTGGCCATGCACCCCACCATTTAGCATTAAAACACTTTGTTTTAATTAAAAGAAAGAAGAAGAAAGGAGAAGAGAGGAGAAGAGCACTTTCGGCCATCACCCAATTTTCACCATTTTTTTAATTCTCCAACCCAAATTAAGGTGTTCTAAGTTAATTTGGGATCTAGGAACTCAAATCTATCATTAGATTTAAGAAATTTTCAAAGGATTTTAAGATATCACTAAAGGAAAGTTTAGGTAAATTTTGTCCCATCTCTCTCTACACTATAATTATGAGCTTGGTGTTAAGTTATGTTGTTCTCCATGCTTGAATATGCAAGAAATATGGTTTAGATGAATGAAATGAGTCATGGAGAAGTCTCCTTAAGCCAAAATCAAGATACCTTCTCTTTGGTGAAAGTTTGTAAAATTTTGAATATCTTTGAAATTGATAGTTCAAATGAAGGGAATTGGATTTAATAGAGTGGTGAAATGTGTTATTGTTTGGAAGTACTTGTTATATAATAAGATAGGAGCATAGAGTACTGTGATAAAGTCTTGAAAATATAACTTGAAATTCACGCATATTAGGCGTTTGATAAAATGCCTAAGTTAACTTGACTTAGGATTTAGGGATTGTAATGTGTGCATTGGTAAAAGGCTTTCATGTTTACTTAGATAAACATGAATTTTTGCTTAGATTGATGAGTAGTGACCTAATGTTCTTGGATAAAAAATGTGCTTAATTATTGATACACTCATATTTTCATATATCTTTAGGACTTAATTCAAAGTCATTTACATTCATTTTACGTTCATCTGTAGCTGGTTTATCATGTTCTAGCATTATTCGGGATTCGTTGACGTAAAATGCATAAATAAAATAAATAGACTCGAACTGTATTGTTTTTAGGTTTCCGGCAGACTTGACCTTTGGTCATTGTTGGATTTTTTATCTTGAGATTGGTTTAGCCAAAAATTCTGAAATTTCATACTTAAATTCTTAACTCATTGATGGATCTTTTTGGGACAAATCACGTATCTTTCTGAGCTGAAACTCGGGAGAAATAAATTCCCAAAAGTTGCATCAAATTCGAGATTGCCAGAATGACCTTTTGACGATGTTTCAATCATAACTTTTGAATTAGATGGTGGAATTCAGTGATTCAAGTCTGAGATTAAAGCTAACTCAAAGAAAAAGCAACTGATAAAATTTAAGCTCCTAAATCGTCACCGTTTGGTTATTATGAACTGTCAAAATTGACCCTGAAAAATTAGCAAGAACGTGTTTCATTGTTTGTCTCAAAAAATTAGGTCAACCACCTCATCATTAGGGCACTATAAAAACCAACTTTTGTCTCTAGGGAGGTGGCTCCTCTCTTGATTGCTATCTCTAAATTACTAGACGAAATCCTTCTTTTCTTTTTTTTTTAGATGCAAATTCCTTGGAGAATTGAGTGGTAACCGAATTGTACAAGGTATGTGTGGCTAAGCTTTTAATTCAATTGTAAAGGATAGTACCCTTCGACTGATTTCAATTTATGAGGATTTAATCTTAATTGATTTTTTGTGAGTTGCAAACATGTGTTTGAATTCTAATCCTTTAATGGCTAAATGAACTTGTAAAATTTAAAATCTAGAATTAAGGTTTATAAGGGAGTTTTGGACGCTATTCAATTAATTGATGGTAGTGGTTACTAAATTAATTGATTTATAGCTAGGTTTTTGATGGTAGTTGTCAAACCTATCCTAAGAGAATTTGAACTTTGTCTTAAACTGATGATAGTAGATGTCAAGGTTTTCAAGGCAAGATCATTAAACAAATTATTGCAATGCTCGTATGCGACGTAGGTGGATTAGTAGTTATGAACCCTATGATTGTTTGCAAAGATTTGTTTACTTAGTGGTTAAGAAGCATAAAATCAGTAAGTTGTTGATCCTTGATTCTGTGCACATAGTACAAAAATAATTCCTAGAGTCTGATGAAGGAATTAATTGGTTGTGTTGACGAAATCCTTTGCAATTGAAGTTTCTGTAATTATGTTTTTATCCAATTCTTTCAAATTTGATTTTTTTCTGATCTGTAATTTAGCATTTGCTTAAGTTTGTGTTCTTTAAATTTTAGATTTCTGAGATCAACCCCCCCTCCCCCATTTACTTATTTTAGTGCATTGGTTTGAGTTTAGTTTAATTGATTTTGTTGGGTTTTGTTTGCGTCAAATATGATTCTGTTGCGTCAAATTATCTTTTAATTTCTGTTTTTCTGTTAGCTGTTTCTATTTTCTGGTTTAGTAGTAGCTTGCATTCGATACTGAATTAGTTAGGTTAGATTAAATTTTAGATTTTAGATATTTGTTTCGTTTATGTTATGTGTCTGCTTTCGTTGACTGAAATTTAGTTGACAAGTTTGACATTAGTTAGCATTCTGTTTTTCCAGATCTTTAAGGGAACGATCCCTGCTCCTATATACTACTTATAATTCATGTAGGGTTAATTTGCAAGAGTACGACATCTTGTCAAATTTTGGCGTCGTTGCTAGGGATCTATTTAACGATTTGCTAACGTATTTTTCAGTGTGTTTTTATTATTTGTGTTTGTTTTATAGGTTGCATGTCCAGTAGTTTTGAGCAAGAATTTTTGGACGGATTAATCGAGCAATTCTACAAAGAGCAATCATTCTTTACCAATCGCACAACTCCGCGATCACCCCTCCTTGAACCATGCACGTTGCGCAAGGTGATGGAGGAAGAACTTCCGAGTTTTGCACACCTTTTCCAGTAGGTGAAGCATTCACAAACATAATTCGCAACTATGGCAATCAATCCATAGAGAACGTTGAAGGAGCTTGCTACTCCTAACCTTAACAACCAACCTTTGTGTATTAATGTAGAGTATGCTAATTTTGAATTGAAGTATGGTTTTATACGTTTTTTTCCTGGTTTTAATGGTCTTGCGGGAGAATACCCATCTACGCATCTCAAGGAGTTTCACATGGTATGCAATGGAATGAAATCGCAAGGGGTGGAAAAAGATTTGGTTAAACTAAAATCCTTTCCTTTCTTATTGAAAGGTTCAGCCAAGGAGTGGTTGTTTTCAATTCCTCCTGGTTCAGTAACACAATGGAACAATTTGAAGCGTATGTTCTTGGAGAAGTACTTTCCCGCTTCGTGAGCTGCAAATATTTGGAAGGAAATTTCTGCCATAAGACAGATGCATGGTGAGACATTCTTTGACTATTGGGAAAGGTTCGAGAAGCTGTGTTTACAATGCCCACACCCCCAAATTCCCGATTAGCTTCTCATTCAATACTTTTACGAGGGATTGAAACGAGAAGATAGAACCATCATTGATGCTGCGAGTGGAGGGGCTTTGGTAGACATGACACCTGATGCTGCTCGTTACTTGATTTCAAATATGGCAGTAAATTCTAAACAGTTTGGCACACGAGGGGAATTCCTCATGAAATGCTTCAGTGAGGTAAGTAATGTTTCATTAGAAAATAAAGTTGATGAATTAACCTCGCTAATGCGTGCTATGTTAGGTGGTAGTCTACAGTAAGTCAAGACATATGACATTTGTTCTTTTAGTGGGCACACTTCTGATTTGTGTCCTATAATGGAGGACAACTCGACGGAATATGCCTATGCGATTGGTGGTGGATTCAACACAAATCCACAGTGCAAATACGATCCATTCTTGTTGATATACAATCCGAGGTGGTACGACCATCCAAATTTACGCTATAGAAACCCACAGTAGCCGATGAATAATAGAGGAAGAGCGCAAATGCCCCCTGGTTTCTAGCAAAATCAGACTTATGCCTTAAGGCCAAATCCTCAGAATTTGGTTTCTTCTTCTTCTACTTGTAATTCTGAAATTTCTGATTTAAAGGAACTTGTAAAAACTATGGCTACTAATACTGTTGCAATGTAATAAAACTTGTCTTTTTTGGAAGAAAACAGATGCGAGTATCCAAAATCTTGAGAAACAAGTGGGCTAAATCACATCCTCGATGAATAAACTTGAGGTGCAAAATAATGGCAGGTTGCCCTCTCAAACCTTGCATCCCAAGGAATCTGTCCAAACTGTTGAGCTTCGCAGTAGAAGGGCTCTCGTTAAGTGGTAAAAGAAGGGGATTGCCTTTGACGAGGAAGAGGAAATTGAGACATACCCTAACTATGTTAAACAACCCATGGCCATGGATCCTAACCTTAAATCAGGAATCATTTCTTTGCCCCTTACTGATCAGAATGAAGCCAAAACTTCTAGGGGCAGAACCGAACTTGATTTTTCATAACAAAATGGACAAAAGTTGACCGAAAATTTCAGGAATAAGTCAAATTTGGTTCCTCTGAATCTTGCTCAAGCCGAAGCTTTTGACAGAGCACCAAAGGTAAATTCTAAATCTATTGATTATGATTTTCATCTGATGCCTCCGTTTCCTCTGAGTTCTAAGAGTTCGAAGGCTAAGTAAGAGGAGAAAGAGAGGGACATCTTCGATTTTTTCAAAAAGGTTGAGATTAATATTCCACTTCTTGATGCAATTCGTCAAGTCTCGAAATACGCAAAGTTCTTAAAAGAACTTTGCATGACCAAGTGCGCCCATTGATTGAAAGGTTATGAGACGATGAACAAGGGTGAGGCCATTTCTGTTGTGATGAAACTGAATATCCCATGCAAGCAGAAAGTGACCCCGATGGATTTGCCATTCCATGCATAATAGCTAACACCTCGTTTCAGAGAGCTTTGTGTGACTTAGGAGCATTCATTAGTGTTATGACTAAACATAGGTATGATACCTTGATTATGGAGCCTTTGTATGCGACAAGTGTGGTTATACAATTAGTACATCATTCCTTCATTTATCCGCGTGGTTTGGTAAAGGACGTTTTGGTTAAAATAGGTGCTTTGCTGATTCCTTGTGACTTTTATATACATGACATGGATATTGACACTTCACATAGGAGTACACCTATTTTGTTTGGTAAACCTTTTCTAAAGACTACTAGAACCAAGATTGATTGTGAACATGATCAACTTTCCATGCATGTAGGAGATGATGTGGTTGAATTCAATATTAATAATGCTCTCCGATATCCATTTGATCATGTTTACTTGATTAATTGTCTAGATGATATTGATGAGCATGTGTATGTTCACTTTGAGTTAGAATTCAATAATGGTTTGGACTTGACACTGTGGCACGGTTTTGACAGCCGTGACTTATAGTAGTGATTATGATGATGATATGCGTGCATTGTGCTTGCTTCAAAAAGTCATTGATTCTATTTTTGTTTTACATGTAGTTTCCCCCATTCCTTATAAGGTGGCTTTCATTGATCTTCCTGTATCGCATAAGAAACTTTTGCCATCTGTTATGCATGCACTTGAGTTTGAGCTGAATCCTTTTCTTGATAATCTTAATTATGTGTTTCTTGGTGATAAAAATACTTTACCGGTTATTATTGCAAAGAATCCAATGAGTGTGCAGGAGGAACAATTGTTGAATGTTCTTTGCGAATATAAGACAGCCATAGGATGGACGTTGGCTGACATTAAATGTATTAGTCCTTCAATGTGTATGCATCTCATACTATTGGAGGAAAATTCAAATCCAACAAGGGAGATACAATGCCGCCTCAGTCCACCCATGATGGAAGTGGTAAAAGCCGAGTTACTTAAGCTTTTTGATGTAGGTGTTATTTATTTGATCATTGATAGTCGATGGGTGGTGCCTATCCATATGGTTTCGAGGAAGACGGGCATCACTATGGTGAAGAACAAAGATGATGAGCTTGTACCTCAAAGGGTACAGAGTGGATGGCACATGTGTGTGGATTATAGGAAGTTGAATATAGCAACACGTAAAGATCACTTCCCTTTGTCATTCATGGATCAGATGTTGGAGTGACTAGTAGGTAAGTCTTTTTATTGTTTCCTTGATGGTTATAGTGGATACCGTTGACCAGAGAGATTATTAGCATTGATACTATTATTATTAGCATTGATATTGCTGTAATTATACCTATAATCTCTCCTATAATTGAGAGATTTCATAGTGTTAATAGCTAGATTACTTCCTAAATAGTCCTAAGAATCTTGTATATAAACCTAAGTTCCTATGTACACAATGCAAGAAATAAAATTATCTTAAACTTTAATATTCATCATGGTATCAGAGCCTTGTCTAATTTAGGGGCTGTTTATTTGACTGTTCGTTCCAAATAGGAACGAACACTAGCTGAGTGTGTACTCGCCTAAAAAGTAATGTGTCTTTCTCCTTACCCCCTCCTAGAATGCTTTAGCTGTGACTAGCGACCTCCAATGCGATCGAGAGACCCGACATCAGCTACGCCGCCACGTGTCGCCACACGCCGTCATAGACTCTCTGTCGTCGCCGCGCTTGAGCACCATGCGCCACCCTCCTGCTAGTCTTTCACCTCTGTTCTTTCTTCACCAGGTTCGCCGACCTCGTACCTCTCCTTCGGTGGGTTTCAACGTATCCTTCACCCTCTGCTAGTGCCCTTACTTCCTTGCCTCTTCTCGATTCTTTCTTGCTTCTGTACCGTCTGGTATTTTTCTTTCTTCCCATACACCAGAAGCACATTTCTGAACTACTTATTTTTACTCTATTGGATGTTTTGAGTAATACTAAAGAAGATGGAGGGAAAGAAGGTAATTATATCAGGTTCTGATAATCCTTCACTTCAAATCAGTCCCGTAAAACTTGATGGAACTAATTATCTTGCTTGATCAAGATCTTGTTTGTTGTTCATCAAAGCTAGAGGATTATAGGGTTACATTAATGATGACAATAAGAGGCTCGACATCAATAATTCTGATTATAATCAGTGGGAATCCGAGAATTCTCTCGTCATGTCTTGGCTTATTAATTCAATGAAGTCGGAAATTTCTCGAACATACTTGCTACTTGACATAGTGGCAAAGATATGGAAAGCTGCTTTTTTGACCTATTCTCAAATAGGTAATAAAGCTCAAATTTTTGTTCTTTGTAATAAATTGCACATCACGAAGCAAGGAGATATGAATGTGTCACGGCATTTTGTGGAGTTATGTGGGTTGTGGCAGGAATTAGACTATTATCAGGACTTTCAAGCAGAATGCTCAAAAGACGCTGCTAGATTCCAGAAAATGATAGATGAAGATCGGATATTTGATTTTTTAGCGGGTCTTCGAATATGATCATATACGAGGTACAACATTTGGAAAAAAAATCCCCCTTCTATTCAGCTTGCACATTCTCTAGTTCAGCAAGAAGAAAGTAAACGAAGTGTTATGCTACATACACCTATCATTGAAAAAACAGGATTAGTGGCAATTTCTATTGAAAAGTTGAGAAACCTACTGGAAATTACATGGAAGGCCTAATCAGAGTCATGGAAAATGAAGTGGCTCTGTGGTAAGGGGATAGGCCCACTTGGCTGATGGAAATGAAGTGTCTGAAACATCATTAGCTAGGGGATTATCCAATGAGGAACTTTAACCCTTGAGATTGCTTCTCTCAAAGACAGACTCTACTCCACAGTTGGTGCATTAAACCTTCCCAAATCAGGTATTGAGTACTACAACTCTGAAGTTAATCCTTGGATTGTAGACTCTGGAGCTAACAGACATATGACAGGCTCTTAAAAGAATATTTTAACATACTCTCATGGAAACAACAGGGATAATGTTAGAATAGCAGATGGGTCTTTTACTTCCGTATCTGGTACAGGTTCTATTAACTGTACTCCCAATATTACCCTATCCTCAGTACTTCACATACCCAGTTTTCCTATTAATCTTCTCTCTGTCAGTTCTATCACTAAGGACCTTAATTGCAAGGTTGAATTTTTTCTTGACTATTATGTTCTTCAGGACCTTCACACAGGGTAGAGGATTGGAACTAGTAGATTGTAGGATGGATTATATGTCTTGGATGAAGGGCATATGATAGTTGCACATCAAGTGTTTGTTGAAAATGAGGTGATTAATAAGGAAATTCTATAGTGGCATAGGCAGTTAAGACATCCCTTGTTTTTTGTTCTAGCAAAACTTTATCCAAACTTGTTTAAAAGAACTTCTTTTAATTCTTTGTTTTGTGAAGCATGTGAGCATGCTAAACACACTAGAAGTTCTTATCATTTATCAAATAGTAATAGTTCTATTCCTTTTATGACTATTCACTCTGATGTTTAGGGTCCTACTCAAACTCCCTTTCTTTCTGGCCATAGATGGTTTGTGACCTTTATTAATTGTTGCGTCCAATTGACATGGGTTTATCTTATGAAAAAGAAGAATGAAGTTTTTTCATGCTTCCTTTCTTTTCATAAAATGATTTGTACTCAACATGATGCTAGAGTTAAGATCTTACGTTAGATAATGGCATGGAGTATATGGATGGAAAATTTCGTGCTTATCTAGATTCTAATAGAATAGTACATCAAACTAGTTGTTCCTATAATAGTGAACAGAACGGCATTGCGGAAGGAAGAATAGGCACATTCTGGAGGTTGGTCGATCACTCATGTTCACAATGAATCTTCCAAAGGGATATTGGGGTGATGTAGTCCTTTCAGCTGCCTATCTTATCAATAGAATGCCACTTCGAATTCTAGATTTTAGAAGCCCTGTTGAAATATTACAAGGTACAAACTCTTATAGTGTTCCTCCAAGAGTCTTTGGGTGTGTTTGCTTTGTTCATGCTCGAAATGTTGGCAAGTTAGAGCCAAGAGCTTTGAAATGTGTGTTTGATGGATATTCTCCCACACAAAAAGGATATAAATGTTATCACCCCCTTCTAAGAAATATATTGTAAGTATGGATGTCACTTTTCTGAAGAATGAATCCTATTTCCCTACATCCCCAATTCCTCTTCAAGGGGAGAATGAGATTGAAGACGAGGTGGTGATTGACTCTATAGATAATGTGATCCAAGGAGGAAGAACAATTCAGGGGGAGACAACTAGTTTGGTTCAAGAGGATCGAAGTCAGCGCTTAGATAGACTAGACTTAAAGATATACTCAAGGTGAGATAAGATAGAAAAAGCCATCATGTAGTCTATGCCAATGCCATCCTCTTCCCTCGAAAACACTGGTGAGCTAGAATATGATTTATCTAATGATTTAGATAAGCCGATTGCCCTTTGAAAAGGTGTTAGAAGTTGCACCAAGCATCCAATTTCTAACTTTGTTACATATGACTCACTATCTCCTGCTTATAGAGCCTTTGTCTTATCTGTTTCTTCTATGTCTATTCCACAGGATTGGAGAGAAGCAATGAAAATTGTCCAATGGAAAGAAGATATGATTGAAGAAATGAAGGCCCTAGCAAAAAATGAGACTTAGGAACTTATCACTGCTCCAAAAGGAACACAGACGGTTGGCTGCAAATGGGTATTCACAGTGAAGTATAAGCCAGATGGATCCATTGAGAGATACAAGGCGAGATTGGTGGCTAAAGGCTTTACTCAAACATATGAAGTGGACTATCAGGAAACCTTTGCTCTTGTTACTAAGATGAATACAATCAAAGTTTTACTTTCATGTGCAGCTAACTTGGATTGGGACTTATAGCAGTTCGATGTTCAAAATGCATTTCTTTATGGGGATCTAGAGGAGGAGGTGTATATGGAGATTCCTCCAGGGTTTAAAGATGAGAAGACACAAGGGAAGGTTTGTAGGTTAAAAAAGGTTATGTACAGGCTGAAACAATCACCACGAGCATGTTTGAAAAGTTCAATCGAGCTATGATCTCCTTTGGTTATCAACAAAGTAATGCGAATCATAACCTATTTATCAAACACTCACGAGGTAAGATCACCCTTCTTATTGTCTATGTTGATGACATTATTGTGACTGGAAATGATATAGAAGAGATGGATAGGCTGAAGAAACTACTTGCTCAAGAATTTGAAATTAAAGACCTAGGAAAATTGCAATATTTCTTAGGAGTTGAAGTGGCTAGATCAAAAAGAGGAATCTTTATCTCCCAGAGAAAATATGTCCTAGACTTATTAGAAGAAACTGGTATGATGGGTTGTAAACCAGCTGAATCTCCCATTGAGAGCAACTACAAACTGCAAGCAGGAACTGGTACATCAGTGGACATGAGAAGATATCAGAGACTAGTTGGGAGACTCATCTATCTTTCTCACAGTAGGCTAGACATAGCATTTGTAGTTAGTGTAGTAAGTTAGTACATGCATGATCCACGAGAACCACTCTTACAATATGTATTTCGCATTTTACGTTATCTAAAGTCTGCTCCAAGAAAAGGTCTTTTGTTCACTAACAATGGTCATCTTAAGATAGAGGCATTTACAGATGCTGATTGGGCTGGATCGTTAGATGATAAGACGTCAACCACTAGTTATTGTACGCTCATAGTAGGAATTCTAGTCACTTGGAGGAGTAAGAAACAGAATGCAGTTGCTAGATCCAGTGCGGAAGCTGAATATAGAGCTATGGCTCAAGGTGTGTGTGAACTATTATGGGAAAAGAAGCTAATGAATGAATTACAACTGACGGATGAAGGAAGTTCTTCTCTCTACTGTGATAACAAAACTGCCATTAGTGTAGCTCACAATCCTGTTCAGTATGATAGAACAAAACACATAGAAATTGACCAAAATTTCGTGAAGGAGAAACTTGTGAATGGCTATTTGGAATTATTCCATGTGGGGTCAAATGAACAACTGGCAGACGTCTTTACCAAAGGATTGTACAACAAACATTTTTATAACCTCATTTGCATGTTGGGCATGTGCGATATCTATACACCAACTTGAGGGGGAGTGTTGACCAGAGAGATTATTAACATTAATACTTTTATTATTAGCATTGATATTGTTGTAATTATACCTATAATCTCTCCTATAATTAAGAGATTTCATAGTGTTAATAGCTAGATTACTTCCTAAATAGTCCTAGGAATCTTGTCTATAAACCCTCGTTCCTATGTACATAATGCAAGAAATAAAATTATCTTAAACTTCAATATTCATCAGATACAATCAGATTATGATCAATCCCGAGAATCAAGAAAAGACTACATTCACTTGCCCCTTTGGCACATTTGCATATAAAAGGATGCCTTTTGGTTTGTGCAATGCCCCTACGACTTTTCAGCAATGCATAATGAGTATCTTTTAGATCATGTTGAACAAATTATTGAGGTATTCATAGATGATTTTTCTGTTTATGGTGATTCATTCGATCATTGTCTTGAAAATCTATCTTTAGTGCTGAAAGGATGTATGGAAACTAACCTTGTTCTGAATTATGAAAAGTGTCATTTTATTTTTGAACAAGGAATTGTTTTTGGGCATATGCTTTCTTCACGTGGTTTAAAATTCTATAAAGCAAAAATTGATATTATTCTATCTTTACCTTACCCTTCATACATGAGGGATGTTTGTTCTTTCCTTGGTCATGCAGGATTTTATCGACGCTTCATCAAGGATTTTTTGAAGATTGTCGCGCCCCTTTGCAAGCTTTTGGTGAAGGATGTCGAGTTTGATTTCAATGATGCATGCAAACAGGTATTTGAAACTCCAAAACAAAGCCTCACATCTGCTCCCATTATCCAACCACCGAATTGGGAGCTTCCTTTCAGATTTTGTACGATGCAAGTGATTTTGCCGTGGGGGCAGTCCCTGGACAGCGAGAGGGGAAACTTTTGCACGTCATTGCCTATACTTCTTGCACTCTCAATGACGCACAACTCAACTACCATAAAACAGAAAAAGAGCTCTTTGTTGTTGTGTTTTCTTTAAAAATGTTTCGGTTATATTTATTAGGTACTAAAGTTATTGTTTTTTTTCTGATCATGCAACCCTTAAGTACCTCATGCAAAAAAGGAGACAAAACTGAGGCTTATCAGTTGGATTTTGCTCATACAGGAGTTTGATCTCAAAATTAGGGACAAGAAAGGTGTTGAGAACCTTGTTGCTGATCATTTGAGTAGATTGCGCAACAATGATGCCAAGGCTAGATCTATTCTTGCAGAATTCCCTGATGAGAAGTTGTTTGCATTGACTTCCTCATCATCACGGCCATGGTATGCTGATTTTGTTAATTTTCCAATTGCCCACGAGCTGCTCGTAGTTATGACAAAAGTCCAACGTGATAAATTTCACATTGATTCTAGATTTTACTTTTGGGATAATCCATACTTGCGGAAAATTTTCTCGGATAAAGTGATTAGGTATTTTGTGCATCAAGATGAGTTTCGTTCTATTTTAACTTTCTGTCACACTTATTCTTGTGGTGGCCACTTTGGTGCCAAGCGCACAACACATAAGGTACTTGATAGTGGATTCTTTTGGCCTTCGTCTTTCAAAGATGCATTCAAATTTTGCAAAACATGTGATCGATGCCAAAAGGTAGGAAATATTACTCATCAGAATGAGATGCCGTAAACTTTCTTGTTATTCAGTGAGGTCTTTGATGTTTGGGGCATTGATTTTATGGGTCCTTTTCCTTTATCTAATGGAAATTTATACATCCTTCTTGCAGTCGATTATGTATCTAAGTGGGTTGAGGCAGTAGCGACCAAATCTAATGATGCTAAAGTTGTTGTCAATTTTGTGAAGACTAACATTATTGATAGGAATGGCATTCTAAAAGCTATCATTAGTGACCGATGAAACCACTTTTGCAACCGATCTTTCGAGGCCTTAATGAAAAAGATCCACGTCATCCACCGAACTTCAACCGCCTACCATCCGCAGACGAGTGGTCAAACGGAATTATCAATCAACGAAATCAAGTCTATCTTTGAGAAGACTGTGAAACCTAATCGGAAAGATTGGAGTCTTTGATTAGGTGATGCACTGTAGGCTTATCGCACTGCATATAAATCAAGTATAGGCATGTCGCCTTTTAGGATGGTTTATGGAAAGAATTGTCATCTTCCTGTGTAGCTTGAACATTGCGCATTTTGGGCCATTAAACAGTGTAACTTGGATTATGATAATGCTGAAATTCATCATAAGTTACAACTGTAAGAACTTGAGGAGTTACAGAATGACGCGTATGAGAGCGCGCGGATTGCAAACGAAAGGGCAAAAGCATACGATGACCGAATGTTGGATGCAAAGAATTTTCAGTGGGTCATAAAGTTCTTCTCTTCCAATCGTGTATCAAGCTCTTTCTTGGTAAGTTACGTTCTCGATGGCAAGGTCCTTCCATTGTTACTAATGTATTTCCACATAGTGTTGTTAAGATTTGTGACATAGGTAACAACCAAAGCTTCAAAGTTAACAGCCACCGATTGAAACCTTTTCATGAAGGTTTCAAGGATAGTTTGACGGAGAAAGTAGGACTGGACATGCCAAACTATGGAGAATGATGTGCACACAATGTCGAGCTAACGACTATAACCAAAAGAGCTTAATGGGAGGCAAGCCACTAGAGATAAATCAGATTTGATTTCTTCTTTCCTTTCTCATTTCAATTTTTATTACTTTTTCTATGTTTTGGATTCTATTTATGTTTTTTCAGATTTGGTTTGCATCTTCCTTCTTGCATTTACTTCACCATTGAGGACAATGTTGTGTTTAAGTGTGTGTGTGTGTGGGGGGGGGGGGGAACTTTATTTCATTTCTAAGTTAAAATGGTAGTCTAGGTTCGGATTTATGCTGTCTTTTGAGGGGAAAATTGCCATACCTTCTTGCTCTTGCTTGAACTTGAGAAAATTTTCAATTTAGTTGCATATTTTGCATGAAATAAACCATTAAAAAATCAAAAATTACAAAAATATTTTCTGTTTTTTTGCATCTTAAGTGTTTTAGCTTTCATTCAGGTTCCTAATCGTTGAACGAGTTTGAGTATTATGTGGGAGATTTGGTTAATAATAATGAATGCATAAAATTGATGAATGGGGTTTCATGTAAAACTTGAGCTTTCTAGATAGTAGAGTGACCTTGAAACTATATATGTTGTACCGACTTAATAGATAACCTCTGAGAGCTCTTATTCCTTCAACATTATTCTTTGTTGTGTGCATTCTTTCAACAATATAATACTTTAGATCTTCTTAATATATTGACTTAGCATGTTTGCATGAACATGATAAAGGAATCTAGGTTAAACCACTTAAATAGCTAACCTAAACCATGATTTCTATTAGAAATCCCCTTTGAGCTTTTATTCGTTTCTTTGCTTTCAACATTATTAATTTAGCTTTGATCTCATTTTTATACTATATACCTTATGGCCAAGGTTAGTAGAGCATCTATTTGGCAAATTTGAAGATGTGAGTTGCTTAATATATGATGATGTGGTGTTAATTCAAATGTTTGGCTATGGAAAAAAAGCTTCTGCCGTGAGATGAAAAAAAAAAGAAAAGTGTTTCCCAAATGTTTCGAATTATATACTTGTCAATGGGAAATCCAAATGGAATGAAACTAAGTGAAGTTGTTTGTGTATAATTGGCAGAATTCTGTGCTTGGATGCATACATGAGTTCTATGATATTCTATATAGATCTACTACCTTTGCTTTTTCCTTCTCTTTTCTTTCTTTTACCTCACCTTTATCCAAGCCCTATTACAACCATGCTAAAGACCTTTTGATTTGTGTGTAGTATATGCACACTTTGATAGTCTTGTCAAGATTAAAAAGTAAGCATATGGTAGAATGTAATCATTGATCGAATTTTGGGAGTTACACATATTACCCTAAACAGTTTGAGTGTTGGAGTGTATATCGATTAGAGGACTTATTATTTCGTTATGGCATAGATTTCTTCCAACTTTATTATGATAGAGTAGCTCAGCTGTTACATGTAAATTGAGTTCATTGACTTTATGTGTTGATCATGGCAAATCGAGTTCTAGATATCATGCTTGAATTACGTGATATGGTTGGGGATTTGCATTGAAGGCTACATACTTGAGTATTTTTCTTTGCCTTGCATAGACCTAAATTGCACTGTTTTTGGGTTTCTGGCAGACTTGACCTTTAGTCATTGTAGGATTTTTATCTCAAGATTGGTTTAGCCAAAAATTCTAAAATTCATACTTAAATCCTTTGCTCATTGAAGGATTTTTTGGGAAAAATTACATAATTTTCTGAGCTGGAACTCGGGAGAAATAAATTCTTAAAAGTTGAGTCAGATTCGAGATCGCTAGAATAACCTTTTGACAATGTTTCAATCATAACTTTTGACTCAGATTGTGGAATTTAGTGATTCTTGTCTCAGATTGAAGCTAACTCAAAGAAAAAGCTACTAATAAAATTTGATCTCCTAAATCATCACTGTTTGGTTATTATGAACTGTCGAAATCAACCCTGATAAATTGGCAGCAATGTGTTTCATTGTTTGTCTCAAAAAATTAGGTGAGCCACCTCATCATTGGGGGGATATAAAAAAAGGATTTTTGACTCCAGGGAGGCGGCTCCTCTTTTGATTTCTCTCTCTAAATTCCTAGACGAAATCCTTCTTTTCCTTTTTCTATTTTTAGATGCAAATTTCTTGGAGAATTGGGTGGTAACCGAATTGTACAAAGTATGTGTCGCTAAGCTTTTAGTTCAACTATAAAGGGTAGT
Source organism: Erythroxylum suave (assembly GCA_027563595.1). Classification (NCBI taxonomy): domain Eukaryota; kingdom Viridiplantae; phylum Streptophyta; class Magnoliopsida; order Malpighiales; family Erythroxylaceae; genus Erythroxylum; species Erythroxylum suave. Next base: position 26,885,518 of record JAOSBN010000004.1, on the reverse strand, counting down.
ACCCTTCAAACTGATTTCAATTTATGAGGATTTACTCTTAATTTATTCTTGGGTTTGTGTGTTGCAAACATGTGTTTGAATTCTAATCCTTTAATGGCTAAATGAACTCATAAATCTTAAAATCCAAAATTAAGGTTTGTAAGGGAGTTTTGGAGGCTATTCAACTAATTAATGGTAGTAGTTGCTAGATTAATTGACTTATAGCTAGGTTGTTGATAGTAGTTGTCAAACCTATCCTGAGAGAATTTGAACTTTGTCTTAAACTAATGATAGTAGTTGTCGAGGTTTTCAAGGCAAGATCATTAAACCAACTATCGTAATGCTTGTACGCAACATAGGTGGATTAGTAGTTATGAACCCTATGATTGTTTATGAATATTTGTTTACTTAGTAGTTAAGAAGCATAAAATCAGTAAGCTGTTGATCCTTGATTCTGCGCACATAGTACACAAATAATTCCTAGCGTCCGATGAAGGAATTAATTGGTTTCGTTGGCGAAATCCTTTGCAATTGAAGTTTCCATAATTTTGTTTTTATCTAAATCTTTCAAATCTGAATTTTTCTGATTTGTAATTTAACATTTGCTTAAGTTTTTGTTTTTTAAATTCTAAATTTGAGATCAACCACCCCCCCCCCCCAATTTACTTATTTTAGTGCATTGGTTTGAGTTTAGTTTAATTGATTTTGTTGGGTCTTGCTTGCATTAAATCTGATTCTGTTGCATCAAATTATCTTTTAATTTCTGTTTTTCTGTTAGTTGTTTCTGTTTTCTGGTTTAGTAGTAGCTTGCATTCGATACCGAATTAGTTAGGTTAGATTAAATTTTAGATTATATTTTTTTTTCGTTTCTGTTATATGTTTGCTTTCGTTGACTGAAATTTATTTGAAAAGTTTGACGATAGTAAGCATTCTATTTTTAGAGCTTCGAGGGAATGATCCCCACTCCCATACACTACTTGTAATTTGTGTAGGGTTAATTTGTAAGAGTACGACATCTTGTCAATTATGCTTTGAAATGTTTAAGTATTAGATCAAAGGCATTAAATGCCTTAGAAAATGCAAAACAAACTGTATGCAAATAATAAGGGAAGTAATCACGTGAGAAGTTTAATGGTCAAATCCTATAGCTTAAAAATAATGATATTGTGTTTTATACACTTTTGTGATGGTGTATAAATATGAGATACATATTTGAGTAGTGAATAGATTGCATATTGTATGTATAAAGGCTTGGGTGCTATAGATCAAGGAGCTTGTACCGAGGATTATTGAATTTAAGGGAGTGTACACCTTCTTTTGAGGTGAGTTAGGTAAAGCATATCTCTCAAATAGGATTAGGACAACATAAGATACGCATAATGACTTCTATGTGAATTTTGAACCTAGGTAATGTATAGTAGAATTGAATCTCAAATAGATACTAGTATACTTATATATTTAATAAACGACATTGATTTGAATAACTTTGAACCTAAAGAGCAAAAGATGACTTCATTGCATGAAATTTTATTTTGGAACTTAAATATGCATAAACAAGTCATCTATGCTGCATGTATGTATTCTTTTTTGGCTTAGAGCCATGACAAGGTTCCATTTTATTGGTTGGACCAATAAATAAAGGCATAGTACCTTACTTGATTGTAGTACTAAATATTTGCATATGATTTTTTGTGATTGGTAAGGTAACAATTGGCCATTTGTGTGATAGGTATAATAGATTAACCGACCCCCGTACCCTTTAATGTTGATACATAAAAGTCGAGTCCTTGTATCAACACCTTTTTACGAGACTTGCGGGTGATTGTACACCTAAAGGTCTGATCACCGACGGGGTCATCACCTAGGGTCATAACGCTTTTGTCGACTGTATTCTGGACTCATTACAGATGAAAGTCAAGCCAACACCGTGAATCAATGGGTGTGCATACTAGTTTGGTCGACTAGTGGTGACTCACATAACTATTTTGACCTATCCTAAGATTTAGCTTCTTGATGAGATTTGATTTTACATGTGATGCTTTTCTGTTTTTGTGTACTGGAATTTGAACTTATGTTCATTGAACGAGTGATTAATAGGCTAAGCCTATGTGGTTCCTAATCTATATGAGACGAGTCATAGATTAGGCTTATGTGTTTCTATGTCATGTATGTTCACTTCATAGGTGGTTATATGCATGTTAGATGCGTAAAACTATCCTTCGGTTATTTAGACCGTTTTGGTGTGTATTGTCTGTTTGCGATATATGTTTTTAAACTAGTCTCTGAGTACATAGTGTACTCACGATATATGTTTTTAAACTAGTCACTGAGTACATAGTATACTCATCCCCTCTGCTTTCTAACAATACAAGTTAATTTGGTGAGCTTGAAGCTTTGAGTGGATTGTACGATCTTTTAATATTTTCGGGGTATTACAGCACATAGATAGTCTTTATTTTGTACTTTTTTTTATAGTGGCTCATGATTATATTGATATGCTTTATAATTTTGTAAATTATCTCTTGACTGTTTTGTGGTTTGTAAATGACTTTATGTACATACCTTTTGTACTGTCGTTGAGATTTCTCTTGAGTGGACTTAAAAGTCCAGATGTTGCAGTAGAGTTTTAATGTGAATATAAAAGTATGTTTAAAACTAATTTATAGGTGTTTAAATGGAGTTTTGGGATCTTCAAAATAAAGTCATTGTATTGTCCAAATATTTTTAAAGATATTTAGTTAACCTTGCATAGTTAGGTTAAGGATACCGTGAGTTTCCTTAGCCTATATATGTGGTGGTTTTCATGTGCCTGATATGGTTCCAGGTCATGACACTTACAATTTTGTTTAGTAAGTTGAAAAAAAAACCTTGCACTTTATCTTTTTTTTGAGTTTCGATTTGATTTTCATTTCCTTTTTTTCCTTTTTTCCTCCAACATGTCTTGGTTGCTTATCATTCTTGGGATTTGGTTATTATATGTTTAGTTAATTTTGTTTATGTTCTCTCTCTTTTTCAAAACTACTTTCACTTTTCACTAGTTCTTTCCTAGAAAAACTTCCAAGTTTTCTAAATATTTTTAGTTATCGTTTGAGTTAATTCACTTGTAGTTTATCTTTTCTTGTAAAGAAGTACTTTTTAAGGCTCACCTTGGCTTGAATTGAAGAATAGTCAGTGTTTAAGAGTCAACTTATTAGGGTACCCTTCTTATCTTCAAAATATGTGTTAATATATCCAAAAAAGATAAGATTTAGGGGTTTTGTCTAGATCTCCTGTTGGGTCCCGAAAATTTTTTTATTTATTCGAATTAATTATTTTTATTTATTATTATTATTTTTTTATTTTTATTTTGCCTTAATTGATTTAATTATGTGTTTAGATAGACATTTTTATGTTGGGCTTGG
>JAOSBN010000004.1:26837132-26880218 GCA_027563595.1 Erythroxylum suave | reverse complement strand
TCCGTCTGCTTTTGCTTTCGTCTGCTTTTGCTTCCGTCTGCTTTTGCTTTCGTCTGCTTTTGCTTCCGTCTGCTTTTTATTTCTTTTACTGCTTCCATCTGCTTTTCATTCTGTCTTATTTTGTTTGTCATCAAAATCTCTTTATACGTGAAGTCAAAATTCTGACTTAACATATCTAACATTCTTCTTACAACTCATATCAATCTATTTATAAATAAAACAACCTAAAATAGTTTTTAGAATAAAAAAGAGTCATTATAATGATTAATAATATTAGTGTTGGTCAATTATTTTAATACAAGTTAACCTTTTTGGCACATTAGTCAACCAATATAATTGTAAACTTACTATATATAATTTTAAAAGATACTATTCACTATCATCATACTAGTTGATCAATCTATCTAAAACCTTAATGTTAGTCACTCAAATTACCACATTAATTGACCAAACTTCCTAAATTTTTTGCAGAGACCAAAATATATTCATTTGAAAAAATTAACCGAAAATCATTTCAAAAGTTTCTTAAAAATATTGTAATGGAGAAAAAGTGTTTTCTTTAAAACCTTCCCAAATTGTCTCTTGGTTATGATAAAGTATATATAATATTCTTTAAGTGAAAATGGTCATGTAACGATTGAGACCCTAATTCATTGAAATGATCAATATAAGATTATAAGAGACTCTCTTTTATTTATTATTTATTATTTAGTATTTGCTTTTCCCATTTTTTCTATTTTCTATTTTTATTATTTTTCTATTTTGTTAGAATAGGATTAATTGATTGTTGTCCCCATCAGTAAAATAAAACGAACTACTTTTTTGGGAAAAACCAATCAAAGAATTTCATGAATTTCATTATACTCCTTCTAAAATTGCTCTTTTCGTCTGGTATGTCATAGGATAAACAACAGGGATACTGACAGTAGAGAATATCTATTTTCTATAGTTTCTATTTTTCTTTTCTGTTATTAAATCTTAATTTATTAAAATGAATAACAATGAAAGTTGTAAGTTGTGTTTGGGAGGGAGTTATTGTTTATCGTTGGCCTCTATGGTAGAATCAGTTGGGGGGCCGGGAGGTGGTGGTTTACCCTGTGGCGGATGTCAGCGGTTCGAGTCCGCTTATCTCCAACTCGTGAACTGTCCATATCCAATTCATCCTTTCGAACCATATCACATCCCGGTTCTGATGAAATAGGATGAATTGAGACGGTATTTTGTAAATACGTAATTATCTTGAATATAATAACTATTTCTTTATTTTTCGATCACCTGGAAGGGACAAAAGAAACATCTTGTTCTTTCTTCAACAATTTCTGATCTCTAGTGGACCTTTTAATGGGATTCGACCAGATGAAGTTCTGACCATCTGTCAGAGCAAAAAGAACGAATGGCACTTGTAGGATTCCCAAGAAATTCTTCGATTTCTTCCGAAAGCAGATGATTATTCATCTCCTTCTCACCTTCCGTGAATAGCCAAGACATTAAGGAATATCCAGAAACGCAGTTAGGGAATCGGTCTGATTCTATCTCAGTTCATTTCATTTAAAGAAAGGAAGTTCTAATTTGTTTAAATCTTCATGGTGTAGCTATGAATAGTCAAAATAGGGGATTTATTGTTGGAGTTAGAGGAAATTTTGAGGTCAAACACTTGCTTAGGTAAACATGAACTTGTACATAAGCAAATCCTAGCTCATAAACCTCCCATAATGCATGAATTGAAGTCCTAATGAAGAACAAGGCTTGGTATACAATTGTATGGCAGCCTGTGTAACCTTTTAGAAGATAAGTTGTGAAAACATGACCTCCAATATAAACATTTGAGAGCCTATGTTCACCTTTAAGAAAAATTACATAAAGATTTATGATCTCAGCCACTAATGTGTCCACTTAATCAAAAGTTTGTAGAATGATCTATAGTCTATGACATTGACATTTCCTAGATCATTTATATTGGCATTAAATTTTTGTAATAAAAATCACATGGAATATGATTGTATCATAGGTTGTGTCCATTTGAAACCCTAATGCTTATTTATATTTAAGGGATTTTTTTAATTTTAGCAAGTTTTTGATATCTTTGTTTATTGTAAGTTGAGAATGCTTCTTTTCCTTATTCTTCATTAAGCTTTAAACTTACGAAAAGATTCTTTCTTTTTGACGTTCAATTAGTTTATGGATTTGGCTCTTGATTCTTTATAATAAATAGGTCAAATTCTTTTTATATATATCTTGCTTAACTAAGGGAGGTTCCAATATATGTTTGGATGAGAACAAAACATAAATATTACTGATGATTTTATTATTTTTATAAAAAGGAATATGAGAAGATGTAATCATAAACTCAAGAAGATAGTTCATGAATTGATAAAAGAAAAGATGATTTTTATGACTTACGAAGTGAAACCAAGTCAAGAACAAAAAAAAGAAAAAGGAAATTTAAAATCATTCTTTAGTTTGTAATATTAATTGTAATATCATGTAGTTAGTTTGATGTTTTAAAAATCTTACTATGCGTAAAATTTTTATATCACTTCATTGTATGAGTTTTTTTCATTCATTAAGAGGCATTAGAGCTTTTGGTTTCAATAGAAAAGTCTCTTGATCTTTTAAACACTCTCTAATGAATATTTTGGAAAGTGTTTAAATCATAATGGTCTTAAACAAATTCAAGTTAAGCATTTGAAGTTGTTAAAAATATGATTAATCGACCTATATAGGTTAGTGGACGACTAATATTGGTTAAAGTTATTAAAATTGATGTATCGAGAATTTATAGTAACATTGGTTGGTATATTGGCTGACTAATATACTATATTTGTCAATCAATATGCCTAATGATCAACCAATGTTTCATCAACTAGTGAATATCCAAATTCGAAGCTTACTAGAAATACTATGATATATTGGTTGACCAGTACTATGTAACTAGTTATTTTAATGGCTAGGTTTTAGCTCAAATAGTTAATAAAGGTTCCATAACCCTATAAATACATGTTTTCTTATTGATTCTTAAGCATTTACGTGCCTTCACACGTATTTCTAATTATTTTTCCATCATTATTATCTCTTATTTATATGAGTGACCCCCTTTGGAGTTGTTAAGTGATCAAGTAAGATATTTTGAGTTACAATTTTTGGTTGGGCAATATATTATTATATTTAAGGTGTTCTAAGTGGCATTGATGTTCCTCTTCACTATGAAGAAAGATTCTAAACTTGCCAAGAAAAGATTATACAAAGGTTATTCTTCAACTTAAAAAAGGAATTACAATGGAATTTCAAGAAGAGTCTTGGAGTTGGATGTAAGCAAGTATTTTCCACTGAAGCACTATAAATCAGTTTACCTTCTCTCTTCCCTCTTCTCATTAAATTATTATTCAATTATTTGATTCATTTATGATAAGAAATTTCTTTATTCTTATATATATTGGTTGTTGTTAAATTAAGTTAATTTTTTAGAATTTTTTAAAAATTTTGTAAACACCCAATTCACTCCCCTTTGAGCATTAAGGTCTAACAAATGATATCATAGTGGCCTTATTAGGCTAGCATTTTAAATAAATCATATAATAAAGATCAAAATGGTATATTTAGGAGCATTATCATCATAATTGTTCAGCTAAAAGGGATAAAACATTAGTAGAGCGCCTTTGTTTGACGTGAATGACTATATGTATATATATATATATATATTTGAAAACTAGGATGAGATTTTTCTTAATAATCGATAGTTTTTAACTATGGAAACTAATTTCAAATGGTCCCTTTATACCAACAAAAATTTTAGATAATAAAAGGTTACAAAATTAAAGGAAGAATGGGAATCTCATGATAAAAAATTAATTTCCTTAGTTAGTAAGGTTGTACATATCTTATTTTATGCGTTAAGAAGAAATTAATTCAATATGCTATTTATATGTTAAACGAGTCACGAAATTTAGCACACTTTAGAAATTACACTTAAGGAAACAAATCAAATGAGGGTGAACAAAGTGAGTATTCTAACTAATCAGTATGAATTATTTCAAATGAAGCATAACTAAATTTATTAATATTATTAATACCCCTAAGGTCTTGGAAGGACCTACATTGATGTTGAAATGGTAAGAAAGTTATTTAGGTTACTTTTGAAGAGATGAAAGCTAAAGTGCCAGTCATACAAGAAGCCAACAATCTAATAACACTACCAATGGAGGAACCTATTGAATCTCTCCTTACGTATAAAATGAGTCTCGAAAAAATGGAAGAAGAGACAACACTTCCAAAGGAAAGGGACTTCACATTCAAAGTCTCAAAGGAGGAGTAAAATAAAGAACAAACAACAATAAGTAGAAGTGATGATGAACACCTTACCTTTATCATTAGGAAAATTAAGAGATTTTTTAAGAGAAAGAATTTCTCCAAAACAAAGTCTTTTAAAGAATGTAAAGGTGATTTAAAATATAAATTCTTTAACATTATTTATTTTAAATATAGAAAACCTAGCTATATGAATTTACAATGCCCTCTACTTAAAGATGATAATAATATGAAAAGAACAACAAGAAAGGGATGAAGGATAAAAAAAGAAGAAAACACTCAAAGTTTCAGCTTAGGATGATAAAAGTGAATATGAAAATGAGCAATAAAAATAAGAGATAGCTCACAAGTGATTTATTATAAGTAATGTAATTTAACATCCAACTCTAATTTGTGTAACAATGATAGTGATCTTACATATGATGAACTAGTGAAAACTAAGAAATCATAAGAAAAAAGGAAGAAATTATCTTCCAAACTCAAGGAAGTCCAAAAATTTCTATATGTATGTATGAATGAGAATAAAAAAGATTAAAAATGAATTGTATATCATTGAAGCATAAAAAAAAGTGATAATTGATGAAAATCATACATTAGACACATTAAAGTATGAACATAAGACATTGATAAAGGATATCCATGTTCTTAAACATTCATTATCCAAATTCATTATAGGGGATAAGAATTAGAAAACATGCTAAAAACTCAAAATAATTCCAATAACAGGTATGGAATATGATACAACCATAAAAGGGAAGCAAATTCTAAAACTACAATAGTAAAAGGAAAATATGTGCAGTGCAAAGAACTATTGCTTGATATGAAAAATGAGTATGGAGCCTCCACATCTAATAATATGTACACACATGGTATATCCACCGAGACTCATTCTAAAAGCAAGCATTGTGCTTTCATATATAGACAACAATATAGGCATAAAGTTTAATACTTTGAATGAAAGAATAGACATAACTTCTATGATAATATGCAAACCCACACACACCTCTTTAAAGCTAAAAAATGTATGGATCAAGCCTTTATTCATAATAAGTATCATATATATAAAATATGTTAGCTCATTTCACTATCCTAAAAGAACATCCAATACCTTTAATATCCAAAGAAAGATTTCTTACCATACATACACATATATAATACCAAATAATATATTTATACATCATCATCATCACTCATACAACATGGTATGCAATTTTTATGGTAAGTATAGACATGATGAAAGATTTTGTTTTATCAAATAAAGGATGGTACAAAAATTCTTGAAGGTGTATGTTGGAAAGAAGAAGGAGCCTAAAGAATTAAACTTATTTAGGCACTTAAAATATGTTTATTGGCTTCTTGTAAGGTTCTTAAAGAGTAAATGGTATGCAATAAAGAGGTTAGTATTAAATAGTATGCAATAAAGATGGTAGTATTATTTTTGAAGTGTTCATCTTTTCATCTTAATGAATCTAACCTTCTTGTGACCAAGAAAGTCTTTAAAATGTTTATATAGAATGTAGAGAATTAGTCATTAAACTAAAAAATAATGATAAATTTTTTCAAAAAAGCCAATTATTGAACTAAGTGAGGACGATAAGAAAGAAGAGATGCTTCCAATGGAATAAAAGTTCGATAAAAACTTCATTCAAACCATATTATAGGATATGTTCAACAAGAGGTAATTATTAATTTATGATCTAGAAATTTGCCACATTTTATATTTGTATGTCAATTTGAGTTTAAATCCTTACTGACGAATATTTAGGTTTGCATCATGAATAAGTAATTGAACATGTTTTGGTATATTATGAAACTAAACTTAGAAACTATGTGTAATAGGGATATTAAGTTAAAATTTGTTGACATACTAGACCAATTGGGATATAGTTTCACTAAACCAATGAATGATGATATCAAAAGAGAATTGGGCATGATTGTATATGATTAAAGTCTCATTTAATATTTATGATAGTGCTTGATTGATATTCCCATGACTTATTAAGTTTTTTGATGATTTAATTTGAATTTAAAAGATATTTCTCAAGTTATATGGTCAATTCATAGACTAATAGCTTAATATAGTCAACCAATATCCTCAAAATTCACTCCATCACTTTCTAGTGAATTTACAAATTGTTTTGTTACTAGTCTAGGTTAGTACTTAGATATATTGGTCAGCTAATGTTTTCTTTTGGTTAATTAATATCACTTCACCTAAGAAGTTATTTCTTTCCAATGAATTTAGTCTATTTTTAGCTAAAAATACTAATGGACCACCTACCCTTATTGATAAACCAATATAGCTTTTCTCATCAAAAACTTTTGCTTCATTGATTTTCTACCTTAGTTGGCTAATAAGTATGATTGATCACACATACTAGTTAACTAATAAAGTTGTATGGTCAACTAGTCTTTATAATTTATGTCCCCCTCCTCCCCTTTTTTTACATTTCTCATATTAGTTATTCATAACTTCCAAAATCTAAGACAACTTACTCTCTTTTTTGAAAAAATTATCTCCTAATTTATAGAAATCACATTAGATTGCATCAAATTAAAAATTATTCATTCTTGGGTTTCAAATTTGGGGTTTTCAAAATTCTTCTTAATTAAGAGTTGTCTTAATTTATGCTTCTAGAGTTTTCAATCTTGATCAAATACTTTTTGATCATTCAACCAAGGTAGGTTGATACATTACACCTTACATTTTGCATGTTTAGATAAATGATTTCTTTTTGATGATTGCAAAATGGATGAGAAAGATTATTAGATTTAGGGAGAGTAATGACTATATGTGCTCAGTTTTGTATTATGATATTTTTACACTTGAGTAAATTTGTTTTATATATATATATATATATATATATGTATGTATGTGTGTGGATAATTCTTTGAATATATCTTTTGTTCTTAATATTGAATTATTTTTATGCATAAATTAATGGGTCGCTAATCGTTATCTTTTGATATAAATAATTATTTATGTGCTTAATTTTTTAATAATTTTCTAGTATCATAAATATTTAATTCATCAACAAAAACGAAGAGATTGTTAAACTAAGGGAGGATTTATGTTTTAATAATAAAAATATAAGTATTACTAGTAGTTTATTATTTTCATGAGAAGGAATATGAGAATCAAATGTAGTCATAAACTCAAGAAGATAGTTTATGAAGTTGATAAAAGAAAAGATGAAGTTTGCAACCTGCAAAGTGAGATCAAGTCAAGAATAAGAGAAGAAAAAGGAACATCAAGGTCATTTTTCAATATGTAATGTCAATTGTAATCTTATTTAATCATTTTGACGTTTTAAAATGATCATTATATATAAATATTTCACATCACTTTAATGAATGAGTCTTAAATCAATTAAAGCTTTTGGATTTAATAGAAAAGTTTCTTGATCTTTCAAACACTCTTCCGGGAATATTTTGAAAAAAAAAATTTAAGTCATACTTTTATTAAACAAATTGAGTTTTAGCATTTCAATGGTTGGATAATATAGGTTAAAGTTATAAAATTGATGACTCAAAAGTTTTTAGCAACATTAATTGATACATTGGTTGAATAATTTGCCATATTGGTTAACCAATATGCCTAGTGTTCAATTAATGTCTTAACAACTAGTGAATTTGCACATTCAATTCATACTAGTGAACCAATGCTTGACTAGTTTCTGTCTCCAATGGATAGTAGGGTTTGTTAGGTGTCTTTTACATTTATTTCTAATTGTTTTTCATTCATTTAAGTATCAATGTCTCATATTTATGTGAGTGAGCCTTTTCAGAATTTAAGTATCAAGTGAGGTATTTTGAGTTACAAGATTTGGTTGGGGCAATATATTATTGTACTTAAAAGCGTTTGAAGTAACATTAAGATTCCTCAATATGAAGAAAGAGTACAAAAGTTCCTTTTTATTGATAAAAAGGTTTTATAAATTTTTTTCTTCACTATGAAAGAAGAATTAAAGTGTAATTCCAAGAAGAGTATTGGAAGTTGATGTAAGTATATGTTGTTTATCGAGCCACCATAAATTGATTTATGTTATCTTTTCCCTCTTCTTTTAAAATTAATTTTTGTTTGATTAATTCATTATAAGCAATTTCTTTATTCATATATTCATTGTTATTAAATTGAGATCATTGGTTGGAAAGTTTTGTTAAATTTTGTAAAAACCCAAATCACCTTCCTATTAGGTACCATTAGGGACTAGGATATCTGATTTAGATTTCTTGAATTTGGTTAAATTGAGATCATTGGTTGGAAAGTTTTGTTAAATTTTGTAAAAACCCAAATCACCTTCCTATTAGGTACCATTAGGGACTAGGATATCTGATTTAGATTTCTTGAATTTGGTTCACACTTATTATAGGATTCTTTAAGGTTTTATTCCTAGTTAGATTTAGATGAGTTGGCATATGAGCTTAGCTCTAAATCATATGTGGTTACCATTTTCACCTTTATTTTTGTATTATTTAAGTTTTAATCAATTTCTTTGTTAATAAAATGAGAGAATATTGTGTTTCTTATGATTCTTTTTTGTAATATTACATTGTATTCTTGTTTCTAATGTTTTAAAAACTAAAATTCGATCATCAACTTGTCTGTTTAGGGTTTGTCCATATGTCTTATTGCATTATGGTTTCTCCTTATTCAATTCCATATTTAGTACCTTTCATGTTAAGATTATTCTAAACCATATTGATTCTATTACTATTTTATTAAAGAAAAGAAAATAAAAGAAAATAAAAGGAATAAAAAGAAAGAAATACAAAATTAAAAGGAAAGGAAAAAAAAGAAAAAAAAGAAAGAATAGGAAATTTGCGAAAGAATACATTTTTAAATTCTTGTTAGCATTTCCTTGCTTTATTCAATTTTTGTATGTTTTAACCTATGATTTATTTTATCTTATGGACTAATAGTTATTAGATTTTTAGCCTTTATAATATTAAGTTCTTGCCTAAGCTTGATTAGATGTTGAAGAAATTATGAAAGAAGCAAAGAGCACGAGAGGCAACAGAGTGAGATTACCATTAAGAGAAGTCATAAAGAAAGAGTAAAACATGATTGGTTTGTCATCTTTGAGATTATACACATAAGAACATTTTCTTTACTAATTTTTGGTTACAACTTTCAAATATTTCTCATAAAGAAGTTTCAACATCTAAAGGAGGATGAATATGACATATATTAAGGTGAGGTACAAATTAAAGAAGTAATCGCATTAGATTTCAAAATTAAAATATAAATGAAAGCTCTAATTCTATAATAAGAGCAGGTATAATGCACATAATCTAACCATTTTAATGGAGGTTGATAAGGAGGGTGATGAATCAAGTGTTGAATATACATTACATTTGAGGTTAAAATGGATACGTTTAGACATATGACAGGATATAGGCATAATTAAGAGGAAAGGAGAAAGCCTAGAGAATGAGGAGTGGCTGAGAATTTTTTCAATATCAGGATGACTATACCTTTATTCAAAGATAGGAATCATCTTGAGGCTTATTTATATTATGAGACAAAACTAAAATTGTTCTGCCATCATTACTCTAAAGAGAAGAAGGTAAAACTAACAAGAACATAGTTTAATGATTATATCATTATTGAAATAAATTGAAAGGTCTTATAACGAAGATATTTATACATTGTCATTTTATAAAGATTTGTATGAGAGGTTATAAGGTCTTATACAAGGAGAAAAAAGAGTGAAGACTATTATGGTAACATCACTTCCGTAGAGCATATGCCGAACATCCAGAGGTTATTCGAAAACATAACCTATGAGAATGACACATTAGAACAGTCATGTAATTTATTATGACATCACACATAACACAAGTATTCAAAAGATCAACTTTTCCCATTTCATTCGCAACAGAACTTACATTATAGCATTACACTTCATAATCCACCTATTTACATTACTAAAAACATTTGAGAGTTTACCACTCTTTTATAAAATGTTATACATGAAATGAGAAAATTAAATAAACACAATCTACTAGTCTCCATAGATGTCAGTTTCCTAGACCTTTGAGCCATTCTTGTTCTCTATATTAAAATAATTCAGTGATTCATTGAAATCATTCACACAATATATGCAAAGTTATATATGCAAATGCACACATGACCCTACTTTCATTTTACTTTGTTGTGACTGAGTGCTTATTAATTGCCCCTTATCCGTTGTGGATACTGGGCTTATTTCATTTACTGTCCCGTACCCTTTGTGGATATCGGGCTCATTAATAACTGAACTTATGGCTCTTTATGCAGATCCTGAGCTTAAAGCTCTTTTTCATGTTGGTCACTCCGATCAAAACTCCTTTATCTGATCATGTCTATCAATATAATTGAATGCGTCAATTCACGTAATATGCTATCAATATTTTTCATTCAATGTGCTCATCTCATGTCATTTATCACATCCTTTGACTCTGAGTCTGACATTCCATATTCAGTTAAGTACACATTCAATATTACACATACAATTTGAAAGCACTTCCAACACATTCCCGAACATCAAACTCCTCAAACCAACAATGTCTGAAATTATCACAATCATATAAGTATAAATTCAATAACTGAAATTTAAATAAAAAAAAATCAACCATATCTAGTTTAACTCATAGTACGCTCTAGATAAGCTATTACGTTGATGACCCAACAATGTCTGGATCCTAACGATCAATTTGTGGTTCTTTAGTCATGCAATACACACATATTTTACATATTACAAAGTTGATCAATCATATAAATATTCAATCATGCACATGTATATGTGTCATGTTTAATGCATGCTGAATTGAATTTCCAGCTATGTATCCTTATTCACAAATCTTAACCATTCATACATCATAGCTTAGATATAACTAGTTTGCAATTAGGTTTATACCTTAAGTAAAATTGATTATTCTAAATTCATCAATCATATATTCACCGACCCTTTTCTAGCATTATATATTCACACAATTTCCTAATTCTTATTCATTTATTCCTATTATTTTACATATCCTTTGGATCACATTTGTATTCATAGGAACACCTTTATTCCTTTAACAACTCATAATTTCCAGATTTAAATACATTTATATCAAAACAATCCATTCCTTAAGTTATAACATCAATTAATAACCTAAACTTATCAAACCCTTATCCAATTAATCAAACAACTATCTAAGTTCATTTCAAGCCTCAATCAAGTCCAATTGCACTAAAGTAAAGTGATTTATCCTTAGTTAATTCAACAATCACACAAAACATAATTTTTTTCACCTCAAACCATTGGCCATGATCGTGGGAAGGAGCTAGTGTAGCTTCCACGATCGTGGGATAAGTGAACTGAAGGTTCATCATCCATATGCATAATTTTTTTTCCAGATTCTAACACCTTTATACCAAATTCAAAATATGTTCATAATAGTCCATTGATTATACCTCAATTATATCTTAATTATACTCCAATTCCTCATCAATTTCATCCCAATTTTAACTCAGAATTACCCAATTGGTAGCTCATAAACTATTGTCTTTCATGCATCAAAACAAAAGAGAAAATATCATTCACTATCATACATGTAGCCCTAGGTCTTTCCCATTTCAGGGACACTACACTAGCACCTTTCTTTAGCAGAAATTCACTTCATTATACTTCAAAATCCCAATCTAATTTATCTATATACCAACTATAACTCAAGATTTTTATATATCAAGAACAAAGCATAAAAGAATCTAATTTCATCCATCATATTCGAACACACTTCATCATCAACATCATCTACAATCTATCCCAATTCAATAATCATAATCTTTCTATTAAAACATGCCATAAAGGTAAATACTTTACTTACTTGTTTAACTTTAGTTCCACTTCAATTCATCAAGTTAACTTAGCCCTCTATGCTTGTAAGATCATAACAAATTCAAGGTGGAAATAGGTTCATTTTTGGCAAGGATAAAAGACCCCAACAAGAAGAACAATGTTTTGGTTCTTTACATAACTTTATGAAGGATAAAAGTATGGATTCGATATAGAAATTTAGCAAGAATTAAAGCAAAATATAAAGATGTGAGATAGAAGCAAGTTTCGGTAGAGAAAAAAGAAGAAGATGGTGAATGTTCTAGCAAAAACACTTTTTGCATTAGCTTAATTCAACTAGGTACAATGACATATGTCACTAGGTATGCATTCAATTTGTCCCATGTATAAGCTTCCAAATGTCACCAATATGCTAGGACATTTGTCACTCAATCATTGCATTTGTCACTCAATCATTGCTGCCATATGTCAATTAATTTCCTATGCCAATTGTCACTCAATTTTCCATACCAAATGTCATTGATTTTCATAGGCTTAGTCATCCTAATTTTTCATTTGTCAATCTATCTTACCACTTGACATTTTTCCTAAACAAAATGTACATTTTAATTCATCAAATTTTCAATTGTAACAATTAATTCTAAATTTACTAATTATAATGCACCAAACTAAAATTCAAGATATAAACAATACACAATTCACATCATGATCATTTTAGACCTTTCATACCCAAGAATATGTCAATTGAGTGCACATACAATCTTTACAATGTTTCTTAAGTCATGATTCATATGTGTATGCGAATATTATGCATGTGAATGAAATGCATTTCATAAATTCTCAATGTTATTACACATGTGCAATAGTCTAAGGTTCTAACCTTTAGTATGGAAATAGGCTATTAAAATTATAAATAATTTAAACCAATGTAGAGGAGGATACAAAGTGACTACATTAAGGTTCTTTAATAGGTTGAATAGAGATATAGTCATTATAGTAGAGCAAGAGAAAAAGGTGCATATTGCTACAAAGGTGGTGAGAAAACTAAGGCACAAAGGAATAACACAATACTCAACTGATCTTAGTGATTCGTAGAGGCCTAATTAAGAAAATGATTAATTAATAAACGGATTATGTGAATTCTACTAAAGTAAAGGTTCAGCATGCAAAACTAAATAGGATGTCTATAATTAGGCCAAAGGTAACTTTAATTCTTAACCCTCTTGAAATAGAGACATTAAATATTTTTAGTGTTTAGGAGCAAGACATATGAATAACAATGCCTAATAAGAGGGTCATGATCTTGAAAGATGAAGGAAAGGTGAAGATCTCCTAATGATGGTGTTAAGTACACTATTGAAGGAGAAGCTTATTACCAGAAGAGGATTAAGTCTTCAAGTAAAAAAGGATGAACTAGAGCAATAAAGGGAGAAAATATTCCATACTAGGTGCATATTCATAACAAAGTATATAGTATGATTACTGGTGAAGGAAGTTTCACTATTATAGCTATCAATATCCTTGTATAAAAGTTAGGTTTGCCTACTATAAAGCATCAAAATATGTACAAGCTTTAATGGATTAAGTAATATAAGAGACCAAGTTCACTAAATAGGTGTTAACTTTCTTTACTATTAAAAGTTATAAAAATGTGCTGTGTGATGTCATAATTATGTAAGCTATTCATATCTTATTTGAAAGGCTATGGAAATATGAAAGAAAGGATGACAACAAGGCTTGAAGAATAGGTACTCATTCATAAAGTATGATAAACTTATTACCTTTGTACCTTTAACACCTAAATAGGTCTATGAAGACTAATTGATATTAAAAGAGACAATGAATAAAATATTAATGAGAGCAAAAAAAAGGAATAATATTAAGAGTGTTCTTTATGCTAGCCAACTCATATTCGTACTTTTATACATAGAGAATTATTTTCCATTTAGTGTAGGTGATGATTTTAGGACAAATCTTTTTAAAGAGTAGGGGTATAATGCAAGCACGATTTAGCCACAAAAAGGGATTCATTGTATATAGACGTGACTTAATTAAAAGAGATGGAATTAGAGCAAATTTAGAGGCAAAATACTTATCTTTGGTTAAATACCAGCTTAGATATATGCATGTTCCAACTTGTTCCCCTCTTTTGGGTACAAAGCTGAAGCCTTTGTGAAGAATATGCCTAACTTATGACTATCTGTCAAGCTATGTAACCCCTAAGAAGATAAGTTTTAAAGACACAATCTCTAATACAAGCCTGTGTCTACCTCACAAAAGTAGCATAAAGATCTAAGATCTTAACCACAAATATGTCCCATACTATGTCCACCTCAGAGAAGTTTTAAAAAGATTGATGGTTTTGGTCATAAAGGTGGGACAAATTCTGTCCATTAACATTAAATTTTTGTAACAAGCACAACCTAAAACATGATTGTGTCCTAAGTCATTTATAGTTGAAACCTTAATTTTTGTTAGTTATGCAATGTAAAACCTATATAATAAATACAACATCATTTCATCTTTTTTTTTATATTAAGCTTTTTCATTGAGAGCACCGAGAGGTGCTGGTGATATAAAAATATAATTATAGGGGAGTAAATGATAGTCTTTAAAAATCAAAAACCAAAATAAAAAAGGTACAAAGATTAAGGGTGTAATTAACCCTAATATTTAATGGTAACTAAAATTAAGTTAGTCTTAATTATATTTATCTTTTTATATTTTTAATATGGTTGCATCTATAATATATAAGGATTTTTAGTGCAATAAATTTTACTTACACAAATTTTATTACAACTATTCTTCATGTATATTTACTATTGGAAGTGATTTAAATGTTAAACTTACAAAATACTATACTTCTATTAGAATAATTGATTTATAATATAAAAAAATTTAGTATATACTTTAAGAAGTAAATTTGACTTAGAATAAAATTTAGATACCAATTTGCATTTAATTTAGAGTTATGTAAAAGTATCTTCTCAATTTTCAAATGCACTTGCATTTAATTGTATATACATAAATACATTTTATGTTTATCCTAAGTAATGGTTTTAATGGTAACATAACATGTTGTTATTGGTCAATTTACTTTTAGTTATATTAGTATCACAATTATAATGGGATTCCGTAGTATGTGAAAGATCAAGTTTAACGGAAGGATAAAATGAGCAAGAGGTCAATTGAACTAATAACAAATACATAATGAAGAAAATGAGCAAAGTGGAGCACATATGAAATTCACAAGAATTTCAATTAAAGTCAAGTGAAGAACCAAGAACAAAATGGAATCATGCACCTCTTAATTTAACAAATCATTATAACCCTTCTCGTAATTTTATCTTATTCATCTTGATGAATTAGAGCCTAATTATTATATTATCATTTACATGTAGAGTATAATACAAAAATTCTTTCATAATCAAGTGAATTATTATTTTAATCTTTGAAGAAAACTACTTAATCTTTAAAAAAAAACTTCAAGGAATTATTAAAATGGTTTTAACTAAAGTTTCTAACAAAGGTGTGTGTTTTACTTTTTAAAATAATTGGGAGTTAAAGTTTTAAACTTGATTTATATTAGGGTTCAACTAACCTAAGGATTTGGATTGGCTAGTTGAGAAAAGCATTAAAAAGTTATATAATGGTTAATTAACAATGGGTTAAACTATCCATTAGCTGATAAGACTAATCAACTAGCCAGGAGTGGTTCTTGGAAGTTATTGATAGGATGAACTCCATCTAATTCAATACCCCAACTAGTAAGTTTTTGGCTAGCTAAGTATGCAAAAAAAAAAAAAAAAGTTATTGTAATGATCAGTTTGTGTAACTAATGACTATTTGAGTTAGTTTTCAATATATATAGACTATAATTAAATTAAATAATGGGTAGTTAACATCTAGGTAGACTGTTAGCTAGTTGATGGAATAACTGTGGTCAATCAATTTATAGGTTATAATTTTCAAAAGTTACCGAGAGGGTAAATAATTTTTGGTTAGTCAATACTCCGATAGGTGGATGTTTAGCTATTCGAGTGTGCCTCGTAAATAGTCATTATAATGATTAGTTTATATTTCTAATAATTTTTTTAGTTTGTTTGGGGTATAAATAAACCATAATTAGATAGTAAAAAGAACCTTTCACATACAAAAGAGTTGTTAATAACCTCAAAAGGCTAGAGAGAGCATTAGAGTGAATATATGCATTACATAATATACATTGGGCCTTGGTTCATTAGTGTTAGTAAGAAAGATAGCTTTTGGATTGTATATGGTTGTGCTAATATAGTAATTGGGAAATTTTTTAGGGTACATAATTCCCAAAGGGTTACTCTTCACCTATGGCAAATAAGACAATTGTAAGCATTTTCTTTACTTTTGATAATGAAGATGTTATGTGGAAGGTTCATTTTTCACCCAATAAAGGAAAAAGATAGTTAATTTTCAAATTAAGCTTAGGATTAAATGTAAACTAAGTTTTGTTTTGGCCGACCTAATATAAATTAGTTTTATTTTTTTCTACTCTATTTTATTTTTTTATTTTTATAAAATTATTTTATATAAATTCACCATAACAATTCATTTAAATAAGCAATTCACTCGTTAGTTTTCAAATAAGATAAAAAGTGAACACAAATAATTCACCCCCTTCTTTTATGCCATTAGCAGACCAACAAATTGGTGTTAGAGTAAGTCTTATTCATTATATATAGATTTCTAGAAAAACTTAAGTTCAATATGACAATTTTGATTCACTTTTTGACTAAGATATGCAGTGATTAGGTAGTCCTTCTTTCTTTTAAGGTGATAATTACAAATATTGGAAATTAGGATGAAAGACTTTCTTTTAGCAAAATGGGTTAATATTTTGAGAATTTTATAGATTGATTATTATGTTCTAATGAAAACAATATTTGATAAAGTACAAAGGTACAAAAGGATAGAAGTAAGGAAAAGATAATGATTAAAGACTTATGACATTAAATAGAAAAAGGATGCTTATTTATTTTATAATCCTAATAGAAATGAATTCAATAGGATGTTTATATATGAAATTACTTATAAGATATGGAATTCACTCAAAATAAAACATTAGGTCAATGATTAAATAAAAGAGAGAAAATTGAGCTTATTAGTGCAACAATATGAGTTATTTCATAAATAAAAAAGGATTCCATTATTATTATGTATACTCATTCATGCATATCATTAATACTCGTATAGGCATTAATAATACTTATGCTAATCTTGAATTAATAAGGAAATTACTTAGGTAATTACCAAATATTTTGGAGGCAAAGGTTACGACCATATAAGAATTAAAGTATTTGAGCATCTTAACATTAAAAGAACTAGTAGGATCTCCCTTCACTTATTAGATGCAAATGAATGATTAGAAAATTGATGTAGCCTCTATTATTAAAAGAGATGTAGAGGATACAAATCTCATCACAAAGAAGTTTCTAAAAGGCAGTAAGGAAAACATATAAAGAAGTAGAAAATACTTAAGGCTACATAGGATGACACTGCTAATTTGAAGAGCAAAGAATTAAAATACTATGTTGGCAAGTATGTCCTTCATATGAAATAATGATAATCCCTCTTGCTCAAATTCTTATGATCAATGATGATTGTGATTTTGATCTTTCATGGAATCAGAAAAGATGAATATCTAGAGTTATGAGCCTGAGAAGAAATTATATTTCAAGTATAATGAGATGTTAAAGCTTTTACATGCATACATGCTTGAGAATGAGGTGTTAAAATATAACACATATGACATAATGGATTCTAAGAGAGTGATTCTTCTCCAAAAATAATAAACATGATTTGGTGTATGAAAATATAGGATTGAAGAAAGAGATCAATGGCTTCAATCCTTTACTAGATTCACTATGGGTAGTCAAAAATTGAATATTATGCTTGGATCCTAAAATTGTTCAATTGATAGTTATAAAATTTATTTAACTTATGGAATTACATCTTCCAATACCAAGACAAATGATTATAATATATGTGTTCCCAGTTAAAGCTATGTTAAATATCATTAGGTAAATTTATCTATCATCCTTATAGTATGGCCTAGGTGAATATGAGTATCAATCCTATGGGGACTACAGTTACTAGTGTTAATAATTGTCTTTCTATTATCTAATATAATAAAATGAATGATTAAGTTAAATACAAATAATTGAATAAAATATTCTAAAGCACTAAACCAAAGAAATGAATAAGATTGAAGTAATCAATAGATAAATAAGATATAGATGTAGAATCCATATAAAACCTTCTTATGCTTAGATTTGCCTTGATTTAATGATTAAATTTAGTTTCTTGAATTGGTAGAAAATTTAAAGTTACAACTATACTCTTTCTCAAGACATACATGCCTTATCCTTATGTTCATTGATTGAAATCTCTTTCTAATCAAATTATTTTGATTTATGAATTCCTATATTATATTTGACTCTAACCTAAAAGATTTATATGATAGTATATTTAGGATTCTATACAAATTATGTTGTCTATGGCATGATCTATTCATACATATCATTTCTCAATTCTACATATGAAATATAAAACTGAAATAAAATAAGAGAATATTTCAATTCAACATAATATAAATATGAATAATTTACAATAAAAATTAGGTCTGTCATTAAATCAAGAAATCAATTCTAGAAAATATTAATAGAGTTCATCCCATCTAGACCAATTTAGTTTATGCTCAAATAAAGAAAACTAACAATAAACAAGAAAGACCACAAAACAAAAAAGTTTATTCTTATGGATTTTGGATCTTGATGTTCCTAATTGGATCTTAATAGAACTTTATTTTCTTCAAGGTTATTTTGTTCTTGTTTCAAGATTCTTTAATTTGTCCCTTACTGACTATTCTTTAGTCTCTCTGTTTCTCTTTGCTTTCCTCTATAGCTCTCTCCTTTTTATCTTAAGAAAACCTAAAATTTTAATTAATATAGGTCTAACACATAATTGTGTTAGATCCCTATTCCTTATAGTTGCTTAAAATCCTAATTAACATCAAAATTACTATCAATATGGATCAATAGCATTTGGTCATATTACATCCGTGTTGGCTTAATAACTACTCTATCGTGTATCTTAGAGCTCATCTTAGGAACATGAGTTTAAGGGCCATAAACATAGGTTTGTATTTAGGCCAATGGTGTAATATGGGTCCTTATTTGACCCCTATTTATTCATGTAATAAGTCTTAAAAAAGAAAATATACTAAGATGGAAAATAGGTTCATTTTTAACTACTTTCTATGAATACGGGTCATTATTTAAACTATATTCCTCTAAAATTATGCCAAATCTTCTCTATCTTGTCTCCATCTTACCTAATCCATTTGTTTTTCATTAGAGAGCTAAAATAAGGTTTGTAAATAAAATATAAGCAACATTAATGTTCATTCAATTTATTGTCATTTTTAAATATGAAAATTAGTTGACACTATTTATTAAGTAATGAACATTATGTAGTACTTGATTATAACATATGTTTATGCTATATGGCATATTTTTTGTATAAATCAAAAAGCATGTCAAACAGTTACAAGATTGGTCGTCTCATAGAAGCAATCACCTTTATTATTTGTAATGAATAGAGATGAGGTAATTTTAAGTTTACCATCAAGGTAATAATTGGAAGCAAGAGCAAAAAACTTAAACTATGAATGCTAACTTAGATGATAAGTCAAAAGAAAATTTAGTTTGAAGTGATCATATGGTCATTATATCTTTCTTAAGTTACTAGATGAGAGTTTAAAAAGATGAATTTGAGAGTAGACAACTAAACTTAAATTAAACATTAAGTATATTTCAAAATACATCTATATGGTATCATATTAATGTAAGATATATGCTCTAAGTGAAAATGATTTAATACTATAGCACATAATTCTTACCATGTATGGAAAAACGAATATAAAAAGAGATTTGTATAAATTATGAATCCTCAATTTACATTTAGTGAGACCCTAGATTTTAAATTAGCCTTATAGTATACCTTTAGGACTCTTGTCTAATTCTAAATAATTAAATTTAAGTTCTACTTTAGAATGTTATCAGAAGATTACGTTTAATATGATCTTATAAGAAAATTATAGGGAAGCAAATTAAATTCAATCAAGAGAATTTATAATAGGGGAAGGTCATTTTGATTGGTAACTTGCATAAGAAAAATTATTTATTCAAAGGTGTACAATGAATCTCTCTTTTGACTATGCTAAGTTGCTAAAAAGAGACTCTTTCTCTTATTATTGATAAAAGAATTAGGAAATGTGGAACTTTTCTCCTTTCAAACCATCGACTTATATTTTATAAGGGAATTAAATACATTTATGATATGACGAAGTAAATAAGATATAAGGAGATTAAAAAGCCAGATATGACTTGAGGTATAACATACTAAAATCTATTTAAGAATCGACTCATTAATTGAGATTTCATATATTCCTAACAGATATGTAATAATAAGCTCTGTTTGTATACTAGTTGCATGGATTATTAGATATGTTTCAAAAATTACAGAATGATAATTAACTAAATTCATCATGCATGAGTAGGAGATGATAAATATTGGGCATACGTGATGGATTTAAAATACAACACTTTAGTCTAACTACTAAAGAACATTTAAGAATTTGAATTTCAATATAAATGGTTTATTTGAAATCCAAAGAGATTAGTAATGATCATTTTAAAGATTGATTAATATTCAATTTAGTTGTTGTATACTCTAGAAACAATAAATATCCTCTTACACGTGAAAATAAAGAATTAATTTGTAAGTAATTAATTTTAATAATGCATATCTGATCCTACAGGATATATTTAATTGTTTTGATATATTTAATTTTTTTATAGGTATCTTTTTCTTTTTGGCTTTCTATGTACTTCTTTTTATCGATATTGAGAGTGAAAGCCTTCTCTAGTAGGCAAGACTAATAAGGGATTGGTTGGAGCTAAAGAAAGGTAGTCAATATGTGAGTGTCATAATTAGGAAAAGTAAGGATTAGGAAGGGGTGAACTTGAAAGATAAAAGGAAGCAAGCAGTAAAGGATTACCCTGAGAAAGATATGAATTTGGAGGAGTTTACTTTAGTTGAAGGAGGGTCCTGAAGTAATGATAATCATAAAAACAAGGCCACTAACTTAAAATGGAATAGCAAGGCAAGGTTAAGAGGCTGACCTTCACAGAAAAATACGTAAAACAATAACAAGGCTAGGATAACAATAAAAGAAATTGATTTTTAGACTAATAAAGCTACATACTTGAGGGAAAATAGTGAAGAAGGGACAAACAATTGATTTGGGAGGACCTGAACCTAATAAACACAACCATGCAAGTGAGGAGCTTACCAGGGAAAAAGAAAAGGGCAAGTGTAGATATAGAGAGGATATAGGCATAAGAAGAGCCAACTGGGACTCCTTTAGTGGAAGCATGGGAAGTTATGGGATCTCTGGATGTAGCGTTTGTCTCACTTGGATTGAATAGAAAGTTTAGAAGGAAAAGTTAGGGAAAAAGACGAAACAATGATAATACTAGTATGGAATATTAAAGGGCTCAATAGCCTTAATAAGTAATTTGTAGTTAGGGAATTGACTAAGAGTAGGAAGGTGGATTTTATTGGTTTATTGGAAACTAAGATAAAGAGGGAGCAATTGGAAAGAAGCCTATGGTTCCTGGAAAAACATGAGAAGGTGTTAACCAACCATTGCCAACATTTGAATGGCTGGGTAATAATTAATGCTCAGAAACTGGACGTAATGAAGCAAGTTGTGAATGACCAATTGATAGGCTATGTTCTCAATAAAGAGATTGGCAAGGTTTTTGTTATTACAATTGTGTATGTTGCTAATCACAAATTCCAAAGTCAGTGTACTTGGAGAGCAATATAAAGTATTAGTAACTACAACAAAGTTTCTTGGACAGTATAGGGGGATTTCAACTATATCCTTAAATATATAAAATCAAAATAGGGCAAGATGGAAATAATAGGATAATGGGGAGTTGTAAGAGCTAGTGAAAGTGGTATGGGAATGTCTACACCTGGAGTAATAAGCAAGCTAGGAATTGTTCTTGATACCGAAACTAAATAGATGTATAGTGAATGGCAAGTGGATATAATAGTTTCTAGTAAGCAATGCTACTTTTGAGGGACCTAATATGTTAAACCATAACCATATAATGGTAAAGCTAGTAAGAGGTGAATGAAATAGGAGTGCTCCATTTAGAATATATAATCATCTGATGGACAAAGTTGAGTTCAAGGGTATTCTCAGGGAGGGGATGAAGCTAGGAGTTGCAAAAACCAATTTATATTGAGCACCAAGGTAAAGGAATTAAGAGAGGAGTTGAAAAACCTAAGTAAGAACTCAATTATTCCAGAATAGAAGGAGAAAGACAAGGAATTAGAAGAGTTAAAGGAGTGTCATAAAAGGCTAATTGCAAATCCTAAAGCTGTGGAACTAAGGAAGGAGGAAGTTGAGCCAATTTTGAAATACAACCAAATTTTGACGAGTATAAATACACTTATAAGATAGAGATATTAAATGACTTGGCTAAAAGGGGGGGGTGTACTAAGTATTATATGGGCTATATAGTTGCAAGTAGGAATAAGAATACCATTAAGTTACTAGTAGATGATGCAGGTTAAAAGCGTAAGAACTAGGAGGACAAGAAAAGGGTTACAATTGGTTACTTCTTTAAGCAATGAGGAAATGAAACCTGAGTTAGGAATATTACTAATGAGGTGATCTTAGGAATCAAAAAGGTCAATGAAAACAAATAGCCAATCAATTAGGGAACTTATAAGGGAAGAGATAAGGTAAGGTATGTTTTCTATGAACCCTAAATAAATCCCCAAGACCTGACAAATACAATGGAAGATTTTTGCAGAAAAATTGGGACATATTGGGAGAAGAGGTTATAGGAGAAGTTCAAGAGTTCTTCTGTAATAATACTTATATAGTTCTAGTCCCCAAACAGAGCAATATAAAAAGACTTAAGCAATTTAGACCCATAGCTTACTATAACTTCTTGTATAAGATAATTATAAAGATTTTGGCTAATATGTTAAGATCAAGCTTGGAAAAAATAGTCAAACCTGAGTAAAACACATTCTTAAAGGGCAGGTCAGTAAGCAACAATATTCTCCTATGCTAGGAGTTACTGGAAGAGTATAACTCAAAGAGGATAATGGAAAACTGCAAAGTAGCTTTAGCCAAGGCGTATGATTCAGTTAGCTAGGATTTCCTCTTTAACATGATGAAAGTTGTAGATTTCCCATATCTGTTTAGGGAATGGGTAGAGTAATGTGTTACCATGACCTTAATGGCCATCCTAGTGAATGGTGAAGCCATAAACTGATAAAAACAAAGAGGGGCCTTAGGTAAGGGGACCTTCTCTCCCTTTTCTTATTTATTCTCTGTATGGAAGCCCTAACTATACTCCTAGTAAGTAAGACAAGAAGAAACCATGAATTCCAATTCCACCACAAATGCAAAGGTATAAAGTTGATCTACCTAGCTTTTTTGAATGACCTGCTTTTATTTTGCAAGGATGAGAGAAACTCTATAAATATTATCATGCACTCTTAAGAGGAGTTCTAGAATATAGCTGGTCTGATGTATAACCCCAAAAAGAACTATTATTATCTATCAAACAATTCCAGCAACGAAGTTGCTGACAAAGAAAGAGAAATGGGAATGAAGCAAAGAAGTTTATTAGTCTAGAAACTTAGAGTACCAATCTCTTAATGAAGAGTTAGTGCAGCTAATTACAAACCAATGCTAGACTCCATATATGGAAGGATTAACGAATGGGAAATAGGTTCCTTAGCTATAGAGACAAGCTCCTTCTAATATAATCAATCTTAAGTAACATCACAAACTATTGGCTCAACCATCTTCCCATGCCCAAAAGCATACTCAAGGAAGTTGAATGGCTCGAATCAAGGAAAATGTAAAGCAAATATTAGTTAGGGAAAAAAATGTAGACCAAAGGAGTAAGGGGATTAAGATTACATTCTTCAAGAGAGCTCAAAAAAACCTTCTTATCTAAGAATCTATGGTCGTTACATAGCAAAAAGGATGACATATGGCTTATATTGATTCATAATGTGATTGTCAAAAATAAAAGCATTTGAACATTGAAGTTAAAGCAATACATGTCGGGAATACTTAAGGAAATACCAAGTATAAGAAAATGGATGCAAAGCATAGTGCTCCTTGAAATTAAGGATGGTAATAAAATTCTTTTTTTGGTTTGACTACTAGCATTGTAAGGGACCTCTATACAAGGTGAAGAAGTAATAACATTTGAGAAGACTAGTGAATTCTGAAACCAAAATCAGTAATTTTATACATAATAGCCAATGGATTTGGCTTTATTGTAGTAGCTGGGGGGCTGAAATCATTATGGATTAAGCACTAAGATGTCAACAGGGGAAACAAGATGAAATCAAATGGACGGTTAGGAAATTAGGTCAGTTTAACACCAAAAACTGCAAACTCTTTTTACAGAATGATCAACAAACTAGAGTGAGTTTGCACTAG
Organism: Erythroxylum suave; assembly: GCA_027563595.1. Classification (NCBI taxonomy): domain Eukaryota; kingdom Viridiplantae; phylum Streptophyta; class Magnoliopsida; order Malpighiales; family Erythroxylaceae; genus Erythroxylum; species Erythroxylum suave. The sequence goes on along the minus strand of JAOSBN010000004.1, from coordinate 26,855,498 downwards.
TTTGGGATAAAGATATTAAACCTGCATATTCATTTATCTTTTGGCTAGGGATGAGGGGGAACGACCTACGAAGGACAAACATAAGTTTAACATTAGTTCTTTGGGTTATGAACTATATTGTGTTGAATTGGAAAGTTTGAAACATACTATGATCAAGTGTAGCTATACAAAGAAGATTTGGAGAGGGATGTATATAACTCTATACTGATTCATGGAAGTAAACCATCAATTGGTTGGTAAAAATGAGGATGGAAAACCAAGCATATTACAAAGCACTTAAGATAAGGTGGGTCTCAATGGTTTATCAATTTTGGAAAGAAAGGAATTACATGATTTTTAGATAACAAAGTAGGAGTGCAGAGCAGATTCTTCAGGAGGTGACACTTTAAACCTGACCCAACCTGCTAACGAGGGGAATTGTAGATAGCTTATCTACAAATATGAGAAGGATATGGACATTAGAATAAACTATTTACAGGGACCCATATGACCCTATAATCTAGTTCTTTTTTTATTATACTAGAATAATTGCATTCTTGGTTTGAAAATAATAGTTTATTAATGAAGTCTATTAGTTTTCCAAAAAAAAAAATATATGTGAGTGGTCTGGTCTTCTAGGTATATCATCTACTAAAGGTTTAGATAGGACCATCACTTGTACCAACCTTCAAAAGAGTCAAATCTTAAATAGCACTCTAAAAGAATTGTTGGAGGTAATTAGTCAACTTGGGGTCTCATTATCTTTTTGTACCTCTGGTAATGAAGCAGATACATGTTGATTTCTATGATTTAGATTCTTGTTTTTGTTTGGGCCTCCATTGATAACTTAACATTGTCTTTCAATATGATATTTTTCAACTTGATTTAGCTCTATTATCTTAGTCATTTCAAGAAACTTTTTATCCCAGTCTACCTTTACAAAAGTTTAGTCAAATTTAATCCTCTTCAAGGATGTTTTGCTCTTAATTAAACAAGTAAGTTTTTCAATTGCACTGGCTTGTACCTTAGAAAAATTAGTGGAGCTATTTAACTTAAAAATAAAATGGTTAACTCATTCATAAAGGATTGCTTAAGGTAAAACTTGGACCAGTTGTCTATTTTTAATTTTTGAACAAAAGGGGAAAATGAGTTTATGTCTCGGAAACCTAAAGAATGAGAAGACCAAAATCCTGAAAGCAACAACCTTAAGAATCTCATAAAGTGGTATAGAGATCATTAAATCCATCTGAAGAAGAGGGGAAGGATGAAATGTTAATGTCAACTTCAAACCAAGAGCAAGTACAGAAATAAAATTTTAGAAAGAAGGAAAAAGGAAGATGAAGTGGATGAAGAGAAAAGGAGAAATAATAAACAACTTAACAAAAAAAATACAGAAAAACAAAAGAGGAAGGCTGAACTAGAAAGAGAGAGCTAAGGAATTTTGGTAATAACATTGTGAAATATCTTTGATTTTACTTGTGAGCGGTAGAAATATGAGTCTTGTACCAATTTATAGTGATGGTCTTATAAATATCTTTCAGGTCCTATTCTGGATCTCTCTCTTCTCTTATTGACATGAGAAACCTCTTCATTGTCGTTAGATTGCATATGATGTTAGTCAATATTCTCAATTTCCTTGAATTGTCATCACAGTAGACTTGTGGAGAACAGCGGTTTTGCTTCGACAGCTACGAAATTTGCAGGACATGAAGGAAGAATTCAAACGTTTCATAATATTATAGGTACTTGGACGAAGTTAAAAGATAGTCTACTCGGTGTCAATGTCTGATTTCTAAGTAATCCAAAGGCTCTATAAAACGAAGGAATCTTTCCTCTTAATCAATTCTTGTGCTTCAAGAATACTTTAGGGGAAATTTGACTTTCTTATAGGTGAGCATATGCATGCCATTTCTCTAAAGATTTAACAAAAAAAGAGAGAAGAAAAAACAAGTATTGAGAGGCAGGCAGCGCCGTGGTCTTGCTGATGATACGGTAAAGGAAAAAACAAGTATTGAGAGGCAGGCAGCGCCGTTGTCTCGCTGATGATACGCTGTGCAAAGCAAGTTGCCACATGCGAACTTCTATTTTGTCTCTCCTTGGCATTAAAAGTAATTACTTTCTATGTTCAAGAGATTCCGTTGACCCTGTCAAATCGCAAAATGCCCAGGGTAATAAGATATGTGGGAACCAACCAAACCAATTTAAGTCAACATGTTATAATGCATTTTAATTAATCCAGAAGTTTTAAATCGTAGTCTATTCAGTTCTGAAATTTAAAATACAATAGGAATTTCCAATCCAATTGTTAACATCAGGCTTGTAATTATGGACTCAAATCTTCTGTGCTACTTTTCCTGTGCTCCCATGTGTTAAACAACATCTAATCATACAATAATTAGGAAAGAGAAGAATTAGATGACTGAGATGTTATTGACACATGGAGGTACAGGATAAGTGGCACAGAAGATTGGAATCCTGTAATTCTAGCACTCTTAAAATATTTACTTAATTATCGTAATTTGAGACAAAGAGAAGGCTGGATATAGTCAATTGATTGTGACAACTGCTATTCAAGCATGAAACAGGCCCACTTAAAATAAAAAATAAAAAATATAGAATTCTTTCATGTCATTTAACTAATTTAAGTTTATTTAAAAATAATTTTATTTAAGTTTTTTGTTAAAAATAACAACAAAATATACATACGACAAATGGCAATGCTGATTTAAGCCAAAGTTTTAACTTAATCTGAACTAATTAAATTCAATATAAACTAATAATTTATTATAACAGTTTAATTAGAATGTTGTTTCAACAATATTACTCATCTTAAATTATTAGTTTGGATTAGATTTAATAATTTCATATTGAGTTTAAGAATTGCGTTAAGTTATAATGTCAATAACATTTGACTGGTTTATATGTATTTCTTCATTATTTTTTAATGGAAGTATAAAAAATACAGTTTTTCTAAAAAATAAAAAATTATAGAGTTTTGAAGAATTTTAAAGATTAAGAATTTTTAAAGTTAAACTATAAGAGAGTCGTATAGTTTTTTAATCTAAATTAAAAAATAAAATCATTGTGTTATGAAAATTTCACTTTTACAAGTGACAGTCGAAGGGGGGAAAAAAATGTGAATCTCAATCTGGTTAGCTCAAAGCCTCCCTATAAATGATGGGCATTTTTAAATGTCTGTTTTTTTTCCTATTTTCTTTTTTTGGGTATATCAAAGAAGTTTGGGCTTTAAACTTTTTCCTCAACCGAATATATCGCATCTATTTATGCTCTCAATGGTTACTCTCTTTGTCACAGGGGAATACCTCTTCCACAAAAGCTTGCGGACAAAGGAAGAGATACAGGGAATCAGGGGATATGTATTTCCAAAGTACGACTATATGTCTTAGACATATAATACCATCCCTCAAACAACACCTTTCTAGAGACTATATGCTTTCAAAGGCGAACTGTAGGCTACTGGTATTGTAACTTCCAGGTATGATAGATGAGACATATGCTCTCATATGCCCCCTTGGCTCAACGGGCGAACTCTCATCTTTCCTTTTAGGAACCTTACTCCCTCAGTAACTACCTCCTTTCCCCGTTAGTTCTATTCTCATATAGCGGAATTGTTTGGTAGAGTACAGTCTCAGACTGTCTTATAGACGTTCTGATACACAAGATCCTCAGAAGAGGCGAGTGTAGAGCATACTTGTCCTATATCAAGCCAAGAATAATACTATAGACTGGAGTTTTCAGGGACGAGAGAGAAATATTAAACACACAAAGAAAACTTCATTGATCAAATAGTAAACTTAAAACATAACTGAACCTTGTTACAATGAAAGAGGAGGTTTGCTTATATAGGCAAAGCCAAGGCTACAAATGTAAAAGTACCTAGGAATCTAATCATTTTTATTTTAACAAAAGCTAACAACTTTGTCAAAAGTAAACAGTACAAGAATCTACTTTTCCTAAAGTACACAGTGAAAAGTAACTTACTTTGTACAAAAGTCTTAAAGCAAATAGTTTCACGACAAAAAGGAATCTTGGAACAGTGGTTGTGGGGACCACAAAGAAATCTTTAATATCAATTGTTTCTTTAAGTAAGAAAACTCCTCAAAAGGTGTGTCATGAGAAGTTTTCCATCGTTTACTCAGCTCACATTGATGAAGGTAGGAACTTATCTAACTCGGCTTCATTGGGATTGTAGGTATCGTCATTAGGGTTTTGTGCATCTTGAAAAGCAGAGTGGTCTGGTTGTGAAGGACTTGCAATGTCAGAGACTATTTCCTCTGTGTCATATTGAGGACTACTGGGATAAGGAATATCAACTTCTAGTGCTACAAGTTCACTAGGGATATATTCGCCAAGATAGGGTCAAAAAGAAGTAGTTAGTACTGGTGTGTCAGTCTAATGATTAATCTCTTTGAGAAAATCTCGAAGAGCTAATAAAACGCTATTATGACGTCTAAGCCAATATAAAGATGTATGATAATATTTCACGTGTGGCTTAGTGTGGATTTCACCAGCAGAGAGTTCACGATATGGACGATGGATAATAGAGAAGCTCCGAGCAGATTGTCGTCTTTTAGAAGATGTTCTAAGATAATGCTGAGAAATTATATTCACACATTATTGCTTCCATAAATCCAAAGGTTGAAACCATTCTATTATCCTTTGATTAGACAGTATGTACATTCGCAGGATACTGAAGCAAAGTCGACAAGAAAATTGAAATGCAAGCCTAAGCCTGAGAAGAATCCTGAACCACCTGGTTCAGTATTTCCTGAATATCAGTGAAGAAAACCTGGAGGAGTTCGTATTCACTCTCTTAATGAGCCAAGCTCTCCACAACACAGACAGTCTCAGCCTTCTGTGTCTACTAGGAAGAATAAAGCACCCAAGCCATTGTTCATTGCAACCCTTGAGACACAGACTTCAGTAGGGTTCAATTCTAGATCAGATCAATCAGATCAACATTCAGATGCTTACTCTAGAAGCTCTGAAGCAACTACCACACCGTCAGACATTTTTGAACCATCAACGAATGACTCAGCACAACTTACTGACCTATCTAAACTTTCTCAAGTTCCAGTGACGATGCCCGTGTTTACTAAAGAACATCCTGAAATAAGTGAAGCATAATCAATAGGTACTGAACACTTCAGACCTAGGCCTACACCAGCACCATAAGCTGATCCAGCTGCACAGGATACCCGGATAACTAAGCCTTCATCTAGTCCATGGTTTATGTTCGATGATCTTCCACCTAAAATGTTGAGAGATCGAATGCATGAGTTTGGTGCATGGATTGATTTGCAAATGACACGACCTGATCATCCTTTACATAACATCTTGTCTGAGTTCACTTCTTGTTTCACTGGTACTTTGCGTGAATGGTGGCAAAGTATTAATGACTATCAACATCTTCAGTACATACAAGTCGCAACAGTGGGAGCCCTCCTTGGTATCATTCACAAGGAATTCATCGGTGACTTCCAACTAATTGATAAGCAGATACATCAAGAATATTTGTCAATGAAATGTTGTTCGCTAGATAAGCGAGATATCCAGAGACATTATAAGCGCATGAAGGATAGATACTATCTTTTGAATGGATGGAACGATGTTTATCTTCGTTGCACTTTTATTTCATCCCTTCCAGATGAATTACGACCAGAGTTAAAAAGGACCATAGTTTCTATACAACGTGATATGACAAATATATCTCTTGGAGAAATTTATCAGCTTGCATTATCGTTTCTTGATAAGTTATATGATCAACATGCCTTATTCAAGAATATCATGAAAGGCGGTACAGTTCTAAAACAGGCTTGCAAAAAGCCTTATCTCCAGATTAAATGTAAAGATAATCAGACTTTTGATTGTCATAGCAAGAAGAAACCTCATCTTTGTCAAGTCTACTTTCAGAGAAAGTCTCATAGATCTCAAGATGATCATAAACCTAGACACAAGGTCTATCATGGAAAGAATTCCAAATCTCGTAGGTTTATGAGATTCTTCAAGAAGTCCTCTCATCGACATAAAGCCACTAGATGCTTTCTCTAAGGACAACAAGGTCACTTCACTCGAGAATGTCCTCACAAATGAAAGAAAGACATCAAGTTGTTAGAACATATGGAGAACCTCCTACCCATACATGAGTCCAACAACTTTGAAAATCTTATTAAGGAACAATCTCAGGAAGATGAGGACACAAAGTTTGCTATTTCTGTTTCTACAGAATCTAACTCTGACTCTTTTGGGGTACAGTCAGAGGACTCTATCTATATGATACAGCAAACATGCAAGAAGTTAGATCGTACACCAGTGCTGAAGCCTTACGTTCAGATCCATATTTTTTCAACAAGATAAATATGATTGACCCATTAGAGCTATTGGGTTTATAGATATTGGATCCAGTCGTACGATCATGAAGCCTAACATTTTGCCTTCTGACTCATAGACATCCCATGATGAATATTTCCTAGCAATTGATGGCAATTCTTTTAAGATAGGGCTTATATCCAAGAAAAGAATCGATCTCCGATTCTTTCCTCAGCGTACAGTATGGACTAAAGTCCTTGGAAGCAATCTACTAGGCCCAGACATTTTGATTGGTATGGATGTATACAGTAAAGCCCAACCTTTACAAATCCTACCCACAGGCCTCAAGTACGAAACCTATTCAGTCCATGCACTGCTCTCACTAACGTGTTTGAACTTAGCTCGGTTCCTACACAGTATACTACCATAAGAGATAAACTGTTGGAATACTATCCAGAATCTCACGAACACTTTACTCATCCATATCATCTGTGGAAAAATACTAACTTCTTTATAAGTTTACCATTTAAGAAGAATGAGGATATCAACCACACAAAAGCAACTCATCCAGGGATGAACCTTGAAGATTTGAAGCTCGTATAAGATGAGTGTGCTATACTTCTGAAGCAAGGATTAATTGAGCTTACAAGGTTAGATTAGGCATGTCAAGCGTTCTATGTCAATAAACGTTCAGAGCAACGACATGGAAAGAAAACATTAGTCATTGACTACAATCCTCTGAATGCATTCCTGCAAGATGATAAGTTTCCACTTCCCAACATCAGTACACAAGTACTATTCCTCAAGGAAGCTGTTATCTTTTCCAAGTTCGACCTTAAAGCAGGTTTTTGGCAACTAGGTATTCACCGTGAAAAATGTTACAAAACAACATTTTGCATCCCTAATGCACAGTATTAATGGACTGTTATGCCACTTGGATTTAAAGTAGCTTCATCACTGTTTCAATGATCCGTAACAAAGATCTATCAGCCTATCCTCAACAGTGCACTGATTTAAATCGATGATATCTTACAGTTCTCAAAGAACCCTAAGGAACATCAGGCCCTGTTATTAAAATTCTTAGAACTTACTCAACAGTATGGGCTTATGCCTTTGGCATCAAAAAGCAATATTGGCGTTACAGATATTGAATTCTTAGGTATGCAATTCAAACATGGATTCTATCAGCCTGGTCCATATATTGCAATAGAACTATTGCAATTTCCTGATGAACATCTCACGGTAAAACAGATACAACAATTCCTCGGGATTGTTAACTATATCCGAGACTTCATCCCAAACGTGGTAGCTTACACTTCATGCTTATCCAAACTTTTGAAAAAGAATCCACCATCTTAGACTTTGAAACGAAACAAAGCTGTCAAGCATCTGAAACATTTCTATCAAAATCCCTCGTCTTTATAGATTCTTGACAATCGACAGCCTAGTCCACCTAACACTACTACCTTGCCGACACAACATCTACCATGGCCACCTGATCTTCTCTACCCATGGTTTGTGCATAATTTTTTCCTATATAAATATGTGTTCTAGCCTTGGTTGTTCAGCTAGTTTTCTTTCATTCCAGTACTTAGTTTTCTAACTATGGGTAGCTCTTCCCTCTTTGCTTTTATAAAGAAATCTTTTCCTCCTCTAAGGTGATGACCTACCAACATTTTTCAAGTCGCTTCTTTTTGTCGTGTAAGTCTTTTTTGTTATTTACACTGTACCCTTTTTAAGCGTGGTTTTTCTGGTAATCTTATTATGTTTAATCTTAAGGCACCATACCATCATGTGTTGACCTTATCTGATCCCTTAATAGAAAACACATTTTGGCATCTATGGGCATTATCTTCTCTTTATGCCTGTGCCATTTGTATTTCTCCTCTAGAACTTTATCAGAATCTCTGTGATCTTAATAATGGAAGTTATTTACTATAGACATTTCTTAAATGGTTTCAACCTTTGGATTTATGAAAGCAAAAATGTGCGAATACAACTTCTCAGTATCGTCTTAGAACATCTTCTGAAAAACGGCAATCTGCTCGGAGCTTCTCTATTATCCATCGTCCATATCGTGAACTCTCTACTGGTGAAATATATACTGAGCCATATGTGAAATATTATCATACATCTTTGTATTAGCCCAGACGTCAGAATAGCATTTTATTAGCTCTTCGAGATTTTCTCAAAGAGATTAATCATTAGACTGACACACCGGTACTAACTACTTTCGTTGGATCCTACCTTGGTGAATTTATCCCTAGTGAACCTGTAGCACCAGAAGTTGATATACTTGGTCCCAGTAGTCCTCAATATGACACAGAGCAAACAGTCTTTGACATTGTAGGCCCTTCACAACCAGACCACTCTGCTTTTCAGGATGCACGAAACCCTGATGATGATACCTACAGTCCCAATGAATCCGAGTTAGATAAGTTCCTGCAACAACTTCATCAATGTGAGCTGAGTAAATGACGCAAAACTTCTCATGATAGCTTAGGTGGTCCCGACTCTCTATCTAGTCTTTAATCGTGGCACGAGCCCATTCATGACAAGTATATGGATGACTTGGATCATCCTCACATCAGAGACACACCTTTTGAGGGGTTTTTTTACTTAAAACAACGGTTGACATTAAAGGTTTCTTTGTGGTCCCCACAACTACTGTTCCAAGATTCTTTTTTTGTCATGAAACTATTTTCTTTAAGACTTTTATACAAAGTCGGTTACTTTTCACTGTGTACTTTAGGAAAAGTAGATTCCTGTACTGTTTACTTTTAACAAAGTTGTTAGCTTTTGTTAAAGTAGGAATAATTAGATTCCTAGGTGCTTTTACATTTGTAGCCTTGGCTTTACCTATACAAGCAAGCCTCCTCTTTCATTGTAATAAGGTTCAGTTATGTTTTAAGTTTATGATTTGATCAATGAAGTTTTCTTTGTGTGTTTAATATTTCTCTCTCGTCCCTGAAAACTCCAGTCTATAGTGTTGTTCTTGGCTTGGTATAGGACAAGTATGCTCTACACTCGCCTCTTTTGAGGATGTTGTGTATCAGAACATCTATACGACAGTCTAGGACTGTTCTCTGCCAAATAATTCCATTATATGAGATTAGAACTAGCAGGGAAAGAAGGTAGTTATTGAGGGAGTAAGGTTCCTAAGAGGAAGGATGAGAGTTCGCCCGTTGAGCCAAGAGGGCATGTCAAGGCATGTGTCTAGTCTATTACACCTGGAACTTATAATACCAGTAGCCCGTAGTTTGCCTTTAGAAGCATATAGTCTCTGAAAAAGTGTTGTTTGAGGGATGGTGTCATATGTCTGGGATATATAGTTGTACTTTGGAAGTAAGTATCCCCTGATTCCCTATGTCTCTGCCTTTGTCCCCAAGAGTTGGTGCTTTTGTGTCTGCAAGAGTTGGTGCTATTGTAGAAGAGGTACGTCCCTGTGGTATCAGAGCCAGGTTGCTATTTGCAACCCCTAGAGGAAGCATACCACAGATTCCTTGTGGTATCAGTGCCATTCTTCGTATCAAGAGAGGGGTAACAGTATAGTCAAGACTAAGTAAGTAGGGAGAGAGACACCTATGAGTATGGAAACATAAACTTCCGATCCTGTTCATTTATCATCTAGTTTGTCTTTGTTTAGTTTACCGTCTTCTGTAAAGCGTGTGTTATCAAATAGAATAGAAAACCTTGTAGAAATCAGTGCCTGTAGAAAATTGTATTTGTGAGTCTTCTTTTCTTTTGTTGAGTTCGTACAGTGTTTACAGTCGTGACCATACATGGATGAGAAGTATTCTTACTATTTTGTCTACCTCAAGGCCAAGACTGAAGGAAATCATCCAAAGTTCCAGATTGGAATAGTGTGGTCTCAGATCTACAACAGCAAAACAGTACGTAAAGCTCGAGATCCCTAAGGATCTGATCTCTCTATGGAGGGAACAGAGCCATACGCACTTACATTTCGGAGCAGTACACCTTGTTCTTACTCTTCATGGAAGAAAGGGAATACCTGCAATAGCCAGGATACCTCTCTTAGACATTACCTACACTACGTACCAAAATTCCTTAATTGGTACCTTGTTGACAACTCTCAACAACGAAAGTGTCATCTTGATCATAGCACCTGATTTCAACATTAGGTTGGATGATCCCACGTTATCTGAACGTCTACAAGTTCAGATCCAGATCACTGGAGCAGTTCAAGATCCGCAAACCATTATGGCTACCTTACATCATCAGATGATCTATCGTCTACAAACTCATGTGATCGACCTCAACTTTCCCAATTCTACTTCGGATTCCCTCTATATGGTTGCTAATCGTTCAAATGATCAGACTACTATCATTCAAATCCCGAAATCAATTACTAGCAGTGGAGCTTGAAAAGTTTATGCCAACAGAATGGATCGCCAACTACTAGAAGGTGTTTCACGCGCCTCACCGACACTCTTTTCACACTACAACTCCACCAAATTTGCAGATTCTAAGAGATGGAAGTGTGCAATCCATCTATTCTCGGCCCAACTTAAAAGATCCAGCCCAATCTTCTACATCTGGAGTCCGATCTACTACATCTGAGGCAATCATGACGATTCAACCTATCTAGCTCATATCTTCACATGCGAAAGGTAAAGATGATCCTCCTATTCATTATTTTAAATCTAATGGAGACCCAGTCTACATAAGCCATCATTGTGGACATTTCATATGGGATACTGACCCATCCATGTGTGAGCCCAACTGTGAAGTATGTCTCGACCGAAGGAAGAAGAAAAGGCCCAAACCTCAGTGCAGACCTTCTCAACAGTACCATCCATCTAAGGATGATCTAGATCCATTCTCTGGAATATGCTTGAGGACAAATCACCTACTAAAGGGTGATCATGATGCCAGCTCTAGGTCTGGTTATGATCAATCTCCTTTACTGAAGGAGGGGAAATTATCCTCATCACAATCTCATCTACTGAAGGGTGAGAAACTTACAAATCCAGAAGTTGGATGTGTCAGATCTCACAATTCTCCAATAGTTACAAATCGTCTTGAACAAATCATCAGATCTCGACCTAGATCTATGTTGAAAGAGTCATATCAACCAAAGTCAACTATTCCTGCTTTGACTCCTACTCCTATACCTTGTGTGATGGTAAGGCCATACGAGGATGACTTTCCTCAATTATCTAGGAGTATTGATGAATCACAAAAGGTTATCTTTAACCTGTACATTCGAGCATCAGGAATCAATTTATAAAGCACTCTTGTATCAAATCCTTCTGATGAAGTGTTAAATTGGTAGACATCAAATGCTATAGCGTAGAACGAAGTTCTGAAAAAGATTGATTCAAAGCTAGATGGAATCAGTCAACAAAACATTGCTACACATCACAAAGTCGATATAGTTACTACACAGATTCAACAGATGTATCAAGCTTACAAACAGCAGATCCAGAATCTTGATGTTGAACTTCGTCAATACAGCTCTGCCCATTGCATGGGGCCTGAATGTGACTTTAAAGTAAAAGAGATACAAAGGATACAAAGAATTATAAAACATATTAAAGCTGATATGCACTCTGCTCAAACCAGAGCAGTATATGGTTCAACTTCTGCAGTCTTCCCAAATACTCGACTGTGTATTCAACTTCTCAATATCATAAGTATCATGAAGAAGCTGACTATTCAAAGGTATTCAAGTTCAATTATCCTTTGATTAGACAGTATGTGCATTCATAGGCTACTAAAGCAAAGTCGACTAGAAAATCGAAATCTAAGCCTAAGCCTGAGAAGAATCCTGAACCACTTGGTTTAGTATTTCCTGAATATCAGTGGAGAAGACCTAGAGGAGTTCGTATTCACTCTCCTAATAAGCCAAGCTCTCCACAACATAGATAGTCTCAGCCTTCTACGTCTGCTAGGAAGGATAAAGCACCCAAGCCAAAGTTCATTGCAACCCTTGAGACACAGACTGTAGTAGAGTTCAGTTCTACATCAAATCAATTAGATCAACATTTAGATGTTTACTCTGTAAGCTTTGAAGCAACTGCCACATCGTCAGACATTTCTGAACCATCAATGAATGACTTAGCACAACTTCCTGACCTATCTGAACTTTCTCAAGTTCTAATGACGATGCCTGTGTTTACTGAAGAACATCCTGAAATAAGTGAAGCATAATCAATAGGTACTGAACACTTCAGACCTAGACCTACACCAGCACCACAAGCTGATCCAACTGCACAGGATATCTAGATAACTAAGCCTTCATCTAGTCCATGGTTTATGTTTGATGATCTTCCACCTAAAAAATTGAGAGATCGACTGCATGAGTTTGGTGCATGGATTGATTTGCAAATGACACAATCTGATCATCCTTTACAGGACATCTTGTCTGAGTTCACTTCTCGTTTCACTGGTACTTTGCATGAATGGTGGCAAAGTATTAATGACTATCAATGTCTTTAGTACATATAAATCGCAACAGTGGGAGCTCTCCTTGGTATCATTCACAAGGAATTCATCGGTGACTTCCATCTAATTGATAAGTAGATCCGTCAAGAATATTTGTCAATGAAATGTTGTTCACTAGATAAGCGAGATATCCAGAGACATTATAAGTGCATGATGGATAGATACTATCTTTTGAATGGATGGAACGATGTTTATCTTCATTACACTTTTATTTCATCCCTTCCAGATGAATTACAACTAGAGTTACAAAGGACCATAGTTTCTTTACAATGTGATATGACAAATATATCTCTTGGAGAAATTTATCAGCTTGCATTATCGTCTCTTAATAAGTTATATGATCAACATGCCTTATTCAAGATTATCATGAAAGGTGGTACAGTTCTGAAACAGGCTTGCAAGAAGCCTTATCTCCAGATCAAATGCAAAGATAAAAAGACTTGTGATTGTCATAGCAAGAAGAAAGTTTGTCTTCGTTAAGTCTACTTTCAGAGAAAGTCTCTCAGATCTCAATATGATCATAAACCTACACATAAGGTCTATTATGGAAAGAATTCTAAATCTCGTAGGTTTATGAGATTCTTCAAGAAGTCTTTTTATCGACAGAAGGCCACTAGATGCTTTCTCTGTGGACAACAAGGTCACTTTGCTCGATAATGTCCTCACAAATCAAAGAAAGACATCAAGTTGTTAAAACATAAGGAGAACCTCCTACCCATACATGAGTCCAACAACTTTGAAAATCTTATTGAGGAATAATCTTAGGAAGACGAGGACACAAAGTTTGCTATTTTTGTTTCTACAGAATCTGACTCTAACTCTTCTGGGGTACAGTTAGAGGACTCTATCTATATGATACAGCAAATATGCAAGAAGCTAGATCGTACACCAGTGCTAAAGCCTTATGTTCAAATCCATGTGTTTCAAGAAGATAAATATGATCAACCTATCAGAGCTATTAGGTTTATGGATACTGGATCCAGTTGTACAATCATGAAGCCCAACATTTTGCCTTCTGACTCATGGACATCCCATGATGAATATTTCACAGCAGCTGATGGAAATTCTTTTAAGATAGGGCTTATATCCAAGACAAGAATCAATCTCTGATTCTTCCCTCAGTGTACAATATGGATTAAAGTCCTCGGAAGCAATCTACTAGGCCTAAACATTCTGATTGGTATGGATATATACGGTAAAGCCCAAACTTTACAGATCCTACCAACAGGCCTCAGGTATCGAAACCTATTCAGTCCATACACTGCTCTCACTAACGTGTTTGAACTTAGCTCGGTTCCTACACAGTACACTGCCATAAGGGATAAACTGTTGGAATATTGTCCAGAATCTCACAGACAATTTACTCATCCATATCCTCTGTAGAAAAATACTGACTTTTAAGTCTACCATTTAAGAAGAATGAGGATATCAACCCCACAAAAGCAACTCATCCAGGGATGAACCTTGAAGATTTGAAGCTTGCACAAGATGAGTATGCTATACTTCTGAAGCAAGGATTAATTGAGCTTACAATGTCATATTGGGCTTGTCAAGCGTTCTATGTCAATAAACACTCAGAGCAACAATGTGGAAAGAGAAGATTAGTCATTGACTACAAGCCTCTAAATGCATTCCTATAAGATGATAAATTTCCACTTCCTAACATCAGTACACAAGTACTATTCCTCAAGGAAGCTGTTATCTTTTCCAAGTTCGACCATAAAGTAGTTTTTTGGAAACTAGGTATTTACCCTGAAGAATGCCACAAGACAGCATTTTGCATCCCTAATGCACATTATCAATGGACTATTATGCCATTTAGACTTAAAGTCACTCCATCATTATTTCAACGAACCATAACAAAGATCTATCAGCCTATCCTCAATAGTGCGCTGATTTATATCGATGACATCTTACTGTTCTCGAAGACCCATGAGGAACATCAAGCCCTGTTATTAAAATTGTTGGATCTTACTCAACAGTATGGGATTATGCTTTTGGCCTCGAAAAGCACTATTGGCATTACAGATATTGAATTCTTGGGTATGCAATTCAAAGATGGATTCTATTAGCCCGGTCCACATATTGCAAGAGAACTATTGCAATTTCCTGATGAACATCTCACGGTAAAACAGATATAACAATTCCTCAGGATTGTTAACTATATCCGAGACTTCATCCCACATGTGGCGGCTTGAACTTCTTGCTTATCCAAACTTTTGAAAAAGAATCCACCGTCTTGGACTTTGGAACAAACCAAAGCTATCAAGCATCTAAAATAAATTTGTCAAAATCCTCCACCAATACTACTGGACTATGGATCTTACAAACAGATGCTAGTGATAATTATTGGGGTGCTGTTTTAATTAAAAAAGCCAATGACAATCGATATTACTGCAGACATACAAGTGGACAATTCCGTCCATCTGAATGTCACTGTCATATCAGTTATAAGGAGATCCTCGCTATCAAAAGAGGTATCGAGCATTTTGTTTTTCATCTCACTCCTTATCACTTTGTTATTGAAATGGATAACACTTCATTCCCCAAGATTCTTGATCAGCCCAAGAAGAAGATCCTTCTAATCAATTGCTTCATTGGCAAGAGTGGTTTTCCTACTATAAATTCACCATTACACACATTAAGGGTCGTACCAATCTTCTTGTAGATTTCCTCTCACAGCTAACAAAACCTCTCTTGCTCATTTCTTCTTATTCTCCTTGTGCATTACCTTTATTTGTTATGATGGATTTCCCTCATCAAGCAAAAACCCAAAAAGAGTTTCCCCTTTGTTTGCTTCTCCACCTACTAGTATTTCAAAACTCTTCCCTCTTTTAAGTCAGAGTTTGTTTTATTACATGCATTTGATTTTGCTTCATTACGATATCTTACCTAGTCCAAGTCATTTTGCACTCATTTTCAGCATTGGAGAACTATTATAGATTGGCCTCATAAAGCCAACCAACTTATTGCTGCCCTTCATTGTGAGTTAGACCAGCTCAACGCACTCCCTAGTGCTGTTCCTTCAGAATGGAGCACATCTCTTGGACCTTATTTTGGTGACACAACAACGTGAGCCCCTATCACTCTCCCAAACACCAGTTCTTGGCTCTTTGTGACGTCCAATATTATTCACCTTCTAAGTGGCCCAACTCCTTGCCCTATTTATCGGACTCCTACTATATCCAATCCTGTCCTAAGATCTCTCAGTCTGCAGTTATCTCAATGGACACCTGGACAACATCATGATGATATAATTGCCCAACTTGAAAATGACATATGGCTTGGCAATACCTCCAGTGATGAAGACGAGCTGTTCCTTCGTCTGTAGGATGTGACTTAAAGCAAAGTTGATATTAAAGGTTTCTTTGTGGTCCCCACAACCACTGTTCTAAGATTCCTTTTTTGTCATGAAACTATTTGCTTTAAGACTTTTGTATAAAGTGGGTTAATTTTCACTGTGTACTTTAGGAAAAGTAGATTCCTGTACTATTTACTTTTGTCAAAGTTAGCTTTTGTTAAAGTAGGAATGATTAGATTCCTAGGTGCTTTTACATTTGTAGCCTTGACTTTGCCTATATAAGCAAGCCTCCTCTTTCATTGTAACAAGGTTCAGTTATGTTTTAAGTTTACGATTTGATCAATGAAGTTTTCTTTGTGTGTTTAATAGTTCCCTCTCGTCCCTGAAAACTCCAGTTTACATTGTTGTTCTTGGTTTGGTATAGGACAAGTATGCTTTACACTCACGTATTTTGAGGATCTTGTTTATCAGAATGTCTATACGAGAGTCTAGGACTGTTCTCTGCCAAA
The DNA here is from genome assembly GCA_027563595.1 of Erythroxylum suave. Lineage (NCBI taxonomy): Eukaryota > Viridiplantae > Streptophyta > Magnoliopsida > Malpighiales > Erythroxylaceae > Erythroxylum > Erythroxylum suave. The sequence continues at coordinate 26,838,911 of JAOSBN010000004.1, read as the reverse complement.
CAATTCTACTGTATGAGATTAGAACTAATAGGGAAAGAAGGTAGTTACTAAGGGAGTAAGGTTCCTAAGAGGAAGGATGAGAGTTCGCCCGTTGAGCTAAAGGGGCATCTGAGGGCATGTGTCTCATCTTTCATACCTGGAACTTAAAATACCAGTAACTTATCGTTTGCCTTTGGAAGTGCATAGTCTCCGAAAAGGTGTTGTTTGAGGGATGGTATCATATGTCTAGGATATATAGTCATACTTTGGAAGTACGTATCCCCTGATTCCCTGTGTCTCTGCCTTTTTCTGCAAGAGTTGGTGCTTTTGTGGAAGAGGTACATCCCTATAATCTGCCTTCCTTTTTTGTTCGATGAATTTAAAGCTAAAAAGGACTCCTTTCGTTGTGGAGTGCTGGAGTGCTTTAGGGATTTTTCACATAAAGAGATTATTCTATCTTTTCTTGTTCTTGAGAGGAGAACTCACTTGATATTATCCCTTTAATGTGTCTTCTCATTAATATGCTCTTAAGAGGAGATCTCACTAATCATCTTCTATTTTCTTTTGCATCATTTACTTCATTGGCTATCTTCCCTTCTCTATTAGCTATCCTCTCTTTTTTGTTATTGTTACTAGTTTGGGTTTTACTAGGTTAATTTTTAGTCCTCTTTTAAACATTTTCTCATCTGATTTTTGGAAGACCTTATGCTTTTCTTTCTTCTTCTACAAATCTGAAGTGAGCCCCATAATAGAGGAATTTCTAATGAACCATGTTAACTATGACGAGAGTATACAAAGTTGGTGTGTGGCGTCTTAAATAAATAAAATCGGTTTGGTTGTTTCTTTTCTCTAGTTAATTAGTATTTCATAAATTTTTTCTTCTCTATTATAGGCTATTGTGATTAGTTTCAGGTTGTGCTTGATAGTAGTTGATTTATTGTTCTTTGCTTACTAGGATTCAATTTTCAGTCTTTATTAAGCCCTTTAAAGTTTTGAGTTTTATTTTATTTATAGTTTTTAATATTTTGAACGTCCTTTTTTAACTATCGAATATTGTGTAGCATTTTGCGAAAATTTGGTTACTATTTATGTATACAAATTAGTCTCTTCCTTTGGTCATTAATCAGTTATAAAGTAAGGTAAGAAGTTGCTATTATTGGTTTAAATTTTAAACCATTTAAATTTTGATTTACTTGTGGTCATTTGTAGTGATTTTCATATTTGTTTATTGCAGTGCTTATTTTGAGATTTAATATCAATCTTTATTTCCTCTGTCAAGCAATCGTAGAGTCATTTAGGAACTTGTTAGTTCATCTTCTATAGATTGTTTTAGGTATTAGGGTATGAGTGTGATTGATTTTATTTTTTTTTAGTTTGTAAATATTGAAATAGTCATAAATGCACGATGTAGTTGTAGCTATATTGACAAGTATAGGTCAATCTCATGAGGGCTATGAGTACTAGTAATGACCATTTTTCTATTATCTAGTATATAGAATTTGCTTTGATTTTTAATTTGAAAGAAAAATAAAACTAAAGCAAGTAAAATAAATGGGCCATAAGATTGAATTAGAGAATTAAGGAAGCACTTAGTAAACTATTGATATTAGAAAATTGGTATCTAGGTTTCAAATCCTCCTAAAACTCTTTATAGATTGATCTTTTATTAAGCAATTATTTTATTGATTTATTGGACTTAAAGATTCCTATGATTATTGGATCGGAAAAATAAAGCATGCACGATTTGGATAAAATGGTAGATTTCAAAACTTTTTAGAAATCAAAATTGTAGTGGAAGCA
>JAOSBN010000004.1:26767738-26837032 GCA_027563595.1 Erythroxylum suave | reverse complement strand
AACTGTAACTGGAAGAAAATTAAGTTATAAGTAAATACATTTGCTTTCCAGGGCACTATATTTACATAACTCCAACATGATATGTTAATAGCTAACCTTGAGTTTAATAGTAACTAATCCTAAGGTTTTTAACCGAATTACTCAGGTTAAAGTTTATAGGATTGCTTTACCGATTCGTAAATCCTTTTATTAGGTTTGACCATAATCTGAAAGATTTATGTCATCCTATCTCTAGGGTTGCAATCAACTCCTTCTAATTACGGTAGATCTAATTAATCAAGGATTTCTCAATCTCTATGTTATGAAATCAGGTTATGATATAATATTGTAAATATATTAGAACATAAATAAAAAAACGTAATCGAATTACAATATATCAATCGAACCAATTACGTTAATAAAAGGATCAAAACATGTTAAAGTATCAACGTAGTGTTCATCTGACCTAAAAATTAAAGGAATTTACTTATAAATGATTAGAAATGAAATCAAATAATAACAGAAAGAAAAATGAATAGAAAATAATGGGTTAATTATTCTAAATCTTCTTGATTATCTCCTGTTGAATATGCTTTCAAGTAAAGGTTTGATCTTGTATTCTCTTTGATCTTTCAATGAATTCTTCATATTTTCCACTTCTCTAGATCAAAATTGCAACTTGAGTAACCTTTGAGAGTTTTGGAACATCTTTATATGTATCCTACTTACTTTCCCCCCAACAATGTCTTTTTATAGTAAATTTTAGAGTTTTAGGAGATGCACAGGCTAAGAGAAGTGCATGGGTTGATGCATAACTTAAAATACCTAAAATTCGTGGATCTACAAAGCCTAAGAGAAGTGGACGGGCTATTGTAGGCCTATGCATCCCTTCTGTGCTTCGAATCTTCGTTTTATGTCCTGTTTTCATTTGAATTCTTCTCCTTTAAGTCCATAAAGGCAATTATACTCTTTAAACACACTTGGAGTAAATTAAGTACCAAATATGCAATAAAATTATAAAATATCAAGCAAAAATACATCAAATATAGAGTATAAATATGATTAATTATGCATCTATGAAACATCCCCACACTTAAGCTTTTGTTTGTCCTCAAGCAATCCATAATCAAAATTATAAATCATATAACATGAATCCCTCGTCAATCTCGATTTGACCATTTATACTATTCATCATATCCTGTTGAATCAAATTAACATAAAAGTATAATCAAATTAATCTAAAATTAACTTCCTTTAATAATAATCATGTTATAATCTCATTGAAGTCTAAATCATTCATCTTTACACCCTTACTAAGACGTCACTCAATGCAATCACATGTTTAGGGTGAACGTATTAAAAATCTCAATTAATGTATAGTAGAACTCTTACCATAGATTTACAATAAAATCACCTCAATCACTTATGTATAAACTAGAAACAAAAATCCAAAAGTCTTTATATATGTTATAATGGGGCTTAGGTTCAGTATGATTGGGATATCAAAAAGGGGCTAAATTGAAAGAAATTTACTAAAAATAAATTACAAAACTTGTTTTCAAAACACACAGGTCCTTTCATTGCAACTCTAATGGTACCATAAACTTATTCACAATTTTTTTAAACTTGTATAATAACTCTTTTTAATCAATAATTGAGCATTCAGTACCATAATTAAATAAATAATAGACCCTTCAAGAAATTCAAATCTCAACAAGTAATTATTTATACAATGGCTTCAAAGAAAAATAAGATTATGTTAATATATGGGTATAATCAATAAAAAAAGGCTAAAGCTCAGCTTGGTTATTCCTAAAAGATAATTTTTTGGTGCACTAATTATCAAAGAAATAGGCTAAAGCAAGTTGATGAATCTAAGTTCCTTTATCATGTTAATGCTTCTAATTTAACAAATATAGTCTTAATATGCATAGTAAAAGCAAGTCTTAAAATCATTCTACTATACAATGATAGCTCACATGAAATAATAACAAGAGCTTAAAAATTTTGAAATTTGCTCTTAGACTGAAAATTTCCTTAAAAAATGGGTAATGTGCAATTTCATTCAATTTGATCATCTTAATGAATACTAAAAATATGATTTTAAAAATTTATTATAACTATCATCCTTTTGCTACAAATCCAATCAACATTCAATAATGAAACATATTATTAATGGATGTATTTTAACCAATTCAAGATATCAGTTAATAAAATTTTATAATTAAGGTTACAATAAGCTTAAAGAAATCATTAAAGATTCATTAAACCCTTCCCCACATTTAAAGTTGTACATTATCCTCAATGTACACTACAAGCATCTATAAAAGTGACAATTTTCTGATTTCAAATCTATCTAATGTTAAACTACATCCTTGCAAAATATATGAAAAAGAATAAAAAGAACAAAAGAAATAAAAATATCACTATTGAATTTTTGCCAATTGTTTTGGCTTTAAAATATCACTCATTTTAGTTAATTGTGTATATTAGTAAAATATCACCAAAATTTCCTTTCTCTCAACCTAAAGGAATTACCAATTACGAGAAAGGAAATTTTACTAATCCTTAACGCTAACTTAATTGATTATGAATTACCAGATTATTGGTTCTAGACGATCTTAGGGTTGATTACTCTCTCACAAGTTATAACTATTAACCCTAAATTATAAACCCTAATCAGATTATGGGAGTTGTAATTTCTCAATTAACAACTTATCCAAAGCCTTAACTGGTTCTGAAGTTGTCTAATAAAATGTCGAAAAACTATGCAAGATCTCTCTTTATATAATTTAACGATTTGATTTAATTTTTGTTATATTAAGTCACCTAACTCTCATTAGCCCAATTGAATTATTTTCATTCGATTCAGGCTCTCAGCATATTATCGAATTACGCACGTCCATAATCAAATCACAATAAATCCAAATAACACATAAATAATTAGATTTCATTAAATCAAAGATAAAACCCTGAAGGTGAGTTTAGAACATCATCAACATCCAAAATCCTATCATCAACTATTATTCCAATTCTATAAAATAATAAAAATGAAAATAGTAAGAAATAAGAATTAAATAGATGACGGGAGGTAGTGACGTCAGAAAACTCCTAATCTGGGAGGTAAGTCGAGACAACTTCTTCTCCTCTTCTCTTTCCTTCTTCTCTTTCTCTATCTCTCGATAATTCTCTCTAGGGTTTCTCTAAAAGTGGCTGATTCAAAAGCTCCTCCTACCTCTTTGTCTTATTCTTTAAATACCTTTTAAGTTATGAGTAGCCTAAGGGTTTTTTAAAGTCCAAAAGGACTAAAAAATCTCTCAAAACTTGACGTTTTTAAGTGTCTGCACGTCTGCCCTATGTAGGCCACGATCATGGCTCACATTCAAGTTTTCTATCACAATCGTGGCAAGCAGGCCACGATCTTAGGTAATTCCTCAACGGTCTTCGATGACTGTGGCAATGATTATGGTTAAGGTTGAGGTTAAACTGACTGAACTACTGTAGGATGCTCTGCTTAGTCTCCTACCTCAGTGCTAGCTCGTCAGATAAAATTCTTTGATTGGACCCTGACATCAACATACTATGCACATATAGAGCATTACTATCAGATTGAGCCATGCACATATATAACATTACTATCAAATTGAGTACTACCATGGTCTTCATCACCTCCATCAATAGTAGCTGATTAAACATACCCATTCTTCATGTTAGCCAAGTTATATAAGGTCTAACACATATCACGATGACATTCTTGTCCTCAATCTAATGCCAAATAAGTTGAACAAGTGTATGTTCCAGGTGGATAGATGTCCACTTGTTCATGCTCTAGAGGAAATACACATCTGTGTTCCTGATAACTCCCCAATTGTCTCCTCATCAACTCAAAGTGTAACTTAGAATACCATGTATATATTTGACTGCTAGATGGCTTAAGGTTAAAGCCTTTGACATGCCTAGATCATAGTTGTCTTCAGAGCTGATCCTACTCTAGAAGTATCATAGAGACAACCTGTATGGAAGGTCCATCCGTAATGTTTGATATTCTTGATCATACAAACCCATGGTGATGGAGAACTACGTAGAACTCATCTGATGCATCTCCCCTATCGTCAGAAACTGAACTGTATTGAGGCAATCCCCATTGTAATGTCCCTTCTCCACAAAGAATGTATAGAGGACCTCCAAAGTAAGCTCTCTATAAGAAGTTTCCACAATTTCAAAAAATTGGGACCAAGATCCTACATCTACTAACTCTCTAACCTGTTGGGCTAAACCAACTTGCTCCAAAGCCTCCCAGTTGATTTACTAATTAACTTTGAACTTCTTATCCTTTAGTCTTTAATATCACTCTTCTTGAGCACCAACATTGAATAACAACGTCCATGGCCTCTCTGGAGGCTGGACTATTATAAAAGGCTCGACTCGATGCCTCTTTCTTGGAGTCTCTTTATCACACCCTAATCTTGTCATCTTGCCTATAAGTGTGAGAAAATTGATATAAAATCACTTAAACATACTTCCCCACCCCCAAACCCCTAGCCCCACTTAATTTTGTTCATGCTCATTACTTACTAATTGTCAACAAAACTAACTCCGAAAATTTTAACAACTAAATGATTAACAAACTAAAACAAATCAAGAAATAAACGGTTAAAAAATTTAATTAGGAAATCACCTAACAAACTGATTAATCTTAAATTTTAAATTAAAATTATACAATTAACAAATTAAACAAACTTGATGGTTAAAATATAATTCTAATTATAAAATTGGACTTAAAAGTTCTAAACTACCAATTACACAAATTTGATGTAATTAAACACAAACCTAGTCTTAATTAACGTTAGAATTAACCTAATTAAACACAAAATATTGCAATTAAGCACATAATGAGCCAAAATAGCAAGTTTATGCAAATTAAGTCGAATTTGCGCTCAAATGCGAGCAATGAATCAAATTAAAAGCTAGAATCAATTAGGCAAAGATTAAATCCGACTATTACACAATAATTAATCATAAAATCACATGAACTCTCAGACAATCTCGAAATCATAAAACTAATGTTTTTTATGAAAAAATTTGCAAATGACATGTAACACCAATGAATCATGCATACACAAGTTAAAGCAACAAGGAAACTTACTTGGTTGTCATTAATGCGGCTAAAAAATATGAAGAAATTGGGTTAGGAGAGTTGGAGGGTGATGGCAGGAGAGAGTAAGAGAAAGAATGAAAAATTGGAGAATTTGAGCCTTTTATCATGTATCATGAGAGTGTATGGTTTGATGCATGGTCATGCATCAAATACTATACAGCACTGAATTACAACTTTTTGCGTGCATCAAAACGTGGAAGACAACATCATTGTGTTCAGAAAGTGTATAATTCTTATAGCCATGTGCAACATTAAAATTTAGTCCTCAAACATAATAATATTTGCACGTTAGCATTATAACACATAACACACTGCCCCTAAAGTTACAGTCATGTATAATTTTTCTCAAGATGCTTAAATTTTCTATCCTGAAATACTTCAAACAAAATTCAACTAATTAAGACCTACACTAATCATAAAAGCAAAAACAAAATGATATGGTTTCCTCCCATATAATGATTCTTTACGATTATTAGCTTGACATTCTTTTTCTACTTAAAGTGGCTCAAATGAATTGTATGATTGTAGCCTTAACATAGATTTCATAACCTCTAGGTAGGCTACTCTTCAGTACTTTTGGTCACATTTGTCCTTTGGTTTATTCCTTTGAATTTGCAACTTTACTGGTGGATCCTTACATGTAAAGTTATGCAGAACTTCTCAACAAGAATTGTTAACTTTAATAACATCCAAAAATTCAAGTGAATTGTTTCTGACATCATAGATTCTAAATGTAACCTTCTCATCCACCACCCTCAAAGTTAACTTGCCCCCATCAACATCTATGAGTGACTTGACAGTTGTTAGGAATGGTTGTCTGAGGACTAAGGGTACTTTCAAATCTTCCTCTTTGTCTAGAATGGTAAAGTCAATTGGGAATGTGAACTTATCGACCTTAACAAGTACATCTTCCATGATTTCACTAGGACATTTTAATGAGCTATAAGCCATTTGAACACACATCCTAGTTAGTTCATGTTCTCCTATTCCCATTTTTTGAATAAGGTGAAAGGCATCTTATTTATTTCGGCCCCTAAGTCAGTTATAACCCTATCAACCTTTAAACTACTGATAGTACAAGGAATATAAAAGCTCCCCAGGTCATTTTACTTTTTTGGTAGTTTAATCTTCTTGTTGGAGTTCTTGTTGATCATTTCTCAGGTCTCCAAATTCTTCAGTTCCTTTTTGTTTAATGATGCCTCTTTCACTAATTTTATGTTCTTTGATCTCTTCAAAAGAGGTTCAACAAAGGAAATTTCCTTCTTTAGTTCTTTTAGAAGATCAATGACAGCACGTGTCAAGTGCATTACAAAATTTACCTAACTCTATACACTAAAATTTATAGTTATGTTGAGTTAGGATCGAATCCACCAAGAATGTTCAGTTAATTTCTGTAACGAAATTAATTGATGCAAGGAAAATGTAAAGCAATTTAGAAATAAATTAAAAATAAACTATTGAAAATGAATTAAAGAAAGCAATTGAAAATTATTAAAGTGTCGAATATAAGTAAGGTTAAGTTTTAGGGTCATTCTTGGCCTAAACACGATTAAACATATCTCATCATCCAAACATCATCACACCTCTCTTCAGACTATTGATTTAAGACTAACAATATGCTCTGCTAATCCTGATTTGCCTTAGGTTATTTAATTAAGATATGATCATTAATTAAACCTAACTACCTAATAACCTAAGATAGGATCTCTAAATTCAATTTGATAGTCACATTATGAACTAGGAAATAATCAATATAGGTAGTAACCTCACATGTTTGAGTTATCTATCTTATGTTATATTGTTCCTAACAATCCAAGACCATTAGGTGCTACTAAAAAACATCAAATGTAACAATTACAGATTACGGTCAACGTTATAGCAATAAGTTCATAATAGAACAGTCCAAATAACGTATTAAGATCATTCGTACAAAATTGATTCAATCAGCACAAACAACATAACAATTTGAAAAGAGATTAACAACGTTAACAAGATGAAATAACATAACTGTGACTCAGTGTCGATATCACCATTAAACTAGCATCGGGACATTAGCCTTCCATCTCCTCCTTCAAACTCTAAGAACCAACCTTTACATCTTCCATTTATGTTAAAAATGAAGAGAAATTGATGAAGAATAGTTATTGTCCATTGTTGCCTTTGTTGTTCCTCCTTCCCCACTTTAAAAACTGATGAGAGATGGAGATGAATGGCATCAATAGAGGTTCAGCTGTTGTCTCATTGTCTAGTCGTCACTCCCTTTGTTGCAAACTAAAGAAGACTATAATATTAATCAGTAGCTATCAAAATTTGTATAACTGTCCACCTTTTATTGCTTTCTCTAAATGCAACCGACATTCTCTCCACTTTATCCAGCATCAGTATTTATTTTATTCTCCAGCACCTACACTCTCACAGTTCTTACTACTTTTTTCCCAAGCAACACACACTCATGTTACCCTAATAAAATCTAGGTTAAAAATTGTAGTAAAATGGACGAGTGTCTTGTGTTTCAAGTATCCCCTTCCAACTGCCCTTTTCCTCCTTTTATTCTTGATTCTCTAGTCTCTTATGTAGTGGACCACACACTCTTTCTATTCTCCAAAGGCTAGGTTAAAATGAGAGTGATCAAGTGGCATTTAAACCCAATCGAGCTTGATCTTTTCGGTACTCACGTCCCATTTCATGTCTAATGAAGCTAGATTAAAATGTATAGATAGTTGGCTCCTTTGGTAGCATGAGGTGTCTTCATCTTATAATATATGGCTGCTGTATTTTTTTAATTGTTACAGTCCTCACACATGCATTTCCTTTATACCTTAAAAAGCTAGATAAAAAATAATATGCAACTAGGTTAAATGGACAATTGTCTATTTAATTATTTGGTGTTTATTTTTTTATGCTATATCTTGTCTCGTCTTTTTGTAATTTTCTTCTTCGTCTTAATCTATGAAGACAATAAAGAATGAATATCAAGAAGATGGCCCAACAAGTTGCTTTCGGCTCACTTTAGTTCCTTTACTTACGAAATGTACCTAAATTCAAATATGAGCTAAAGTGAGTATTTTAAGCATTTATAAGGCATCAATCACTAACTATAGTAAATAAAATGAATCAAAATTTAAACTCATATCAAGTTCCCCCACACTTAGCTTTTGACCATCCTCGAGCAAATCATCAAATTCAAAATCACAAACTAACTCTTACTTATTTTCTATATTTCTTAAGAATAGGTAATCATAAGTAAAGATGAATGACTTTCAAAACCTACAGTAGTAACTCAACATTCAACGCTTCTACTTATGATCAATCAACATTCATCACCCTTAGAAATTGTGTAATCTTGAGGTTAACTTAGATAAAGGATGTTTAAATAAGATATTTCCATGGTTACACTCAAACACCATTCATGATCATCACAATCCACAACTTTGCATATCATTTCATTTCTCCACCATTAAAAGTCATATACATAATCATAAATCAAAGACTTTTCTAGGGTTGTAATGTGGATGAGGGTAAGGTGAGATTTATTTTGGGTAATGTAGCATAAAAGCTATTAAAGTAAAAGTTACACTTAATGAGGTATCAAGTGCACATGTTAACATTCATTCAAAACTGGGTACCGTCAGCTATGACAAATGCAACAATTATATTTCACAACTTAATTCAGGTCTCACACCATAAACCACATGAACATAACATAAGGAGTGGTTTATCCAAATCAATATCCGCCTCATATGCAATATTTCCAAACCACCCATTCCATACAACTTAAGGAGGAGAAACCATTAATTAACAACTTTTCAAAGCAATTGTACTTCTTCCTTGATAATTTTATTCAAACTCACATTTTTCTTTTTCTTTTTCTTTTCTTTTCTTCCTTTTTTTCAAATGTAATAGTAAAAAAAAACTACATCAACATGGGAATTCATAACATAACATTTTACCCAAATATAACCAACCTATATGTATGCATATGCCCACACTTGGGCTTTTATACAATCAAAATCATAAAGAATTAACTAATGCTCAGCTAGCTTTAAGACTTAGGTAGGACATTTGGTTAGGTTTAAAAGCATGTAATGTGGTTTATACAAAAGGAAAGGCTAATAAAGCTCAAAGGGGGAAAATTCATATAAACGAGTAGGCTATTTGGATAATGTAGCTTGTAAACAAAAAGAAACCTAATCATTTTCATAAAAATACATACGCTAAAAATGTGGTCTTGAATAGAAAATCAAAGCCAAGTCAAGAAGTACATGTCATGAAGGTCACACATAACAAAAGATAGTGAGACTGATATGGACATGTCAGTCTAGTATGGCTCAAAATCTCGCTAGTTTTTATCTACTGCTAGTCACCACTCTTCTAAGGATAATGCAAATTAACCAATTATAAGAGCAAAAGTATATGCTAAGGTCGACATTGATTTTTCTAGTCAATTCACATTTTAATTATGACTAAATAATCTTAAAAGCAATAAAAAAAGAAAAAAATTTTATTTTATTTTATTTTTTAATTTTGAAAACCACCTAAGAAGTTACATAAGCTACAATTAAGCTGAAAAACATGCATAAGAACTAATATCCCCACCCCCACGCTTAAAACTTACATTGTCCCCAATGTAACATCAAATGCAAGAAATGGAACATTTTACGAAAATAATAACTACAAAAAAGTAATCAATAAAAATTAACCTCCCTTGGGTTGCCTTCCAAGCAGTGCCTTTGTTTATTTTCGTTGGCTCAATTCCTTGTTGCATGCATAAAGTGACAACAGTCACGTCTTCTAGCATCAACCCCTTTAAATCCTCCATTTGGATGCCTTTATAATACAACTTTAAGTGATGATTACTGCACCAAAAGAAAAGACATGAGTGATAATAAATGGACCAACCTAATAGGAACACAACTTACATGGAAATAGTTTGAATTTGGAGTGATATAATAGCACTTTCTAACCCACCGAAAAGCTTTTCCCTAAAATCATCTTATCATGAAAAGCCTTCTTCTTCACCTTATATATCATTGTGTTTTGATAAGAGTCATTCAACATTTCCTCCAACTCCTACAACAGCAACTTCCTGTGTACACCTACATCATCCAAGTTCATGTTGCATCTTTTGATAGCCCAATATGTCTTATATTGTAATTCCATAGGAATATGACATAGCTCCTTGAACACCAGTCTACATATCACAATTGGTGTTTTATAAGTCATCCTGTACGCCCATAGTGCATCATCTAGTCTTACACTCCAACCCTTCCTATTGGGCTACAGGTTTTTTCCAGAATTAACTTGATTTTCATATTTGAAGCTTCAGCTTGCCCATTAGTTTGGGGATGGTAAGTAATCAAAATCTTGTCCTTGATGTGATCTTTTTTGAATATTGCTTCCATCACCCTGTTACAAAAGTGGGTTCCTCTATCGCTAACAATTTCTTTTGGTGTCCTAAACCTAGAAAGAATGTTAGCCTTAACAAAATTTGTAATAACCTTTACACGTTTAGTCCTGGTGACTTTGGCTTCCACCCATTTAGAAACATAATCAACTAGAAACAATATATAAGTAAAGTCGAGAGACAAAGGGAAAGATCCCATAAATTCAATACCCCAAAAATAAAAAATTTCACAGAGCGGTTTGTGATAAATAATCCTTAAGGGACAAATTACCTGACCATTAGCATTTATAACATGATTTTCTGAAGGTATATGCATCTTTGAATAGTTTAAGCTAGTAGAAACAACTTTCTATAACTTTAAGAGTTATCTTTTTCACTCCAAAATGTCCTCCACGTGTATACAAATGATAAAAGGCTAAGATTGAGAGTGTTTCATTTTTCGGTACACACCACCTAACAAATTGATTTTTATAGTGCCTCTAAAGATACAGAACATCCCAAATGTAATACTTTGCTTCGCTCTGCAACTTATCCCTCTGAGTCATTGACAAATTGACAGGTAATTCATTAGTAAGTTAAAAATTGACAATGTTTGCATACCATGGTGGTGTCATATAGGCAGAAAATAGTTGCCCATCAAGAAAGGTTTCTTGCAAAGGGATATCATCTTCTTCCTTTATCAACTGGTTGAGATGGTTCGCCCCCACATTTTTTGCCTCCTTCTCTAATCTCCAAGTCAAATTCTTGAAGGAGGAGAATCCATTTGATTAACCTCGGTTTTGCTTCCTTCTTTATGAGCAAGTATCATAAAGTTGCATAATTAGAATAAACAATCACTTTAGCACTAAGCAAATACAACTGAAAGTTTTCTAAAGCAAAAACCACATATAAGAGTTCCTTTTTAGTAGTTGAATAATTCAATTATGATGGGTTTAGAGTCTTGGAAGCATAGTAAATGGCATGCAAAGCTTTTCCCACTCTTTTTCCTAGAATTGCCCCCATTATATAATCACTTACACCACACATGATCTTGAAGGGGAGGTTCCAATCTGACAGTTGAATCATCGGTGAGGATGCCAAAAGCTCCTTAAGGAGACATTGACTCGTAAGAGCTTGAATAGTAGTGCAACTATCTTCAAAAAATTCTTAATGAACCTTTGATAAAGACCTGCATGTCTAAGAAAAGAACCCACTTCCCAAACAGTAGAGCGGTAAGGTAAAGAAGAAATAAGATCAACCTTAGATTTGTCTCCCTTAATACCCCTAGTAGATCTAACTTAGCCTAAAACTATCCCTTGATCCACCATTAAATGACATTTCTCCTAATTCGGCACAAGGATAGTTTCTATGCATCGTTCCAAAATAATAGTAAGATTCTCAAGACATTCATCAAAAGAAAAACCACATACACTAAAATCATCTATGAATACCTCAATAATCATCTCAACATATTCAGAAAAAAAATGCTTACCATACACCATTGGAATATGGCGGGTGCGTTACATAATCCAAATAGCATTCTCTAGTAAGCAAATGTACCAAATAGGCATGTAAATGTGGTCTTCTCCTAATTTTCTAGTGCGATCAGGATCTGAAGATAACTTGAAGAGCCAACTAGAAAGCAATAATAATAATATCCAGGCAATATCTCACGCATTGATAGATGTCATTTGCATCATATTTTAGGGTTTAATTTGTTATTTATTTAGTGTTAATTTGATTGTTTAGCATGTATTTAGGTTATAATTGTGTTAGTTTATGTGTTTCATTGTTTTTATAGGTTAGTATATATCTTTAAGCTTAAATGTTATGTTTTTGAGGTACCTTAATGTGTTTGTTAGTGTTTCAGGGCCAATATCGAAGAACGGAGGAGTTTCAAAAACTTTTGGGTCGAAACCACGGCCGACGATCATGGCATAATAAGCCACAATTGTCACAGAGACATGAAAGCCACTATGCCCCAGGCCACGATCATGACAGAGAGGTTTGGCCACGATTGTGACAGAGAGGTTAGATGTTGGCTACGATCATGGCAGGCAGGGCCACGATCGTGGCTTGCATCTTGCAGACATAAAAACAAGGAAAAACATCAAGTTTTGAGGAATTTTTCAGACCGTTTCGATCCCAAAGGAATACTAAGGTTGCCAAGGTATTTAAAAAATATGAAGAATAGAAGATGGAAGGGTTTTGCATCGGCCACAATCCAGAACCCTAGAGAGAGCTTTATCGAGAGATTGAGAAAAGAAACGAAGGAAGAGAGACACAGAGAAGAAGTCTGATGATAGTTGTGTTTTGCATGATGTTTTAGGGAGTAATTTGTTAAGTATTTAGTGCCAAATTGAGTGTTGAATGTGTGTTTATGTGTTTAAATATGTTAGTTTGTGTGTTTAAGTGTTTTTATGGGTTAGTCTGAATCCTTGAGTGTAATTGTTATATTTTTGAGATACCTTGATGTGTGTGCTAGTGTTGCAGGGAAAACAGGGAAGAACGGTGAAGATTTGAAGAATTTCGGCGTAAAGAACATAGGCCATGATCATGCACATTAGCCACGATCGCGCCAGAAAAGGAAGAACCAGCAACAACTAGGCCATGATCGTGTACATTGGGACACGATTTTGATAGAAAGTGTCAAGTCAGGCTACGATCGTGCACTTCAGGATATGATCACGGCAGAAAGGTTAAAGCATCAACCATGATCATGATATGAAGGGCCACGATCATGCCCTACATTGTGCTGACACCAAAACTCAATTTTTGAGTGATTTTTTGGACCATTTTGATCCCAAGTTTGACTTAGGACTGCTACAGAATAAATGGATCATTATAAGACAATAGCCAGGAGTCTTTGGAGAGCAAGAAAGTCGTGTAAAAATAGTCAGATTCTGCAAAAATCTAAAAGAGACTGGAGAGAGATCAAGATATTGAGGAAGTAGATGAAGGAAGAGAGGCACAAAGATACGTTTGACACGACATACTTCCCGAAGCAGGTGTTTTCCTACAGTCACGACCTCTGGGATCCATTTAGACAGTATTTTTCTACTTTATTTCAATTTCATTGATGTATGAGATTTGGATTTTTTGTGAATATTATCGTTGAGCGTTGATCTTTTTTCTAAACTCACCTTCCATTAAAGTTTATTTAGTTATGTTCTATTTGATGTAAATTGTAATTTAACTTCGATTCTTTATAACTTGGCAATAAACTGAGAGGGTGAGCTGGGTGAAAATCATCTATTTAGGCTAACGAGAGTTTGGTAAATCGATAGGTAGAGAGTTGAATCAAAACAGTAGAGTCATGTAATGAGAGATCGAGCATAAATTCCCGATAGGTTAATAGACAACTTAGAACTAATTTAGGTTTTGGGTCAATTGTAAATTGAGAGATTGTGATTCTATAATCTAAATTAGGAATTATCAATTAAGGTTCAAAATTATAACTCGAGAGAGAGTAATTCACTCTAGGATCGTCTAAGCCCGTTAAGTCGGAAATTACATAACTGGGTAGATTTTCTTTAGTTTTGAATTAAATCCCCTTTTTGTCAATTGATCATTTCTTGGTTAATTTTTTGATTATTTGTGTTAGTTAGCTATTTTGTGACTTTTTGGCACTTTAATTTCTCATATTTGGTTATTGATTAACTTTAATCTCTGAAGTAGTTGTTTAATTAGGTATTGCAAACTTAGCTGCCTTTAAATTTTAGGACTAGTTCCCTTCCTTGTGGGATTGACACCTTAGGTACTATATGAACTGCCCATACACTTGTGGTAACTATTAAGGTTATAAATAGTAAAACTTAGCGCGTGTAACCTTGAGCAAACAAGTTTTTGTCACCGTTGTCGAGGAAGGCAACTTAGTTCTATAGTTTAAGGTGTTAGAATAGTTTTTATGTTTTTGTTTTATTTTATCATTAGTTTTACTTAAGAATCGTGCTCTTGCATGAACACAAGAGTCATGAGGGGTTCGAGTCACGCAATTGAGACATCAAATTTAGATATACAATGTTTAGAATGAACCCTTAGGAAAGCTAGGAGATAAGAAGAAGAAGAGACCGAGAAAGCACAAATGGTCGAGGAATTTCAGAGGAACATAGATCAAGAAGTTAACCTTGGTAGGTAACAACAGAGGACCCTCATGGATTTTATGAGGCTAGGGTTCAATCCTGTGAACCAAGGAGTGGCTAGACCGCCGGTTCAAGCAGTCTCATTTGAAATTAAGTCAGCCCTCCTAAACATGCTTTAACAAAATGTCCAATTTTATGGAATAGAAAATGAAGACTCGAACACTCACATCGTGAGTTTTCTCAAGATTTGTGATATCTTTCGGTATCCTCAGATGTTGGAAGACACGGTGAGAATTACAATGTTTCCCTTCACACTTAGAGATAGAACGAAGGCTTGGTATCATTCACTGAGTCCTGCCAACATTACGACATGGGAGCAGTTGGTGCATGCCATTTTAGATAAGTACTTCCCATTAACGAAGACTAATAAGATAATTAAGGAAATTAAAAATCTCTAACAAGGAGACGGGGAGTCTATTTATGAAGCATGGGAGCATTACAAGGATTTACAGAGGAAATGCCCCTACCATAACTTATCGATGGAGTTCCTGCTGCAGACATTCTACAACGAAGTGAACCCACATACTATAGGCACCATTGATGTGTCATTGGGAGGATCATTAATAAGTAAGATGGTTGATGAAGCAGAGGAGCTGATAGATGAGATGGCAAGCAATAGCTGCTTATGGGCAAGTGAGAGAAGTAGGCAACCTACTACGTTTAAAGAGCATAAAAGAGTTGTCGCAGTCGATCAAATGACAGAGATGTAAGCCAAAGTCAGCAATTTGACATGACAACTCAGTAATATAAAGGCGTCATCTTCAGCTCAAGCAAAGGTTGCGCAATTGAAGTGTGAGCTATGTGGCTAATTGGATCACGATACAGTGGACTACTCCCTAATGACAGAAGAGAACCCAGAGCAAGTCAACTACATGGGTGCATAATTTGGAAGTGGAGGGGGTAACAATCCCTACTCCAACACATATAACCCTTGGTGGAAGAATCACCCAAACTTCTCCTAGTTTAATAACAACAGTGGAGGGCAGTTCAGACCCTAAGGACAATCGAGCTTCCAACAGGACAAAACAAACTCGATGGATTTAAAGTTAGACAAAATTTTGGATAAGATAGGAGGTATGGAGGAAGTGCATAGGAGGCTCGAGAGTGAATTCGAGCAGGTTAAGAAGAGTCATGCCTCATCCATCCACAACTTAGAAGTTCAAATGGGGCAGCTTGTGGAGGCAATGTTTACTCAGAATGTTGGATCACTTTCAAGCAATACCAAGTCAAACTCGAAGGGGCGTATCATGGTTATAAAACAGACTCAGGATGAGGAGCTAGAAAATGAGGAGGAAGGAGAAGTTCAGTTGGTCAAGGAGGACTTTCCAAGTGAGACTGTGAGCAAATCGGTGCAAGTAACTAGACTCATATTCCCGCACCAATTTATTGCTCATAAGGAATCATATGCCAGGAGGAAAGTAGAGAAGTTGCAGGAGGTTGAGCAAAATAAGATCGAGCATATGAAGGAATTAGTTCATATGAATCTTAATTTGCAAGAGCCCATCACAGAGAAGGGTATTGAGCAATTACTAGAAGACACCCCCAACATAGTAAAGAAGGATGATCTAGGGACTTTTTCATCCCCTGTAGCATCAACAAGATCATCATAGACAAGGAATTTGCGAACTTGGGTGTGAGTGCAAATGCAATGCCCTACACTCTCAATCTTAAATTGGGGCTACGAGGTTTAGTGCCCACTAAGTTTGTGATGAAGACAGCTAATAGGACCTTGCAAGGCCGATGGGAGTCATACCAGATGTGCCAATAAATTCATCTTTCCTACGGACTTCTATATTATGGATATCAGTGAAGATGAGGACACCTCAACGATTCTTAGACGGTCGTTCTTACACCCCAACGATTCTTAGACGGTCGTTCTTAGTCACTGCGTGATCAATTATTGATGTGGATGGGGTCGAACTAACTCTACAAGTAGGGATGGAGAAATTGACTTTCAAAGTGACTGTGAGGGAGTATGGAACTCCTTCAACCCTAATGGACCTAAACAAACCCGAACGTCGAGGAGAATGGGAAGACATCGAGGATTCTGTAAATGTCTTCTAAAAGAAGTGCTCTTAAAGGAGAAAGCGAGGCAAAGAAAAATGCAAGGATAGTAGAAAGTGCAATATGGTAGCGAAGGTACAAACTTTGAGATTAATGGAGACGCTACCATCAAACCAATCATTTCAACAACTGTGAGCTTAAAAGAGTGTCAAACTACTAACGTTGGAGGCAATCTATGGAAAATTTAGTTTAGCCTTTAATTTTGCTAGATTAGTTGAATTCCACAGTTAGGTTTATGTTTTTGGTGTTGGTTGAATAAAAGCGAAAGAGGAATAAAAATTAAGAATCATGGGGAAGATGACGCAACAGATGAAGAGAAGTGAAAGAGAAAAGGATTGGAAAAGGACTTTAGTGTTAGGGTACAGACGCTAGCCACGACTGTGACCTAGCAGGTCACGATTGTCACTTGCAATTGAGATTTCCTTGGGTGGTATGCCGCATGCCACGATCGTGGCATAGTAGGCCACGATCGTGACATGTGAATATGGACAAAAAGGGGTAAATGTATTTTTTAAATAAAATTTTTACCATTTCACCTTTTTACCACCTTTATATTCAATTCTTACTTAACTTTCACCTTAACTTTCATTTTCATTTTATCTCTTTAGAATTCCAGCTTCCAAACGCTCCAACATCTCTCTAGAATTTTTTAGACCTTACAAATTCTTCCAAATTCAATCCAATCACACCTCGTATCAAGCAAATAGCCCGACGAGAGCCTTATGGATAATAACAAGTCACTGGACGGGGGAGTAGGAACCAAGTTGCAGACTTCAAAGCTCCATTTCCTATTTACACTGAGGAAGAAGGTATTCATTTTCGATCCCTTCATTCTAGGCAAATTGTAGTTCCTAGGTATTTTCACTTTGACACACTAGATAGGATAGAAGTGTGTGAGCGGGTAGAGAACTTAGCCGAGAAAATTCAGTGGGGCCAGTTCATTAAGTTCCAATTCCCGATTTATGAAGAGCTAATTTTAGAATTCTTCACGACCTTGACCTTTGACCCCAAGAACACTAAGGAATTATGGTTTAGAATGGGGGAGAGCATATGAATTAACTGTAGAGATCATGTGCAAGATGTGTGGATTCCCCAAATCCACCATTGTTGATCAACATGATGATTTTTGTCCTTCCCAATACTAGCACAAGCTTACTGGGATTGAGCATTTTTATGCTAAAAATGCCCACAACAACATTGTCCGGTCCCATGAACACTTGTTGTTGCACAAGTTTATGTGTCAGCTGGTCTCTGACAAATCAAAGACCAAAAAGTGTTCGATCCAAGAGCTTTTCATACTGTGGTGCATGGGCCATAGTATTTCGATATGCACATCCATGCATATACTGAATGCTCCTGCTGTAACTCCGCGAAAGTGAAGTAACCATCTGGGAATGGGGTATATAGTTTCCACCATTTCAAAACATTTTGGGATAGATCATAGCAGATTAACAGTTCATCCACCAGAGTTCCTTGATCACCATCATTTATTTTGGGTAGAAATCATCCATTCTACCAACATGGAACTACGAGATATCCATGAAAAGACACGTGTAGACCAGGGAAGGTTAGGCAAGTTTGAGCCCTGCACCATCTCAACAAGCATAGGAGGAATCTACAAGCGAAAAATCAAAAGAAGATGAAGAAGAGGAACAATGTTGGAGAAAGTTTTTGGATACAATTTTGAATCCAATAGAACGCTAAAGGAAGTGGTGCGTACATAACATCGCCAGAGTCGAGAGATTCGATAACTGCATCGGTATTTTGAATCTCAAGGTATTCAAATGGTACCTCTGACACCGTCACCATCTTAGTCTCTTTAAGATTTAATTCTAACCCAATTGCTTCTTTTTAATTTTCTTTCCCAAATTAGCCTTCAGTTCTAGGTTGTTTCTTTTTAATTTTATTTTTATTTTCAAATTCAATTTAAATTTGTTTCTTGGTTACTTTAATTTCGTGTTTCTTTTTTTTGTTTATGTGTTTGTGTGTGCTCCTTCTCACATTGAGGACAATGTGTTATTCAAGTGTGGGGAGGGATTATATGTTTTTTCTTTTGTATATGACTTTTGCATATCGTATGATCGTTATTAGGTTACATTGTGTGAAGTTTGTGAATGTGTTAGTGGCTTAGATTAAGTGAAAATTCTTAATTTTGGACATAGACTATTAGGTTGTGAATGATCATTAGCCTGCAAAGTTAGTGAATTAGGGGGCCTTTGGATAAATATACAACCTAATTAGGACTTAGGGTAAATTTAGCAATCTCTAGATTGTCACATTCATTCATAATTTTAGGCCTTTTAACTTAAGTAGCTTAATTAATATTTTTCATGGAAACAAAGAGCTAAAAGCAAGAAGGTAGGTAATAAATTGAAAAAAAATTATTGGTTTAATAAATTGCTATTCTACTAACCTTCAAGTTATGAATAGAGCTAGTAGTCAATTGAAAAGGTGATAACAACTGAGTAACCAAATTGAAAAGCATCACAAATGTGCGCCTTCATGTAAAAAGGCTAATTGACACTCAACCAAGCTGTTTAATAAATGACTTAGTTGAGTAGCCAGATCGACATTGGTCACAAATTTTTACCTCCGATGAGTAGTCAGATCGACATTGAACACAAATTTTTACCTCCGAGTAGAAGACTAAGTCCTGGTTTAAATAATATAAAAAAGTGTGTTTTAAATTAAAAACTACCAGACTTGTAATAAGCTTGAATTTTCATGGAATTATACCTAGGAACAATTACAAAGTCTGAGGGACCAAAAAATTATCAATGTGTGCGTACAATTGAAACGGGTAATTAAGTTAACACTTAGGTCTTGATTTAGTTGTATATTTAGTTCAAATCCCCTAGACTTATATTATGTTCATTAAAGATTTTCTGTAATTTGAACAATTATGTCCAAGATTAAAATTATTTTATGAAGATTAGAGCCATTGTCACATTATTATGTTGAGTGTTTTATGATGTTATGATTTTATGTTTTGTTTGCATGAGGACAAGCAAACGTTTAAGTGTGAGGATGTTGACAGTTGTGCTTTGCATGTGAAGATTTGAAGAGTTTTGGGCCAAAGAACATCGGCCACGATTATGCACACTGGCCACGATCATGACAGAAAAGAAAGAGCCAGCAGCAGCCGGGCAACGATCGTGCACATTGGTACACGATCATGACAGGAAGCATCAAGTCAGGCCACAATCGTGCACTTTAGGACATGTTCATGATAGAAAGGTTAAAGCGTCAGCCACGATCGTGACATAAAGGGTCACGATCATTCTTTGCGACAAGCTGACATTAAAACTAGATTTTTGAGTGATTTTTTAGACCATTTCAACCCGAGTTTGACCTAGAGCTATTGCAGAATAAATAGAACATTACAAGATAGCAGCCAGGAGTTTTTGGAGAGCTAGAAAGTCGTAGAAAAAATATTGAAACTCTGCAAAAATTTGAGAGAGACTTAGAGAGAGATCAAGCGATTGAGGAAGGAGACGAAGGAAGAGAGGCACAGAAATACGTTTGACGCGACGTACTTCCTGGAACAGGCGGTTTCCCTCAGTCTCAACCTTCAAGATCCATTCCAACAATATTTTTCTACTTTTATTTCGATTTCATTGATGTATGAGATTTGGATACTGTTTGGGAATATTTTCGTTGAGTGTTGATCTTTTGTCTAAACTCACCTTTGAAGTTTTTGTTCTTGAGATTAATAAAGTTTATTTAATTGTGTTCTATTCTATTTAAATTTTGTTTCAATTTCGATTCTTTATAACTTGGCAACAAACTAAGAGGGTGAGCCGGGTGAAAATAATCAATTTAGGCTAATGAGAGTTAGGTAAATTGATAGGTAGAGAGTTAAATCAAACCAGTAAGTTGTGTAATGAGAGATCGAGCATAGATTCCTAGTAGGTTAATAGATAACTTAGAACTAATTTAAGTTTTGGGTCAATCGTAAATTGAGATATTGTGATTCCATAATTTAAATTAAGGATTATCAATTAGGGTTAAGAATTATAACTTGGGAGAGAGTAATTCACCTTAGGACCTTTAAGTCAAAAATTACATAATTGGGTAGATTTTCTTTAGTTTCAAATTAAATCCCCTTTTGTCTCAATTGATCATTTCTAGGTTAATTTTCTGATTATTTGTATGAGTTGGCTATTTTGTGACTTTTTGGAACTTTAATTTCCCACATTTGGTTATTGTTTAACTTTAATTTTTGTAGTAGTTGTTTAATTAGGTATTGCAAACTTAGCTTCCTTTAGATTTTACGACTAGCTCCCTTCCTTGTGAGATCAACATCTTAGGTACTATGTGAACGATCTGTATGCTTGCGGTAACTAACAAGGTTATAAATAGTAAAACTTAGCGCGCGTAACCTTAAGTGAACACCTGATGTGAAATACTTCCTAGAATAGGAGATTTCTCACCGTCGCTGCCTCTATCAATCCGTTCCACTCGTATTTTTCAATTTATTTCAATTTTATTGATTTATAGAATTGGGATAGTCATTGAGAATAGGTTTTTTTGCTTGCCTAAACACATTGTCGGGAATTTTATGCTTGATATTAATGAAATTTGATTTATTGCATTTTTGTTGATTTATTTGTGATTCAATTTCTGCACTTTATAATTTGGTAATAAGCTGAGGGTGAACCGAGTGAATATCATTAAATTACACTAACTAGAGTTAAGTAGTTTAATACATTAAGAATTAAATCAAACCGGTAAAATTGTGTAACAAGATATCATGTATAGGTTTTCAGTAGGCTATTGGACAAATTCAGAACTAATTTAGGTTTTTGGTAAATTGAGAATCGAGAGGTTGCGATTCCATATCTAATTAGTTAAGGTTAAAGATTATAACTCAGGAGAGGGTAATCCACCCTAGGACCTTCTAGACGCAGTAATTCAATAATTTCATAATCAATTAGATTTTCATTAAGGTTAGACTAAAATCCCCTTTCTCTCAATTGGTAGTTCCTAGGTTGATTCTTAACTTGGTTGTGCAAATTGCTATCTTGTTTATGTTTTCAAATTTGATTATTGAGATTGATTGCTTGATTTAATAATTTTCTATTTGGTCTTGTTTAATTGAATTATTGCAATTTAGTTCAGCCTTGGATTTTAGGATTAGATTAGTCCTCCTCGTCGAAATGACACCTTAGGTATTACACAAATGACCCGTGCATTTATGGCATTATCGAGGTTAAAAATATTTAAACTTATCATATCGAAACCTGCGATCAAATTTTGGCATCGTTATCGAGGGAGGAGATTAGTTTAGTTCTTTAGTCTAAAGCTTTTTAATTTTGTTTATTTTTAATTAAATTAAAAAGAAAAGAAAATTTAGAGAAAGAGATTACATCATAAAGTATAGACACATTCTGACATCTTAGAGTGAGAATGAGAAATCTGAAGAGTTAAATGCTTAGAAGAGGTAAACAAAACAATCATGGAAGATGTACATTATAGGGAGTAAAGGATACTTGCAGAATTCAATGAGCTCCAATTTGGTTGGGGAAATCATCATCCTTATATGAACCCATACACTTTGGGGTGGTAGAACCACCCAGATTTCTATTGGTCCAATAATGAAAGTACTCACATAAGATGTTAAACCCATTTGAATTTCAACATGATGAATCCAGTTCATAGAATTCCAAGCTAGACAAAATCTTAAATAAGCTCACAGATATGGAAGAGAATCAAAAGAGATTGGAAAAGAAGTTTGGGTAAGTAACATAAGATCATACATCTTCTATTCACAATCTAGAGGTTCTAATAGGTCAGCTTTCCAGGGAATTGTAAGCAAAGTGTGAAAAATTGTCTGCACAGCAAGTAAGTAAATTCAATAGAGCCATACTAGGCTATCACACGTAGGAATGAGGTAGAGCTAGAAGAACCAGTGTAAGACCATGTCGAACCCCAACTTAATGAAGACCAAGAGACGACAAAAGTGTACAATGAAAAGAATGTTAACCATCCTTTTTATTCACCAATGCTTGATAGACCATATATGAACATCAAAAAATCTTAGGTAGATGTCCATGAAAAGAACCCTATCTTTTGGATTGATGATGATCAAGAGAAATTTAACATGAATGAGGTATTTAAGAATCTGAAAGATAGTAGCTCGTTCAAGATAATTGATGTGTAGTAACTCATTCAGGATAGTTAATATGTCCGAATCTTCTGAAGAATAAGAGGACGAAGAACAGATGACGACAACCTTTGACTTTGAAAAAGCTATAAAAGTCTCTGTTCGTGAAACGGAAGAAGCAAAGAAGACAAAGGTGATTAAGGAAGAAAGAGAGCAACTCACCTTCATGTAGGACAAACTGTAGGATTCAATGGAAGATTCAGCGAGTTTTGTTATTCCCTGACTTGTTGACAGTTCACTTGAAAAAAGGACATTATTGAGCTTAATTGGTTTTCATAATGTTATCGACATCGTCCTTTTGCTTATGTTGCAAATGGTAGCTTACTTACAAGATACAAAATTGATATTGAATGATAAAGCTGGAAGCAAGCCATTTATAATTGATCTTGGTTGAGTTTCTAAAGATAGAGTATCAAGCTATCGACGTTAAAAGAAGCGTTACATGGCAGGTAACTCATGAAATCTTATTTCCATTGATTTTTTTTGTTAAAAAGTTCGAATTCTGTAGTTATGATTATTTTTTAAAATAAAATTAAGAAGGAATAAGATTTCGAGACAAAGTGGATGATTGATAGAGCAAGAAAAAGAGAGGTGAAGGAATTGTAAAAGAATCAAAAAGTGAATTTGAAAAGGAAGTGAAAAGAACAAAAGACGAAAAATGAAAAAGTGGTGAAAAAATGCTAGGTCACGATCGTGGCCCGCGACTATGCAGGAAAAAGGGGAGCACACATTTTCAAAGGAATTTTAACCATTTTACCCTTTTAACCACCTATAAATTCATTTCTAACCTCACTTTTTCGTTCACTTTCACTTTCACTTTTTCTCTCTAGATTTCAAACTTACAAATGCTCTCACCTCTCTCTAGAAATTTCCAAATACCAAAGTCCCTCCAAACTTTACCTCTTCATAAAAAAATATGCCAAGGACTACGCAATCAGCTAGACAAGAGCAATCATCAAGACTAAACCAAGTAACAGGGCGAGGAGAAGGAACAGAGCAGTAGATTTCAGATCACCCTTCATGACCTACACATAGGAGGAAGGTATTCATTTCCAATCCCTTAATGCTAGATAAATAGTAGTTCCAAAATATTTTGATTTTGAAACACTTGATAGGTTAAAATTGTGTGAGAGGGTAGAAAACTTAGCTAAACGAGGTCAGCGGGCTAAATTTGTTCATTTCAAATTTCTTGTATATGAGGAGCTATCTTTGGAATTTTTATTTCCCTTTCCTACGACCCTAAACCCTAAAGAATTGTGGTTTAGACTATGGGGATGACCTTATGAATTGAATATAGAAATCATGTGTGATATGTGTAGGTTCCCTAAATCCTCCATAATCAATTAACATAATGATTTTTATCCCTCCTGTTATTAGAAAGAGCTCACTGGAATACAGTAATTTCATGCCAAGAATGTTCATAACAACATAATAAGTTCCCACGAACACTTTTTGCTGCACAAATTCATGGGCCAATTGGTTTTTGATAAATCTGAAATCAACAAGTGTTCCAAAAAGGAGCTATTTATGTTGTGGTGCATGGAACATAGCTTTCTAGTATTCACTTCCATATATGAGCTTAACGCTATTGCTGCAACTTTGCATAAAAGGAGCAACAATTTACATATGGGGTATCTAGTGTCTACCATTGCTGAATATTACCGCGTGGATCATTGTGGGTTAACGATCCATCTCCCTGACTTCCTAAACCATCACCACTTACAACGGGCGAAATCTTTTATTTCCATAATGTGGAACTGAGGGAAATCGGCAAAAAGACACAAGTTAGGATTAGGGCCAATCAGGCGAGCTCGAGTTTAGCACCACATTAGCAAGCAGAAGAGGACTCAACCAGTGAAGAGTCTAAGGAAGAGGAAGAGGAAGAACAAGGCTGGATGAAAGTTCTGGATGCAATCTCTGAAGCCAACAAGATACTTGTTGTAATACCTCATGTTAGGGGTTAGAAAATTTAGGAATTTCCAGTACATCATATGCTTTGCATAATTGAGTATTCGTTGATATTTGCATATAAATTTTTACATATAAAAATAATTGTACATGAATTCATGACATTTTCCGGGTATAATTGGTTTGTAAATGTGATTGAAATGTGAATTGTGGATTATTTGTATTAAAAATTTATTTGGAGACTATTAGTATTATTTCAGAATTTTGGTGAATTTTTGAAAATTTAGGGTATTTTTGAAAAAAAAGAATAAAAAACAAACGGGAGGGTGACACATGGCCCACATGCATGGGTGCCATGTGTCATTGAATTGTTAACCCACGTAGTTAGGTGTTGAACAAAAGCACTTCTACAGCTCACATCTCTTCTTCACCACTAAAAACACCAACTAAAACTCTTTTCTTTGTTCTTTTCATCCATCACCGAAACTAATTGTTATACATGTTTATGTATTTGGTTTCTAACTCTCAACTACTAGAGAACTAGCTGAAGATGAGTATAAGTTTGAGTTGATGTTTGTTTGCTTGCGAGAATGAGAAAAATCTGGACTTTTGAGCTGGAATTTCATTGAATCAAGTCAGTTTTTCGGGAATACATGTGATGATGCTTTAATATTTTGTATATTGGTTCATGCATGAGTGTTATGGGAAGAAATAAATTCAGTTGTGAGAATGAAGAAGTACAGAAACATGGAGAAAAAAGCAGAAAATAGGGAACATGCGTGAGATATGTCGGTTTTGATGTTTAAGTTTGAACCTTGGATTTTTGAGTTGTTGAGTTGAAAGAGTAGTGTAAATGATGTTTTCATGCTTGTGGATGGATGCATGCGTAAGTGGCTATTTGTGGGTTGTTACTGTTCATGAAAACAAAATTTACAGTAGAAAGAGAGAGAGTTGAAGATGGTAAAATACGTGTATGATTGGTTTATGATTGGTTTTGGTGTTTTGAATATAAACTTGGATTTGAGTTGTTTTGGGACTAAGTTGAGTTGATATAGAAGTGAATAAGAGGGATAAATGTAAGGGTATAAGTTTGTGACGAGGAATTTGGTAGAAGAGAGGAAGAATTACGTGCAAAAACATGAAGAATTACGTGCAAAAGTCGTGATTCTACAGTAGAAGGTGGTAGTGCAAAAATCAAACTTTCTAATACTAAACAGTTCTGACTCTTTTTGCTATAACTTTGCCATTTGATCTCCAAATGACTTGAAAGTTGAACCAATAGACTCCTAATATTTTTCCTTTACATAAAAATTTATAGCCATTTGAATTGATTAAAAAAAGATTGATTGACTCAAAGTGAGGGTATGTGCTGGAATGTTATGAACTGGAGATTTTGAAGAACAAGCTTCAGTATTTTAATTATAGCTTGATCTGTAGATTTCTAAATGAATTGATTCTTAATTCAGATTAAACTAGAGACATATTTCTACAACTTTCTTGAAGAAGTATAATTTTAATTCTATCTCTATGATTTTCAAAATTGGCATGAAATTGTGTCTTGGCTTAGGCTGTAGCACTACAAGGGATAGAAATCATATCCTGTGGTTATTGAATAAATTGTATTTATGTAGGTTGAATTATACTGATTTGTCTTCACCAAAGTTGTATTTTATTCTCTTAGCTTTAAATTGGTATAAATTTTGTAATTTTTTTATATTGGAATTGAGAGTTATGAGGTGTACAACTTGGAGGCATGATCATGCATTAGCCAAAATTTCAACGTACATAGTTTGTGGTATTTTGAGCATAACTCATTGAAGACTAAACCAAATTGGATAAAATTGGTATCATTGGAAACCTAAGACAAAGAGGAAAAACTGTTTAGAAGAAAGTATTACCTAATTACCTCACTTTCCTGATGAGAATAATTAAGCAAAGTGGACCCGAAGGTGGATTGTGAAATAAATCTGGATTGAGGGATTGAGTATGATTTCACATGATCAATCATATGATAAGATTTAGGATACGAAACCTAGATTTTTTACATGAACATGCATCATACATATTCAGTATACATGAATGTGCATAATTGAATTCATAATTGTGTACAATAATGATATATGTTTGTATTAAATGTTTTTGAGGAATCCATCGAGTGACTGATTCCAGATATTGTCGGGACGTCGAGGCAATAAGCAATAAGGGAGATTTTGAATGTAATTTAGACGATAAATTTTGTGAGTAACCTAAGATGGCCTTACCTTGATTTATTTTGTTTATTATTGAATTGAATTCGATGTTGATGAATGTGTACTGATTCCTGACATGAAGGTCCGAGGTATTGATTGATGAATGTGATATTGAAGTACTACTTGCATGTGAATATGATTGACTACTTGCTTTGCATGAAATATCTGAAATGACTTTGTTTTGTTTTAAAATTGTTGAGTCCTAGTTGTGGGTAAATAGGCATGCCTAAAAGGGTCTATAGCTACTTCTGTGACACTTCGGTGTCTTCTGATATTGACACCTAGGTGTTGAGACTTCGGTCTCTTTTGAGACACTTCGGTGTCGAGACTTCAGTCTCTTCTATATAAGTCTCATTACCCACTTCTGTAAATGGATTTAGGACTCTTATGATTTTGTACTCTGATATCAGTTTGATTTTTGGCATAAGCTAAATTGTATTCTGTTTCTGAAGGGTTTATACCCTCTTGTGTTGAACAATTCCGTTATTTATAAAAATCTGTTTTGTTTTGAATTTCTGTATCTATTGTTAGCTTATAGTTTAGTTATTACTCACTAAGCTATATGCTTAGCATGGTGGATTTGCCCCGTGGAGGTTCTAAAAGAGGGACATAGGAACTGGGACAAGATAACCGCGATAGCCAAAAGAGTCTGATTTTTGTTTTGTCTATATGTATTTGAGATTGTTTTTGGACTTGTCTCTGATGTCTATAACTCATGAATTTTTGTTTTGATGGGTTGTAATAACCTTAATTCAAGCTACTTTCCAAAATTTTGATATGCGATGTATGTTTGTTGAGATTTTGGTAATGTATGTATAAAGTGTTTTGTATGTTTCGAAATGCTTCATGCTTAGTGTGTTCTGTGTGTATGTGGCACTCGCAATATCCTCCCAGGGGGTATATATGGGTGTTACACTTATGGAGACACCAGAATGATGAAGGAGATGGCCCAGACACAACGATGCCAGATTCATGATGTTCGTCAGATCCATCA
Source organism: Erythroxylum suave (assembly GCA_027563595.1). Lineage (NCBI taxonomy): Eukaryota > Viridiplantae > Streptophyta > Magnoliopsida > Malpighiales > Erythroxylaceae > Erythroxylum > Erythroxylum suave. The sequence goes on along the minus strand of JAOSBN010000004.1, from coordinate 26,808,989 downwards.
GTATTTCAAGTCTCAGGGCGTTCATTTGCCACCTCTGACACCATCACCGCCTCCATGTCTATAAGATTTCGTCTTCCAAATTAGTCTTTAGTTCTTTTTTTTGTTTCTTTTTATTATAATTTATTTTCTTTTTACTTTAATTTCTATCTTTTATATGTTTGTTTGTTCCGTAATCAGGACAATGTGTTGCTCAAGTGTGGGGAGGGGTTATGTGTTTTGCTTTTGAATCTGATCTTGCATATAATATGACAGTTTTTAAGTTGTATTTTGTAAATTGTTTGAATGTGTAAATGGCTTAGATGGATTGAAATTAATTTAATTTTGAACATATTAGATTAGGCTGTAGAGAATCATTAACTTGAAAAATTAGTGAATTGGGAATTAGTGTAAGTTTAGCACCCTCTAAATTATCACATTCTTTCATAATTTGAAGCCTTTCAACTTAAGTAACTTTACTAGTATTTTCTCATGGAAACGAGTAGCTTAAGCAATAAGGTAGGTAATCAAAAAATGTGGTTTCTTAATAAAAACCTACCAAACATGTAATAGCTTAAATTTTTATAAAAATATACTTAGGAACAGTTACAAAGTATGAACCAAAGAATTATTAATGTACGTTTGCAATTGAAAAAGGTAAATAAATTAAAATTTAGATCTCGTTTAATTTGTATATCTAGTTCAAAGCCCCTAGACATAAATTTTTCATGCTAATGTGTGACATCCCATGTTTGGGGTTAAACCCAAAGATAGTGAATTGAGTGAACTGCGAGAAATTGGAAGTGCTATTTTATGCTCATGCATTATAGTATATTCACACTCATATGAATACTTATTGTTGACAGATAAAATAATTGTATATGCATTCATTAACATTTTCTGGGTATGATTGATTGATTAAAATGTGACTTGTGACTTATTTGCGTTAAAATTTTATTTAGAGACTATTACTAATATTTCGAAATTTTTGGTGAATTTTAGAAATTCTATAAAAATTTGTTTGGACTAGGAAAAATATAGAAATAAGAGACAAATGAGAGTGAGACAAATGGCTTACATGCATGCGTGAGAAGTGTCATTAAAATATGACTCCACATAATTACCTTGTTTGTTTGGAGACAATTCTGCACTTTCGTTTGTTCTCCACCAAAAGTTGTTTTAACACAAAACAGAAACAATTCTCTCCATCACCGAAACATTTGTTCAGTGTTGTGTAATTGGCAGTTCAGATAGTATTCTATTTCATGTATCTTGTTTTCCACTCACCGAGAGCTCACCTTCTTTGTTGGATATGTTATCGAAATCAAGTAAGTGAGTTTTCAAATTTTCTGGTTCTGTACATAAATTATAATGATGCTTTTACTGGTATTAAATGGATATACACAAGATGTGTAGGTAGAAAGATTTCGGGTATGACAGTGATGGATAAATTTGAGGTAGAATTTGGGCAGAAAGTGTTTATAAGATTGTAAGAATGAGTTAACTGAGAAATTAGTGAAGTGAATAGTGCAAGAAATGGAGCAAATGCAAAAACTGGAAATTGTGTGAATGAATATACAAATTTTTGATGTTTTTATTAAATCTTGGATTTTCGATTTGTTTGAGTTGTGATGAGCTGCGATGGAAGTAAAAAAAATTGGTTTATACATTAGATATGTGAATTGAATAAGATAGAAGTGAGAAAATCTAGAAAAATGGAAGAAGAAGAAATATGTGTTTTAAAGTGAGAAGAGAAGAAGAGTTGCACCGAAGGGTTTTTCCCAAAATCTGAACTATGTTGGTTCTTTTAGCTACAACTTTATAATCTGACCACCAAATGACTTGAAAATTGAACCACTAGACTCCTAAGACATTGTTCTTTCTCTCCATGAAAATTTAGAGCCATATGAACTTATTTGAAAAAGGTTGATTGGATGAAAGTGAGGAAATGTGTTGGAATGTTGAACTAGAGAATTTTCATTAATCTTGCTTCTGTATGTGGATTATATCATGAGATATAGATTTTCAAATGAGTTGATCTTCGGTTCATATTAAACAAGCAACATTTTTATATAACTTTTGTGCAGAAGTCGAAATTTAAATCTGTCTCTAAGACTTTCAAAATTTCCATGAAATTGAGTCTTGGCTTAAGCTGTAGCACTACCAGTGAAATTGTCATTGAAATTGCGTATAAAGTATATTAAAGAATCATACCCGAGAAATTGTCATTAAACATGCATAATACATGATACATTCATGAATGTGCTTATGATTGACTATTTATCTGAATGAATAAATTTTGTATATGATTGCATCGACCACTTCTTGATATTATCGGGACTTCGAGGCAATAGCTTTGGGAGCAAACTGTGAGTAACCTAGGCAGTCTCACTTAATTATTTGTTTGCTTAGTTTCTGATTTAAATTATCTATGAATTTGATTTGATTGTTGGGTTTCGGACATGAAGGTCTGATGATTATGATTTGATGATTGTGATATTAAAGTGCTCCTTATATATGATTTGGAATGAATAAATGATACTCCACATTATTGTGGAATGTCGGACCAAAGTCTGACGATGTATGTGAATGTGAAAGTAAAATTGAAATCAAGTGACTGATTATATATATCTAAATGTGAAGCATTCTATTACAAGAATGCATGAAAGATAAAGGCAGTTATGATCGTAGTCGCTAATGTAAAGAGCTTAAAGCTCATACTGTGATCAGAGCCTCAGGCTCAGTTGTGAAAGTACCTAGTATCCACTAAGGGATATGGGACATTATTTTGACATAGCTCGGTATCCACTAAGGGATATGAGGTAGTAAAAAGGCACTCAATCACAACAACAACAAAAACAAGTGAAAGCGAGTCCTATGCGCATTGCATATGCATTTTAACATGTGATATTTTTGACTGATTAAAATGCATTGGTACTTTGTATTTGAATGAAAATGTGAAATGTGATATTTCTTGCAAATTTCAAAGATGTGAAATATGTGTTCTGTGTTATGTGTAATAAGGTGTTAATTGAATTGAGTGAACCATCGATGATGGTTACCTCATTGAGTTCGCAAAACTAACCCAAAATTGCATATTGACATTTCAGGACCAAGAGAGGAAATTAACGACTGAGAGATTACAAGAAGCATAATTCTTGTACTGTTGTGAAGAAGAAATGGCTCAAAGGTCGGTCAGCTAAGACTGAAGACTTTAGATAGACTTTTTATATAATTTCCACTTTTATGTAGCATGCTTTGTATTAGGATATAATGATGTACATGTATGGATGTTTAAGAGCTACAATGTAAACCCATTCGATTTTATGAAATGAAATGAGGATTATAGTTTGGTATTTGGTTTTAAAATCTAGAGACATTTATATGTAGTTTCCATGTTATAAAGTGAACGTGAGATAGTTAATACACCATTATTATAGATTATATACTAAAATATCCACTGGGTGTTCCGGTATGTAATTTATGGTAGTGGGGTGTTACAATTTTGGTATCAAAGCATGGTTAGGCATCCATAGGGATATATAGTACTGTTAGGCATGAAATGTTGTGAAAACTTTGGATGATAATTGAAGTTATTATGTGTTATAGGTTATCAGACGTAGGCGATCAAATGGAACACTCAGCTGACCTAGGATCAGAAAGAGCCAGTAGAGAGTCGTCAGTACCTCGACCTAAGGTAATGCCTCCCAAAGTACCCGAGAGAAGGGAGAGGAGGTATGATAGGCTGTGAAAGCAGAGGGCTGTGAACTTCTAAGGAAGTACAGACCCTGCGGATGCCGAGGGATGGCTGGAAAGGACAGAGAGAGTTTTTGATTTGATGGACTCTGAGGCAAACGAAAGATTTGATTGTGCGGTCTCATTACTGCAAGGCCCAACTTAATAATGGTGGAAGACTGTTCCAGGCAGTACCACCAGGCCTTGCAATCTGAAATGGGGAAATTTTCTGAGGGCTTTTAGGGAAAATTATATGCTCAAAGTCTACCTGGATAAAAAAATGAAGGAGTTCATGCATTTAAAGAAGGGTAGGATGTTAGTGGCAGAATATGAGATTCGATTTAATGAGTTGATGGGTTATGCTACTACCTTAATTCCTACAGAAGAAGATAAATGTAGAAGATTTGAAAATGGGTTGAACATGGAGATTAGAACAAGGTTAGCAATAACTAACCTCAGTAGTTTTACTGAGTTAAGGGCTACCTCAATCAGAATTGAGCAGCTTTTGAGAGAGGGACAAGTAGAGTCAGCACAAGGGTCTAAAAGAAAAGACCCAATGAAATTCAAAGTGGTTCTGGTAGGAGATTTAGTAAACAGTAGAACCAAGCTTTTAGACCACCAGCTGGATCAAGACAGTCAGGATTCAGACAAAGAGGTGGTTTTGCACAGTCTAGCAGTGAAAGAGGTACAGTGCAGAGTCAGTTAACTCCTTGTGAGTACTGTGGGAAGAAGCACAGTAAAGAGTTCTAGACTTTATCCAGGGCATGCTTTTGATATGGCTCTTTAGAGCACAAAATTAAAGATTATCTTGTTGTTGCTGGAACCCAGTCAGGTATGAGAGGGATATCTGTAAGTGAAGCTATTGTCCAGTAAAGCCGAGCTAACGAGGTTAGACAAAGAGGCCGAGGCAAAGGTAGAGTGAGTTTGGGGAGTCCTTATGTCTAAACTGAGGTTCGGAGCAACAAGCCCTAGTCTCAGGCCCGAGTATAAGTACCTATTGCCTAGAATTAATGATTTATTTGATTAGTTGCAGGGAGCTCAGGTGTTTACTAAACTTGATTTGAGATCTGGGTATTATCAGCTAAAGATAACAGAGGCTAATGTACAAAAGAGTGCTTTCAGGAGCAGGTATGGACATTTTGAGTTTTTAGTAATGTCGTTCAGGTTAATTAATGCCCCAGCTGCATTTATGACCTTGATGAATAAAGTATTTCAGCCCTACCTGGATAGATTTGTAATTGTGTTCATTGATGACATACTTGTGTATTCAAAGAGCAAAGAAGAATATGATGAGCATCTGAGATTGATTTTACAGATTATGAGGGAGAAACAACTGTATACTAAATTCAGTAAGTGTGAATTTTGACTGGATAAAGTGGTATTTTTGGCTCATATTGTATCTTGATAAGGAATACAAATAGATCCAATGAAGATAGAGGCAGTGATGAATTGGGAAGCTCTAAGGAAAGTAACAGAAATCCTATACTTCCTAGGATTAGCTAGATATTACCGGAGGTTTGTCAAGGGGTTTTCTCTGATTTCAGCCCCTCTGACTAAACTTCTAAGGAAGAATGTAGCTTTCAGATGGGATGATGATTATCAGAAAAGTTTCAAGGAGTTGAAACATCGGTTTAATACTGCACTGATGTTAGCTTTACCATTGGGAACTGGTGGATATGTCATATACAGTGATGCTTTGCATCAAGGATTAGGATGTGTATTGATGCAAAATGGTAGGGTGACAACTCATGCATCGAGACAACTAAGGTCTCACAAGATGAACTATCTAGTACATGATTTAGAGCTGGCTATAGTAGTCTTTACTCTAAAGATTTGGAGACGTTATCTTTATGGAGAGACATTCTAGATATATACTGATCACAAGAGTTTGAGGTATACATTAAGTCAAAAAGAACTGAACATGAGACAGAGGAGATGGATTGAGTTATTAAAAGATTATGACTGCACAATTGAGTATCATCCGAGGAAAGCAAATATTGTGGCTGATGCACTGAGTAGAAAGTAACATTGTAGTGTAGCTCAGATTCAGATATTGAGGTTACCAAGTTTGATTCAATTGAGAGCCTTCAATGTAGAGTTGAATCTTGAGCATAATGAAGCATTGACAGCCATATTGAAACTGAGATCAATATTGCATGAAAGAATTAACAAGATTTAGACGAAGGACCCTGACATAGTGAAACTGATTGAGAAAGTTATAATGAATTCAAATTCTGACTTTGAATTGAGAGATAAAGCATTGTGGTTAAAGCGTGTGCCCAATGTTGATGATCTGAGGAAGAAAATCCTAGAGCAAGCTCACATGGCTACTTATGCTTTGCATCCTGGCATATCCAAGATGTATAACACGCTAAAGCAACATTTCTGGTGACCTGGAATAAAGAAGTAAGTAGCGGAGTATGTTTCTAAATGTATAACATCCCAGTAGGTTAAAGCTGAGCATCAGGCTCCAATTGGGAAGCTTCATTTGTTGCCTATTTCGGAGTGGAAATAGGAACAAATTACCATGGATTATTATGGGATTGCTTAAGACTCCGAGGCAAAATGATGCATTATGGGTGGTAGTGGACCGATTAACTAAGTCGGCCCATTTCATACCAGTACGAGAGAACAACACACTAGATCAATTGGCCTGGAGGTATGTGATTGAGATTGTGAGACTGCATGGAGCTCCTGTGTCCATTGTATCGGACAGGGATCACAGATTTACTTCGAGATTTTGGAAGAGTCTACAGTCAGCTATAGGTACAAAGCTGGATTTTAGTACTGCATTCCATCCTAAGATAGATGTACAGAGTGAGAGAACTATCAAGACTATTGAGGATATGGTTAGAGCATGTGTATTGGAGTTTCACAGAGCTTGGGATCAATACATAGCATTGATTGAATTTGCTTACAATAAACATAATCATAGCAATATTGGAATGGCCCCATATGAGACACTGTATGGCAGAAAATGTCAATCACCTCTATACTGGGATGAAGAAGGTTTGAGAATGATAAAAGGTCCTAAATTGATCTAAGACACATTAGATAAGGTGAAACTAATCCAGAGTCGGATAAAAGCAGCTCAAGATAGACAGACAAGTTACATGGATCAGCATCGTCGAGATATGGAGTACAGTGATAGGGACAAAGTATTTTTGTGAGTGTCGCCTTGGCAAGGTGTACTGAGGTTTAGTAAAAAGGGCAATTAAGCCCAAGATACATTAGTCCTTATGAAATTCTTGAGATAATTGGCCCTTTGGCATACCGATTAGCCTTACCTACTGAAATGTCTTAGTTACATAATGTGTTTCATGTGAGCATGTTGGGAAGATATAGATTTGATCCAACATATGTAATACCGGCTTAAGAAATTGAGCTTGCTAGTCTTCTAATCTATGTTGAAAAGCCAATTTAGATAGTGGGTTATAGGACAATGCAACTGAGAAATAGAGTAATTCCATTGGTGAAAGTCCTTTGGAGAAACCACTTAACTGAAGAAGCAACTTGGGAGACAAAGGAACATATGAGAAAGCAATATCCCCACCTATTTTCTCAATCAGGTAAGAATTTTGAGGACGAAATTTCTTAAGGAGGGGAGAATTGTGACATCCCATGTTCAGGGTTAGACCCCAAGATAGTTGAGAAATTAAAAGTAGAATTTTATGCTCAGGCATCATAGTATATTCACACACATGTGAATATTTATTGTTCATACATAAAATAATTGTACATGTATTTTTTGACATTTTCCAGGAATGATTGATTGATTAAAATTTGACTTGTGACTTATTTGTGTTAAAATTTTATTTGGAGACTATTACTAATATTTCAGAATTTTTGGTGAATTTTAGAAATTTTATGAAAATTTGTTTGGACTAGGAACAATATAGAAACAAGAGACAAATGAGAGTGAGACAAATGGCTTACATGCATGCGTGACAAATGTCATTGAAATATCACTCCACATAATTACCTTGTTTGTTTGGAGACAATTCTACACTTCTCTCCATCACCAAAACATTTGTTCAGTGTTATGTAATTACCAGTTCAGATAGTATTATGTTTTATGTATCTTGTTTTCCACTCACTGAGAGCTCACCTTCTTTGTTGGATACGTTACCGAAATCAACTAAGTGAGTTTTCAAATTTTCTGGTTATGTACATAAATTGTAATGGTGCTTTTACTAGTATTAAATGGATATACACATAAGATGAGTAGGTAGAAAGATTTCGGGTATGACAATGATGGATGAATTTAAGGTAGAATTTGTGCAAAAAGTGTTTATAGGATTGTAAGAATGTGTTAACTGAGAAATTAGTGAAGTTAATAGTGCAAGAAATTGAACAAATGCAGAAACTGGAAATTGTGTGAATGAATACACGAATTTTTGATGTTTTAATTGAATCTTGGATTTTCGACTTGTTTGAGTTGTGATGAGCTGAGATGGAAGTAGAAAAATTGGTTTATACATTAGATATGTTAATTGAATAAGATAGAAGTGAGAAAATCTAGAAAAATGGAAGAAGAAGAAATCTGTGTTTTAAAGTGAGAAGAGAAGAAGAGTTGCACCGAAGGGTTTTTTTCAAAAACTGAACTATGTTGATTCTTTTAGCTACAACTTTGTCAGCTGACCACCAAATTACTTGAAAATTGCACCAATAGACTCCTAATACATTTTCCTTTCTCTCCATGAAAATTTAGAGCCATATTAATTGATTGAAAAAGATTGATTGGATGAAAGTGAGGAAATATGCTTGAATGTTGAACTAGAGAATTTTCATTGATCATGCCTCTGTATTTTTATTATATCTTGAGATATAGATTTTCAATTGAGTTTATCTTTAGTTCATATTAAATTAGGAACATTTTTATATAACTTTCCTAAAGAAGTTGAAATTTAAATCTATCTCTAAGACTTTCAAAATTGGCATGAAATTGAGTATTGGCTTAAGTTGTAGCACTACTAGTGACAGAAATCATGTCTCATAGTTATTGAATAAAATGTATTGATTTAGGCCGAATTAGACAAAGGTGTCTTTATAAAAGTTATATCTTATTCTCTTAGATTTAAATTGATATAAAGTTTGTGTTTTTTGGGTATTTTGATTGAGAGATATTGGTTGTATAACTTGACTGCATGATCGTGCTCTAGCCATAATTCGAAATATACGCAGTATGTGGTATTTTGACCATAACTTGCATGATTCAGAACCAAAATGCATGCATTTTAAGTAATTTAAAACTTAAGATATTGAGGAACCTTTTTTTAGAAGAAATTATTGTCTGGAAATGTCTGGTTATGGGTCAAAAATGGCAAGACAAGTAGAAAAAGAGGAAGAAAACATAGCAAGTCACGATCGTACTGAGTTGTTGAAAAATAAAAGAAGTCAAAATCGTGCCTCAGCACGTTCACAACTCTGTTCAAAAATAAGGGAAGTCATGATCGTACCCCAGCACGATCACGACTCTACTGAAAAAGAAGAAAGTGCACGATCTTGACTCTAAGACTCTAAAACTCTGAAATTTGAACATCCTTGATTGTTTTGACTATAACTTCATCTTCCAACCTCCAAATGACATGAGACTTGAACCATTAGACTAGAAACACATTGTTTTACATCTCAAAAAAACATTGTAACTATATGAAAACATTTTGGAGAGATTTATTCATGAATTTGGGACGGAAATGATGAAAAATTCTGGAATTTCATAACGGGAATATTCTCACTGAACATGCTTCGATATTTTGAAAATATGTTGATCTGTATCTATCCAAATGGAATGATTTTTGACCTGGGATAAACTAGAGACATCAGGCTACAAATTGTATGTAGAAATAAAATTTTAATTTCTGTCTCTAAAAATTTCAATTTCTGGGTGGAATTTGAGTAAAGAGTTCTTGAGATTAAAGAATGTTTGGAAGGAGTTGAATTGCTTATAAAGTATATTAAAGAAACATACTCGAGAAATTGTCATTGAACATGCATAATACATGATACATTCATGAATGTCCTTATGATTGACTATTTATCTGAATGTGTAAATTTTGGATGACCACTTCCGGATATTGCTGTGACGTGAGGCAATAGCTTTGGGAGCAAATTGTTAGTAACCTAGACGGCCTCACTTAATTATTTGTTTACTTAATTTCTGATTTTAATTATCTATGAATGTGATTTGATTGTTGGGTTCCATACATGAAGGTTCGATGATTCTAATTTGATGATTATGATATTGAATTGCTCCTTGTATGTGAATTGGAATGAATAAGTGATACTCCACATTATTGTGGAATGTCGGACCAAGGTCTGATGATGTATGTGAATGTGAAAGTAAAATTGAAATAAAGTGATTGATTATATATATCTAAATGTGAAGCATTCCATTACAAGAATGCATGAAAGATAAAGGCAGTTGTGATCGAAGTTGCCAATGTAAAGAGCTTAAAGCTCATATTGTGATCAAAGCCTCAGGCTCAGTTGTGAAAGTACTCAGTATCCACTAAGAGATATGGGACATTATTCTGTCACAGCTCGGTATCCACTAAGGGATATGAGCTAGTAAAAAGGCACTCAGTCACAACAATAACAATAATAAGTGAAAGTGAGTCCCAGGTGCATTGCATATGCATTTTAACATGTGATATTTCTGACTAATTAAAATGCATTGGTACTTTGTATTTAAATGAAAAGGTGAAATTTGATATTTCTTGTAACTTGCAAAGATGTGAAATATGTGTTATGTGTAATAAGGTGTTACTTGAATTGAGTGAACCATCAATGATGGTTACCTCATTGAGTTCGCAAAACTCATCTAAAATTGCACGTTGACATTTCAAGACCGAGAGAGGACATTAGCGAATGAGAGATTACAAGAAGCATAATTCTTGTACTTTTGTGAAGAAGAAATGGCTCAAAGATCGGTCAGCTGAGACTATAGACTTTAGACAGATTTTTTGTATAATTTCCTCTTTCATGTAGCATACTCCGTATTAGGATATGATGATGTTGATGTATGGATGTTTAAAAACTACAATGTAAATACGTTCGATTTTATGAAATGAAATGAGGATTACAGTTTGGTATTTGGTTTTAAAATCTAGTGACATTTATGTGCAGTATTGATGCCATGATTAAGTTAGATATGTTCCCGTGTTATAAAGTGAAGGTGAGATAGTTAATACACCATTATTATATATATATACTAGAATATCCTCTAGGTGTTCTGGTATGTAATTTATGGTAATGGGATGTTACATAATGGTTTGATATAACTTAAATGATTATCTTCCAGATTAAATTTATTTCATAAAGTTGAAGTCATTGCCTCATTGTTGCATTATATGTTGTGTGTTTGTTGTTTTGTTTGCTTGAGGACAAGCAAACGTTCAAGTATGGGGATGTTGATAGGTGTTATTTGCATCATGTTTTAGGGTTTAATTTGTTATGTATATAGTGTTGATTTGAGTGTTTAGCATGTATTTAGGTTATAATTGTGTTAGTTTATGTGTTTAAGTATTTTTATAGGTTAGTATATGTCTTTGAGCTTAAATGTTATGTTTTTGAGGTACCTTGATATGGTTGTTACTGTTTTAGGGCCAACATTGAAGAACAAAGGAGTTTTAGAGACTTTCGGGCCGAAACCACGACCCACAATCTTGGCATAATAAGCCATAATCATGACAGAGACATGTGAACCACTATTTTCCAGGCCACGATCATGACAAAAAGGTCTAATACTGACCATGATTGTGGCAATTGGGCCACAATCATGACTGAGAGGTCTCATACTGGCCATGACCATGACAGGTAGGGCCATAATCATGGCCTACATTGGGCAAACACGAAAATAAGGGAAAACTCCAAGTTTCGAGGAACTTCTTAAACTGTTTCGACTCAGAAGGAACCCTAGGTTTGCCAAGGTATTTAAAGAACATGAAGAGTAGAAGATGGGAGCTTTTTACATCAGTCACAATCCCAAACCCCAGAGAGAGCTTTATCGAGAGATTAAGAAAGGAAATGAAGGAAGAGAGACACAGAGAAGAAGCTTGACACGAAGTACTTCCCAGAACAGGAGGTCTCCTACCATCGCCACCTCCATCAATCCGTTCCACTCATATTTTATGATTTGTTTCAATTTTAATGATGTATAAAATTTGGATAGTCATTGAGAATAGGTTTTGTTGAATGTTGATATTTGTCTAAACTCACCTTCGGGAATTTTATTCTTGATATTGATGAAATTTGATTTATTGCATTTTTATTGAGTTATTTGTGATTCAATTTCTGCACTTCATAATTCGGTAATAAACTAAGAGGGTGAACCGATTGAAAATTATTAAATTGCACTTACAAGAGTTAGGTAGTTTAATAGATTAAGAATTAAATCAAATCGATAAAATTATGTAACGAGAGATCGTGCATAGGTTTTTGGTAGGTTATTGGACAAATTCAGAGCTAATTTAGGTTTTGGGTAAATTGTGAATCGAGAGGTTGCAATTCCATAATCTAATTAGGGTTTATAAGTTATGGCTAAAGATTATAACTCAAGAGAGAGTAATCGACCCTAGGACTGTCTAAACCCGATATTTCAATAACTTCATAATCAATTAGATTTCCATTAATTCAGAATAAAATCCCCTTTCTCCCAACTCACCGCCCAGTTTACACTTGAGCGGGAACCAACTCACCTTCCTGATTTGTCATAACAGTGATTCTAGACTTGTTTGGAACCACCTGTAGATGACTTAACTACTTACTATCAAAGATCGAGTAGATAACCCCAGCATCAAGAAGCTTTAGTACTTCCTTCTTTACAAGAGGATTCAGCTTATGTTGAGCTTGCCTTGTGGATTTGCATCCTCCTCCATCAAATACGATGCATGTAAATAGATGGGCTTATCCCTTGGATATCTCCTATAGTCCACCCAATGGCCTTCTTATGCCTCTCAGCATTCGAACTAGTTTGTCCTTTTAATTTGAAGTCAAGTCCTCCAAAATAATGACTAGAAGAGTTTGCTTCCAAATAACCATACTTTAGGTATGTAAGGAGTGGCTTCAGCTCCAATTCTAGTGCCTACACATCATAAAGTAATAACTTCTAGTGAGATTCAAATAATTTTGCATAAGCCAAATCATACCTTTTCAAAGAGATATCTAATGATTCTAAAGCGGTTATCGCTTCCATGAGCTCTTCTCCCATCTCAACGTTAATGTTGGCTTCTGCTTCTATTTTCTTAATCAAAACCATTTATAAATGTTCCTTACAACTTAATTTAAACATTTCCTACACCAAAGGATCAGTCACTTCGATAAAGAAAACATAATGGTCATTAAGAGGATGTTTTATAGCTTAAAAAATATTGAAATGAATCCCTTCCCCATCAAATTCTATCGTAAAGGTCCCTCATGAACATCTATCTTGGTTCGAGTTGTATTCAGAAACGATCTCCCCAACAAGATAGATATTGGATTATTTGATGTGACATCATTCATATCTTCAACATAAAAATATGCAGGAAACATTAACTTATTCATCTGCACCAAAACATCCTCAATCACACCATCAAGGTAAACATTAGTATGGTCAGCCAATTGCTTGATCACACTAGTTTCTTTCAATGGACTAAAATTCAATAAGCATAAATCAAACAAGGCATCACATTAATTAAAGCACCCAAGTCCAATATAACTTTACTAAACACAATATTACCAATTTTGCAAGGAATGGTTAACTTACCTCCATTTAGACATTTTGGAGGCATCTTCTTTCTAAATACCGCAGACACATTGTCACCCATCATCACTTTTTCATCAACCTTCAATTTCCTCTTATTTGTATGTAGTTCTTTAAGGAATTTGGCATACCTTGGTACTTGCTTGATTGCCTCGAGCAAAGGTAAGTTGACTTCCACTTTTCAAAAAGTTTTCAATATATTTTTGTCCTTCTCCTCATTGTTTGGTCTTATCAATCTACTAAGAAAAGTTAGAGGGTTAGTCTTAATAATATTAAGACAATCAAAATTTACCTTCGTACTTGATGACAAATTTTTTCCTTTCCCAATTTCTTCTCGATCTCTTCCTCAGTAGCAATCCTCGGTGGAATTCTCTTAGGACCCTCAATCTCCTTGCTGCTCCTTAGGGTTAAGGCACTAACATTCTTCGAGTTCACCTAGAGTTTGGACGACAGTTTTCCTCCACTTTGTAATTCGAGACGACTGAACCTCACTGTCGTCTGACCCATTTAATTTTCCAACTTTTACAGGCTTGCCTTTGTCCCCTGATGAATTTGTTGTATGCTTTGTTGAAGCTGCTGCTATATGCTCTATTGAAATTGGAGATTATTTGCAGTAAGAGTCTTAATCAATTCTTTTGGAGAATTACCTAAATTGGAAGAGGAGGCTTCCTATACTCCTTGTTTCCTTAGTTGAAATCCTTGTGCTCCTTGCGACCAATTCTAGAAATAATTATGTTGTCACTCAAGTTGGGGTGATGCCTTTAGCCCAGGTTACATATCTATGATTACAAGTTGTATTGATTTGGGAAGTTCCCTCCTGCTATAACACCCCACTACTATAGAGTATATATCCAAACATCTAAAGGACATTCCAGAACATACCCTATGACAGTAGCATGTTAGAGCACTCATAAACACTTATTATGGCATCATACTCTTTACAAACATTGAAAAGTCAACTTTTCCCATTTCATTCATTAACATAATTTACACAGTAGCAGTACATTCATTTAAACAAATTTACATTATCAAAAGTATTTGAGAGTTTACTACTCATTTTATAAAAGATCTACATCAAACGAGAACTACATAAACACAATCTACAACTCCTCATATGTCAACTGACTAAACCTTTAAGCAATTTCTTAATTCTAGAAATTTCTTCTAAAGTGTTTTGGGAACTAGGTCTCCTCTCTCGTGCCTAAAAAGACATGTTGAAAGTTTTAATCAGTTTTGCGGACTCAGTAAGTGACCCATCATTGATGAGCTCACTCATATCAAATCACAACATTTCATACTCAAACCAAATTCAAAATATATCACATCATAAAAGTACATTATGAATTTCACACACGTTTCAATTAAATCTTTTCATAATATCTCAAATCTCTTTCTCAGTCAATCATATTATCAATTGTACATATACATGATAGATCATCGTATCAACATAATTCATCAATTGTTCACAATCACTCATATAGTACATTTGAAAACATAATTGTAAATACATATGCATATGTGACTCCACTTTTGTCATTATTTTGTTGTGACTGAGCGCCTTTCACACTCCCATATCCCTTGTGTATATTAGGCTCGTTTCACTTTCTATCTCGTACCTATTATGGATACTGGACTCTTTAATCACTGAACTTGTGGCTCTTTATACGTATATCTAAGCTTTAAGCTCTTTTAGACTAGTTACTATAGTCATAACCCATATATCTGATCATACATATCATATAATGAAATGCATGAATTCACATATATCACACTTTTAATAGCTTTCATTCATTTCAGATATAGTCACTTTCATATTCATCGGACATAGGTCCGACATTCAACAACTTTATTAAGAATACATTTTCTTACATATTCACATACAATTAGAAACACTCCCAATACATTCTCAAACATCAAACTCCTCGAACCTTTAATGTCTGGAATTATCAATCATATCAATCATAATTCAATAACTGAAATTTAAGCAGAAATAAATCAATCATAGTGAGAATCATCTTAGTTGACTTATAGTACGCTCCAGATTTTTCTATTGCTTGGATGATCTAGCAATTTCTGGATTCTAGCATTCGACTTGTGTTTCTAAAATCATTTCAATACACACAAAATTCACATTACAAAGTTGATCAATCAAATATGTATTCAGTCATGTACATATATACACATGTCATGTTCAATGCATGCCAATGACTTTCTTGGGTATGTGTCCTTATTCTCTTTTCTGAACCAATCTTACATTATAATAACATCTTCATTCTTGTAGCACTCCTTCATTTCAAACTTAAATACCATGTTATCAAATAATCTCTTCCTAAGTTATAACATCATTTAATAACTTCAACTTATCAAACATTCAACCAACTTTTTCAACATCAAATTATATTCATTTTAAGCCTCAATCAAGTCCATATGTACCATAATAAAGTACCTTAGCATTAGTTATTTAAAATATCACTTAAAAGACATCATTTCACTCTTTATGCTAGCCCACGATTGTGATAAACCTTCCTACGATAGTGGGGACTCTACCATGATCATGACAGAACCCAAATATCTTAGCCATGATCGTCTACTTAAGGCCACAATCGTGCTCTGTGCCACGATCGTGCTTTGCCTTTTCTCCCTTCGTTTTTCCATGAATGTATCCAACTCAAACACACACTAACTGCTTCAATTTTTCCGGAATTCATGTTCAATATGCAACCTTATTTAGACATGAATTATACTCCAAATCTAGCCCAACTTTATTCAATTGATAACTAACAAATCATGGTCTTTCATGCATCAAAAATCAAATCAGAAACTATCATACATTATCATACATATAGTCCCAATTCTTTCTCAATTTAAGAACACTATATTTATATCTTCCTTTAACATACATTCACCTTCATTATAATTCAAATCCATATCTAATTCATCCTTGAATCAACCTAATACCCACAGTTTTCACAGTCCATAAACAAGTAGAAAACATCCAAGTTTATCCAACACATTTCCAATGCATATCATCACCAACACCATATACATTTCATTCCAATTCAAACACCATTCTCATACTATTAATCATGCCATTATTACTTACTTTTAAAGCTTCCAGTTTTAGCTTAAACTTCAAGATAGCTTATCATTCCAAGTAAGCAAATTCAGCACAATTCCAAAAATGAGCTAGTTCTTAGCAGCAAGACGAGGATAACAATAAGCCGGTTTCTTGACTATTTTATAAAGCATTATAGTCTAGCTTTTGTGTAGTAATTTGAGCTAGGGTTAAACCAAAATGCAGAGAAAAGATAGGAGCAATTCCAGTGGTGAAGCAACAGTGAAGGAAACAGCAGAAACTCTGCTTCATCAACATGTTAGGTGTCACCAATTTCCAAAGACATATGTCTTAAGGCATGTTAATCATTTTCCCACTTAAAATATTGCCATTAATCCACACATTAAGTTAAAATATGTCACCAATTAATTAGTCCACACGTCTCCTAATTATTGATCCAATTGGCACCCATAATTGATCCATTTGTCATTTAATTACTATTCCATTTATCACTCATTAATTTGTGCCAAATGTCACTCAGTTATAGGCTTAGTTACCCTAATTTTTCATGTATCAATTTATCTTTTCACTTGACATTTTTCCTAATCCAAATGTACATATTAATCCATCAACCTCCCTTTTAATAACAATTAATTCCAAATTACTAAGTGGAATCCAAACAAATCAAAATTTATGACTAACAATTTACTATTCACATCATGTTCATTTAAATTTTTTATACCCCAGAATAAGTCAATTAAGTGCATATACTAACTTAGTAATATGTACAAATTATAATTCATGTGTGTATGGTAATGATATGCATGTGAATGAAATGCTCATAATGCTCATGCTCATTCATAATGATCTAGGGTTCTAACCCTAAGTAGTTCTGAAAACCAGATATTACACCTACAGCATTTACATACTCCATACTCCCCTCTTATAGTGTCAAGCACTCATCATCAAGCACTCATCAGTTAGATGGCTTATGTTTGAACATATCCTGCATACTTTCATTTATGCCTATCCAACTGCATTCTATCTTACAAAAGATGTTAGTTCATCTTAACGATGTTCGATATTTGAAATACTTACCTCATTTACTCATGGAAAATCATTGTGAATGCCAAATTGTAGGTTTTAACGGCCATTTACTCAAATAGGATTCTGGCTTCAATGGATTCTTCTCACAAAGTGCCCTACCACTCACCGCATCAACCAAACTCCCCTCCATCATTAGTAATCCTTTACATAAATATTGGATGGGAAGTTGCTCTAGAATGTTATGGTGCAGACAACTGGCACGTAGCTTCTTAAACAATACTCGTAAAGAGACACTTTGTTATGCTACTTGATTCCATAGATCTCCTTTCGAATACTTGTTTATCTTTGAGGCTGGAAAAAATTTCTCTAGGAACAGTCTCTTCATCTCCAACCAAGTATTCATGTTCCTATTCGGTAAATTGAACCACCAATCCTTCACTATATCTTTGATTGAGAACGGGAAGGCTCTTAACATGATTTGCTCATCGGTCACCCCATGAGGCTTCATGCTTAGACAAAACATATCGAACTCCTTAAGATGCTTACGTGCATTCTCACCTACAAAACTATGAAAATTGGGTAATAAATGTATTAGTGCAGAATTTAACTTAAAAGTAATATGTTTGGCAAAATTTGAAAATGTAATGCATAATGGTATTTGAGTTAAATCTGGTGTAGCCAACTCCCCTAAACAATCTTAGATTTGCCATCTTGTCATCGGATTTAGATTCTGATTCTCCTATTGGAGTTGATCTTGCTTCCCTATGTAATATCCACAGTGTTTTTTTGATCTCCGGATCAAGTTGCTCAAGTTCTCTACTAGGAGATCTTGTAACTACCATTCACCAAAACTAACAAACATTTCAAATTAATAAATAAAACAAACAAAAAATGGTAAACAAATATATTCACAGAAAACCAAATAAAATCAAAAACTTTAACTTACCACACTCTTTAGTAACAACGCCAAAATTTGACAGAACGTGTCGAGTGCACTACAAAATTTACCTAACTCTACACACTAAAATTTATAGTTGTAGTGAGTTAGTATCCAATCTATAGGTAATGTTTGGTTAATTTTTGTAACAAAATTAATTGATTCAAGGAAGATATAAAGGGGTTGTTTGGATTTTAACCAATTTAGAAAATAAAGTGAAAGTAAACTATTGAAAACAAATTAAAGCAAGTAATCAAAAGTGATTAAGTTTTGAATATAAGTAAGGTCCGATTTTAGGATCAATCTCGGCCTAAACACAATTAAACATATCCCATCATCCTAATGTCTTCACACCTCTCTTTATGCCATTGATCTAAAACTAATGACACACTTTGCTAATCTCA
Organism: Erythroxylum suave; assembly: GCA_027563595.1. Taxonomy (NCBI): domain Eukaryota; kingdom Viridiplantae; phylum Streptophyta; class Magnoliopsida; order Malpighiales; family Erythroxylaceae; genus Erythroxylum; species Erythroxylum suave. Next base: position 26,790,090 of record JAOSBN010000004.1, on the reverse strand, counting down.
GTTTTCCTTTAGGATGTGTTTAATTAAGATACGATCATTAATTAAACCTAACTACCGAATAACCTAGGATACGATTTTTAGATTCAATTTGGCAGCTACATTATAAAGTGAAAACGATCAATATAGGCAATAACCTCACATGTTATCTAACTTAGGTTATGTTATTCCTAATGATCCAAGACCATTAGATGCTACTAATAAACATTAAACATAACAATTATGGATTACATTCAACATTATAGAAATAGGTTTATAATAAAACAATCCAAATAACATATTAAGATCATTCATACAAAAACTTGATTCAATCAACACAAACAACATAACAATCCAAAAAGAGATTAACAACGTTAACAAGATGAAATAACTTAACCGTGACTTGGCGTCGAATTCATTGTTGAATAGGTTTTGGGACATTAGCCTTCCATCTCCTCCTTCAAGCTCCAAGAATTATCCTTTGTAGCCTCCATTTACTTTGGAAAAACGAAGAGAAATTGATGAAGAATAATTGTTGTCCACTACTATCTTCGTTGTTCCTCTTTCCCCCTTTTGAAAAACATATAAGAATATAGTGATGAATAGCATTAATGGAGGTTCAACTGTCGTCTCCTTATCCAGTCGTCCCTCCCTTTGTTACAAACTGAAGAGGATCATAACATTAACCAGCTACTATCAAAATTTGTCCAACTGTCCACCTTTTGTTGCATTCTTAAAATGCAACCAACACCCCCTCTACTTTGTCCAACACCACTCTTTATTTTATTCTCCAACACCTACACACTCACAATTCTTTCTGTTTTTTTCCCAACCGACACATACTCCCTTCACACTAATAAAAGCTATGTTAAAAAATGTAGCAAAATGGACAGGTGTCTTGCATTTTAAGTATCAGTTTCCAGCTGCCCTTTTCTTCCCTTTATTCTCAGTTCTCCACTCTCTTATGTAACTAACCACACACTCTTTCTATTCTCCAAAGGCTAGGTTAAAGTGAGAGTGGACTAGTGGCATGTAAACCCAAAGGAGCTTGATGTTTTCTTTACTCACCCCTCATTTCATGTCCACTAAAGCTAGGTTAAAATGTATGGACAGATGGCTCCTTTGGTAGCATAAGGTGTCTTCATCTTGTAATTTATGGCTACTATAATTTTTTTGTTGTTACAACTATCACACATGAATTTCCTCTATACCTTAAATAGCTAAGTTAAATGGAGTGTGCAACTAGGTTAAATGGCAGTTATCCATTTAATTATATGTTGTCCATTTTTTATGCTTTATCTTATCTCTTCTTCTTGTAATTTTCTTCTTCTGCTTGCTTTATGAAGACAATAGATTGTCAATATCGAGAAGATGGATTAATAAGTATGTTTTTTACTCACTTTAGTTCCTTCACTTCCTAAATGTACCTAAAATTAAATATGAGCTAAGATGAGTATTTTAAGCATTTCTAAGGCATTATTTACTAAGTTTAGTAAAACAAATGAATCAACATTTAAACACATATCAATCAAAGATCTTATCTACCTCTGCCTCCAATGATTTACTCTTTGATCAAATAAGGTATGGAAGTGTAGATCAATACTTTTTGACTCTCTTTAGGTAAAAACTACAATCAGCTTTAAAGTGACTCTTAGTAGATACTTCGTTCTTTTCTTCTTTTTAAAGCTTCTTTTCAATGGTCTAGGCGATTTCCATTATTCTCTCCTTAGGATTTGACTCGGTTGTACTCAACAAACTCCCCTTTGATCTATAAGCCATTGATTTTGTCAGTTGGTCCATTTTAATTTCCAAGTTTTGTATGGATGCATCTCTCTGTTGATGTTTTATCCTTGATTCTTAAATGAATTCCATAATTAGCACATCCATACTAGGTTTTTTGGGTTATGATGATGCTTGTGGTTGAAATCCATTCGTTGTTGTCCCTAACTGAGCCATTGAAAAGTTGTTGTGGTTCCTCTATCTAAGGTTGTATGTATTGCCATAAAGATTACTTTAGGGTCTTGTAGCATTCCCTAAATAATCCATGTGTATGAGGTGGGCTGACTGACATTCCTATCCTTGACGATCTAACCTACACATTTCCTGCATTACCCTTCCTTAAGGAGACATCATCAGTTTATCTATCTTCTTACTTAAGGCCTCCACTTAGCTCACCAATTATGTAACCACATCTACCTCATAAACTCCCACTAGCCTAGTAGTTTATGTTCTAACTGGAACGCCACTGGTATTTGTTTATGACATGTCTTCAATCAGCTCTTGGTCCACTTAAGATGTTTTATTGTTCAGTGTCCCTTTAGCTAGTGCATCTATTGACTACATCGTACTTTAACTTAGCCTATTATATAAATTTTGGATTTGCATCCACAATGGTAGCCCATGATGAGACATTGTCTAAGCATCTCTTTGAATCTCTCTCATGATTTGTACAGTGACTCACCTTCAATTTATGAGTATGATGAGATGTCATTCCTTAGCTTTACAGTACTTTAGTAGAAATTTTTCCCACCACTTGATCCCATGTAGTAAGTGATGAATGTGACATAAAATTCAATCACTACTTTTAGGAAGAAACGAAATAAATGCAACGTAATGGCATCGTTGTTTGCTCCATTGATCTTAAAAGTATCGCAGATCTATAAAAGTTAGAAATATGCACATTGGATCTTCATCTCGGAGTCCATCGAACTGGATTGACTATTACACCATCTGTATGATGCTTGGCTTGATTTCAGAGTTTTTCACCAGAATAGTCAGTATTACTATATTGGATGCCCCACTAGTTAGGTCTAGCCTAACATAATCAAACATTATACATGGTTAGTCTACTATGTTGTTAGATTCTTTTGTATCCACGTGTTTTTCCAAGCCTTCAATCTAACGATCTAGCTTAAACTGTATAAGATTAGTTATATGAAGATTTCTTCGCACCACTCTCTCTATTCTAGGATCTATGTTGAGTAAGCTCTCAAATATACTCCAGGTCATAATTTGACCTAGAGTCTCAGTATAAAACAAAAGAAATAAACTGACAAACTAAACAAATAAAATAACGTAAAATAAAAACAAGAATAAAGCAAAGTAAACAAAAAAATAAAGTAATGATTAGATTAATAAAACCAAGGCTTTCCTAATATCAAAGTCTCCAGCAACAACATCAAAAACTTGATTGACTATTTTTTTAGTGTTTCAATAATGAAATAAATGCAAGTGCACGATGTAGCTATAACTAGTACTAGCAAGTAAGGACCAATCCTATAAGGACTATAAGTATTATTAATTACCACTATCCTATTATCTAGTCTATGCAATGGGCTTTGATTTTTATCTTAAAAGAAAAATAAAAAAAGCAAGTAAAATAAAAGGGCCACAAGATTTAATTAGGGAATTAAAGAAGCACTTAGTAAACTATAGATATCAAAAAAAATTATCTACGTTTCGAATCACCCTAAAACCCTTAACAAATTGATCTTTTATTTTGTAATTATTTTATTGATTTATCAAACTATGAAGATTCCTATAGTATGCTAATGACTGAACTGAGTCTAATAGCAAATAATCCTAATTCTTTTAATAGAATTACTCAGTTTAAAGTTTACAGGATTGCTTTACCAATTTCTAAATCCCTCTATTTGATTTGACCATAATATGGAAGATTTATGTCATCCTATCTCTAAGGCGGCCATCAACTCTTTTTAATTACAACAAATCTATTCAAACAAGGATTTCTCAATTCTATGCTATGAAATCAGGTTATGATCTAGTATTCTAGATCTTTTAGAACATAAATAAGACACATAATCAAATCACAATATATCAATCAAACCAATTGCATTAATAAAAGAATCAAAACATGATAAAGTATCAGCATAGGGTTCATTTAACCTAGACACTAAAGGAATTTATTTATACATAATTAGAAATGAAATCAAACAATAACAAAAAGAAAAACAAGTTATAAAGAACGATTTCATAATTGTAAATCTCTCTAATTATCTCCTATTAAATATTGTTGCAATTAGAGGTTGATCTTATATTTTCTTGGATTTTTCAACGAATTCTTCTTGTTTTTCACTTCTTTGGATCAAAATTTTCCTTTGAGTCACCTCTGAGAGTTTCAAAACATCTTTGTACATACCCTCCTTATTTTTCCCCTAAACATGTCTTTTATAGTAAATTTTAGGATTCTAGGAGTTGTATAGGTTAATGCATGACTGTGCATCAAACCTTGCACAACTCAAAATACCTAAAATTTGTAATCGACACAGCTTGAGAGAAGTGCATGAGCTATTACATGCCCATGCATCCCTTCTGTTCTTTGAATTTTTGTTTTATTTAGTGTTTTCATCTAAATTATTCTCCTTTAAGTCCATAAAGGTAGTTATACTCTATAAACAAACTTTGAGCAAATTAAGTACCAAATATAAAATAGAATTATAAAATATCAAGAAAGAATACATCAAATATCAGGTATAAATATGGTTAATTATGCATCTATGATGGTGGTGGCTTTAAATTCTAATGATAAAGCAAAGGCTAGTCCTTTAGAAAGTTTTAGGTTTAAGAGAAGAGAAGATGTTGACAGATTATGGATAAGTTTATAAAACCTCGGGACCCTTAGAGGAAAGTAATTGGAATTAGTGGAGAGTTTATACAAATATAAGATTCATATAGTGGGCATCCAAGAGACAAGGTGGATGAGAGCTAAATCAAAAGAGATTAATGGGTTCAAACTTTGGTATTTAGGGTATTCGAGGAAACAAAATAAGGTTGGTATCTTAGTTGTCAAGGAATTCATAAATCTTGTTATGGGTGTAAAGAGGATTAATGATATGATTTTATCCTTAAAGAATATTTTGAAAGTCATTTTTTTCAATGTGATGTGTGCTTATGCACCCTAAATAGGGTAAGACAAATAGATGAGATAATTTAGCAGTTCCACTTTAACGAAGATATTATTTTAAGAGGAGACTTTAATGGTCATATAAGGTCAACCTTAGACAAATATTCATAAACTCATGGAAGTTGCATGTACGGTGACAAGAATGATAGTGGGACTACTCTGTTGGATGTTGTAGTAATAGTTGAGTTTATGATAGCTAACTCATTTGTCAAAAAAATGAGGAACACCTAATGACTTTTAAGAACGAAACCATAAAAATCAAATTGATTACTTCCTCGTAAGATAAGGCAATTGACCTAGTTATAAAGATTAAAAAGTGATACCTAACGCTTGCTTGTCAACACAATATAGATTATTAGTTATGGATCTTATACCTAAGGGTTAAAGGAAGAAGAGAAGTCCTAAGAGGTACGATAGAGTCAGATGGTGGAATTTCAAAGGGGATACTATAGAACAACTTAGGGATAAAGTAACATATTGAGAATGATGGAAACTAGAAAGAGATGCTAACTAGATGTAGGGAAGAGTAGTAACTCTTTTAAGGAATGCAATTAAAGAGATCTTATGTGTTTCTAAAGGCTTAGTAAGATAGAGTTTTGGCAGTGGAATGAAGATGTACAAGAAAAGGTTAAGATCAAGAAGGTTGTATATAAAGCTCTATTGGATAGAACCATAGAGATAGAGGAAGTAGTTAATAAACAAATTTATAAACTAGCAAAGAAAGAGGTAAAGAAGATAGTCTCAGAAGCTAAAAGCAAAACATATGAAAATTTACACCAATGATTAGAAACTAAAGATAGATTAAAGGATATATTTAAGTTGTTGAGAGCTACAAAACGAAAAATGAGAGACTTAGATCAAGTTTGTTGTATAAAAGATGGAGCAATGTAGGTGCTCATGGCTAAAAATGACATCAAGAGAAGATGGCAAAGATAATTCTATAGCCTATTTAATGAAGACGTAGAAAACAAAATCTCTTTAGTTGATCTTAGCACATTTGAGAGGTATCATAACTTTAATTATTGTCAACAGATCATAAAGGAAGTAACTAAAAGAGGTTTAAGGGCGATGAAGAGTGGAAAGGTAGTAGGGCCTAATGAGATACCCATAGAGGTGTGAAAGAGCCTAAGCAAAGAGGGTCTTACTTTGCTAGCCAAGCTTTTTAATATGATCCTTAATTTTGCTAAAATTTTGAATGAGTATGGACTTAGTATACTAATTCCTTTATATAAGAACAAAAGGTACATCCAAAGTGTAACAACTATAGAGGCATCAGATTACTTAGTTATACTATGAAGATATAGGAGAAGGTGATTGAGAAGAGAGTGACAAAAAATACACATATCTTCGAGAACCAGTTGGGTTTCATGTTAGGAAGGTATATGATATAAGCTTTACATCTATTTAAAAGATTAGTAGGATTATAATAGGGAAAGATAGTGTACCCTACACATGATTTTTATTAACTTAGAGAAGGTTTATGACAAAGTACTTATGGAAATCATGTGGAGGAGTTTAAAAGTTAAAGGTGTTCCTACGAACTATATACAGTTTATTAGGGATATGTATGAAGGTGTAAAGATGAGAATAAGGATAACAGGAGGAGATAAAAAGCATTTTTCCATCAATATTGGATTACACTAAGGCTTTCACTGAGCCCCTTTTTATTTGCAGTAATAATAAATGAGCTCACTAAGAATACCTAAGGGGATGTGCCTTAATGTATGTTTTTTACTGAGAACATCATTTTAATGGATGAGACAAAAGAGGGTGTCAATCTCAAGCTAGAACTTTGGAGGGATACGTTAAAGTTAAAGGACTTTAAATTGAGCAAGACTAAGACTCATAACTTAAAGTGTGACTTTTCAAGCTATAGGGTGGCTTTTGATGTGGAGGTTAAGATTGGTTCAGAATTCATACCACAAATAGAGTGTTTTAAGTATCTAGGATATATCATCCAAAGCAATAGAGAGATCCATAAAGATATAGTTCACCATATCAGATCAAGGTGACTTAAATGGAGAAGTGCATCGAAAGTTTATATGAAAAGAAGATACCACCTAAGTTTAAAGGTAATTCTATCGTTTAGTGATTAGGCCAGCCAGGTTCTATGAGGTAGAGTGTTGGCCTATTAAATAGGTGTATAGTCATAAATTCATGGTAGCAGAGATAAGGATGCTTCATTGGATGTGCAACCATACTAGAAGATATAAGGTTAAGAATGTAATGGTAAGATACAAATTAAAGGTGGCTAATACAAATGAAAAATTAAAAGAAACAAGGTTTGGATGGTTTAGACATATTAAAAGGAGACATCCTAATGCTCCGGTGAGAAACTGCAAGAAGATTGTAATTAGGGGCTATAAGAGGGAAAAAAAAAAGGAAGGGGTAAGAAGAACTAAGAGGAGGTGACCAAGAGTGATATGCTCTGTTAGAACTTATTAGGGACATACCCCTTAATAGAAAACTTTGGCTTACTAGGATAAAGGTAAAGGATCTCACATAAAGAGGTCCTTCTCTTTCTCATCAATATTTTAAACATCTTTCTTCTGTTCTTATGTCTTGTATTTAGCCTAAACATTTAATATGTAGTACTTTCGTCTTAGCTATTTACCCTAAACATTTTCTTGTAATGGTTTGTTTATTTTATTTATTTAATTGTCATCTTTCTATTTTATTTATTTACTTGTTTTAACTTTTATTTTTATTCTCTATCTTATTCTATATTTATTATTTTATTTATTTTATTGCTTATTTTATATTTATATTTATACGCATTTATTTTTATTTTATTTATTTATTGTATTATTGTTATCTTTTATGTCTATTTATTTTAATTTTATTAATATTACTTTATTATTTTAATTTTTAACGCGAATTTATAGAAAATAATCTCTCTACTAGTAAGGGATAAGGTTGCATATTTTGGGCCTCCCTAGACCTCTTGTACTCATTAGGACTTCAACTAGGATGATGATGATGATGATGTTGTTGTTATTGTACAAATGAAATTATTGACCATATTAAAAAGCACTCTTAAAGGCTAATTCTATTCACATTAGAGGCCTTTTAATATGTAAAGAAACTGCATAATTATCTAGATGTTATGTATAAATCTATTAAAATATTAAGTTGGATGTTGTTAGGAAAGGATTAAACCATCATGTAAATGGTTTTGACTCCTACAAATATATTAGGAAGCTCATATTGATTGAAGAAGAACTGAAAAGGGTTTTTTTAATGAGTTAAATGTTGTTAGGAGAGGATTTTTTATTTCTACAAATTTGCTAGCAAGCTCAAGTTGATTAAAAAAGAATTTAAAAAGCTTTTTAAAGATAAACCCAAGAACATTTACTAAGAATTTGACCTTGCCAGAGATAACGTAAACCTTATACATAATTCTTTATTAGCTTATCCAACTTGCTCTTTTTTTAGGGAAAAAGAGAAAGAGGCTTTTGATGACTATAGTAAAGCCATAGATATCATTACTCACTACTCAAGTAAAGAGCCAAAGGCAATTGGTTAAGGGATAAGGATAACAACACAAGGATTTTATATAATGTTATAATAGGCAAAAGTATCAATAATAAAATTTACTCACTCTTGATCCCTAATGGATCTTTGACTAATCATCACTCAAATATTTAGCTTTCAACCATTTCATACAAGTGCTAGGGGTCTCTAAATCCTTGTAATTTGTTCTCTAAGAACTTAAAGAATTTTATTTAAGAGGTTGTTACTCCTCAACTCAAAGGATACCTCATTAAACCAAATGCTAGTACTAAAATCAAACTAGCTTTATTCTTAATACATCTAGATAAATCTCCTGGCTTTGAAGAATTTAGTGTTCTTTTTTTAGAAAATTATGGCACTTAACTAGCCTTGTGGTTTCCAATACCATTAAAGGATTTTTCAGGAATTGGAAGACCCTAACTGAGCTCAATAACACTTATCTTTGTTTCTTGAAATACCCAGCCAAGTTCTCTCAATGAATTTAGACTTATGTTATGATATACTATATAAGGTCATTTCCAAATTCATTTCCTCAAGACTCAAATTTGCATTAAAAAGATTCGTCAATAAAAGCCAAAGTGTATACTTAAAAGGAAGATCAATTGGGGAGAATTTGGTTTTTTTTCAAGAAGTATTTATAGGCTATAAAAGAAAAATACATATTTAAAGCTGCTTCATGAAAAAAAAACCTTTAACAAATCCTTTAAGTATATTAGCTAGAGATTTATCCTTAACACTCTCCAAGCTTTTGGTCTTCCTAATAAGTTCATTAACTCTTATAAAGGTCTTGTCATTGTTAAAACGGTTCTTGATTATACAGTTATTCCATAACACTCAGTGGCTATGAAATGTTCAAGAAACTCACTTTAGTTCATATTTGGTTTTAGATACAATTTGGAAGCATAATAGCTAAAGTGAGTTGAAAGCACAATTTTTGAGTCATCTTCTTGAGCTTTACAGGAAATTGTCTTTATGGAACAAGAAGGAGAAGCATTAAAGTGAAAAGGAGATAAGAAAATGCAGAAACATAAAGTGTCTATAGTGCAGTGCATGCTCACTATTATGATTATTGCAAGTTACACCCATAACAACTTGGGTCATGTTCGCGACTTTTATAACTTGCCTAAAAACCTAGTTTTTGGTATAAATATAACATGTTGACAGAAAATTGAGGAGGTCTTGGTTTTGGAAACAAGAAGGGCAATAAATTATGCATATTTTGAAAGCCAATGAAGGGCTAATTCTCCTTGCTTCGGTTTATAGGGGATATCGAAGCTGAAGACACGTTTTGGACATCTTTCCATGTGTATTATGTTCTTTCTCTTTTAGGGATTGTTTATGTTATTCTATGCTTAATGATTAAGGTCTTTATGTAAAGATTATTTGAGTCCTATATTTGATTAATTTTTTATGTAAACTCATTGTTAAATTCTTAAATACAATACTTAATAGTTGTGTTTGGATTCATTTGTGGCAACTAATGGTTTTGAATCATTAGGGATAACATAACATAGGTTAAATAACCCAAGTTTGCATGGTTGTTACCTAGATTAGTTTGTTTTCCTAGTTCGTAATGCAATTGTCCAGTAGTTAGGTTCGATTAAAGAGCTTGTTTTAATTCAATACAACCTTAAGGAAAAGTGGGGTTAATAGAGCTTATTGTTAACCTATGATTAATAGTTTCAAAGTGAGGTGTAAGAATATAAGAAAATAAAGTAAGCTTATCTATGTGTATGTTGAAATTGATCCAAGGTTGTGGCAACTGATGGTCTTGAATCATTAGGGACAACATAACATAAGTTAAATAACCCAAGTTTTGTGGTTGTTACCTATATTAGTTTGTTTTCCTAGTTCGTAATGCAGTTGTCCGATAGTTAGATTCGATTAAAGAGCTTATTTTAATTCAATACAACCTTAAGGAAAAGTGGGGTTAATAGAGCTTATTGTTAACCTATGATTAATAGTTTCAAAGAGAGGTGTGAGAATATGAGAAAATAGAGTAAGCTTATCTATGCGTACGTTGAAATTGATCCAAGAACTAAATTCCGAAACCTATTCCTCACTTTTTTCATTTTTACTTTCTTATTTTAATTTGTTTTCTTTAGTTCAATTTCACTTTATTTTGTTATTTGAATCAAACCAAACCCCCCAACCTAAACATTGATTATTTTCATTACAAAAGCTTTATATACACACTCTATGGGATCGACCTAGACTCGTCATTAGTCATAGTTTTAAGTCTAGTTATTTTGTATAGTGTTACAACACACTACCAATTTTGGCGTCATTGCTAGTGGTATGGTCCTTTAGTTTTTGTTCTTGATTTTAATTGGTGTTTTGTACATAATTGTTTATAATTAGTTTCTCTTCAGTTATTTCCTAATCTTTTCATTTTTTGTGTTAGTGTTTGTTTGTAAAAAGGATACATAGATGGGAGTATGTCACTACTTGATATTATTAATTCTCTTGATGGAAATTTTTCCTATAATCCATATTCCTAATCCGCTAACCAAGCTTTGAGTGATCATACAAACTTTAGTTATGGATGGGATAGCTAGCAGGACTACTTCCTAGATAAGTTGCAACATACACAACGATTCCCTCATAAAGTAGAAACTTCTTATTACAACTCAGGTACATCCTTAGAAGAATTGCATAATGTTTTTGTCATTAATACTCTACATTTCCAGCATGACGTAAAGCAATTTTCGTAAGATAGATGGTCTAGCATCCAAAATTTGGAGAGGTAGTAAGACTCAGGTATATATGTAGAAGAATTAGTTAATGTTATTGCTGCTAATACTTTGAAATTTTAGCAGGATGTAAAATGGTTCCAGCAAGATATAATGTCTCAATTCTTAACCTTAGTAAGTTAGATAGATCAGATGGAGAGAATTATCAAACACCTAGAATCACAAAGTGAAGAAAAGAAGCGATTTCAGCCCAAGGTGTACCCAAGGGACATTAGTGTAGAGAACTTACAGGGTGAGGAGCTTAAGAATCTTAAGAGAACTACTGAAGGGATTGCTTGTGAAGAAGAAGCTGAGAAGGACCCAAAGCAGAAAATGATATATCATTTAGCTCAAAAGTAAATACTGAGTTCCTAATCGTTTCTAAGACTAACTCTTCACATTTACCCAACAAGTTAGAGAAATTAAATAAGGAGGAAAAAGGTGAAGAGATACTCGAAATATTTCAAGAGTGCAGGGACTCAGTAGGGATTGAGGCTTTAAAGATAGGGAAGTTGATGTATGTGAATAATCATTAACAAAAGCCATATCCTGAAGAACCTCAAGTGGAGAAAGGGCATGTGACACCTGAAGATCATAATTTTGTCACATTATGAGGAAAATAAGGAGTCGAGAGCGACAATAAACAATAGTGCTACTTGGGAGGCAACCCAAAAGAAGTTTATTTCTTTTTCTTTTCTTTTTTGAATTTGTTAGGATATTCATATGTTTAAGTTTGTTTGCTTCTTATGTGTTTTTAAGTTTCACTAAAAAAGAGAGAGAATCAAACAAACAAACAATTTCTCTTTTTCTATTGCTTTTAAAATTATGTAGTCATGATTAGAGAGTAAATTGACTAGAAAAATCCATGGCAACTTGAGCATATAGTTTTAATCTTATGATTGGTCAATATGCATTATCTTTAGAAGAGTAATGACTAATGGTAGACACAAATCAGCGAGATTTTGAGCCTTTATAGACCAACACATCCTTTATAAACTGACACATCCATATCAATTTTATTATATTTTGTTTTTGTACAACCTTCATGACATGTACATCCTTACTTTGCTTTGATTTTCTATTTAAGATTATATTTTTATGACATGCATTAACTTGGAAATGATATAGGCATTCTTCATTTCATAGCCTACATTAGGAAAATAGCTCACTTGTGGATATGAATTTTCCCTTTGTTAAGCCCCCTTTAGTTTTATTTGCCTTTTCTTTTTATGCTAACCACAATATATACCTTAAACCTAACCAAATGTCCTACCAAAGCCTTAAAGCTCCTGGAGGATTTGTTGATGATTGTGGATGTACAAAAGTATAAGTGAGAGAGAGTGCATATGTGTGAGTTGGATATAATTGTTGGAATGTCATCTTATGTCTTATCAATGAAATTCCCATATTGATGTGGCTTCTTTCAATTTTTGAAAAAAAACAAAAAATAAAGAAAAAGAGAAAAGAAAAGAAAAAGATGAGTAAATAAAAGTATCAAGGAGGAAATGCATTTATAAAGTTATTTATGATTAGTTTCTCTTCCTAAAGTTGTATGGAGTGGGTTATTTGAGTATCTTGCATATGAGGTAAATGTTATTTTGAAGGGTCACTCCTTACAATTTCAATGAATTGTTTTTTATGAATTGTATGAGTGATTCCTTCTAGTTGGTTTATGTTTTATATGGTTTCTGGTGTGAGAGCTTGAATTTAAGTTGTGAAACATAGTTTTTACATTCATCATAGCTGATGTGCACAATTTTGAGTGAATGTTTATTTTATTTTATTTTTTGCGCTTGATGTTGCATTGGTTGTTACTTTTGCTTCACTAGGTTTCATTGCTTTTGTAATATACTATCCAAATACATCTCACCTTGCCCTTGACTACATTACAAACTTGAAAAGTCCTTTGAGTCATGATTAAGCATATGAATCCTAGTGGTGGAGAAATGAAATGACATGCAAAGTTTTGGACTGCCTTAATCATGATTGGGGTGGAAGTGAAACCATAGATCTATCTTATTCATAAACACATTTTATCAAAGTCTACCCCTAGATTACTCAGTTTCTAAAGGGAATAATTATTGATTGATCATGAGCAGAGGCATTGAATGTTAAGTTCTTATCATGGTTTTGAAATTTGTTTATGTTTTCTTATGACTATTTATTCTTGGGAAATATGGAAATAGTGAAAGTGCTTAGTTTGTGACTTTGATTTTGTTGCTTTGCCCAAAGATGGATAAAAGCTAAGTGTGAGGGGACTTGATATCTATTTAACTGATTGTACATTCATTCCATAACATTTAGTGATTAATGCTATGAAATGTTCAAGAAACTCACTCTAGTTTATATTTGGTTTTAGGTACAATTTGGAAGAAAAATAGCTAAAATGAGTTGAAAGCACACTCTTTGAGTCATCTACTTGAGATTCATATGCAATTGTTTTCATGGAGGAAGAAGGAGAAGGATTAGACTGAAGAGGAGATAAGAAAATGCAAAAATAAGAAGTGTATATGGTTCAATGTTTGCTCACGACCATGACTATCAAGTCAAGGCCATGAGTGTTGCACACTACAAGGGTATGAAAGTGAGAATCACTAGCTTAGCATTCACTAATGGTGTCTTACTTCTATATAGCATTGATCTCCCTTATATCAACTTGTTAATGGATGCATTATACATATTCAACAATAATCGGGTATTCATTAATAAAATCAATAGCTACATCTAAATGTCTTGATATTACATTCAATTATCAGAGGCTATTAACTCTAGCGTAAGCCTTTCTTAACAAATCATACCCTTTAAGTACTAGGAATTTCTAGTTTGGACAAAAGACTCTCTTACTAGGACTATATAACTCTCTTTGACTCCCAACAACTAGTGGATTGATCACTGCAATAACAAGCTCCTCTTGTATACTTGTAGGTATATATATACTTTATGATCTAAATACTGACCATAAAGATTGAGAAAATATTGAAAAAAATTCTCATGGTGAAACTTTGCTTGAAAATTCCTTTCTAATAAGGTAAGATGGTCAAGTATCACTACTGACAAAGACGAGAGCAATAATAAGATCGATCAGAAGCACAAATAAGTTGCTTATGGCCAGGTGGATTTAGAAATTATTAAATGATCCTCAATCCCTTTAGGTTGTTTGGATGCATACCTATGTTATAAAAGGTCAGGGCTTTTTGTTTATAAAATGCAAAAGAAATGATTTTAGACATTAACTTAATTGTTAAACCTCAAAGAGAAATTAAACCCTAGTCATTAAAAGTTATATGAGTGATGGAAAATACATGGTTTTGGTATGAAATTAAAATGATCTTGAACAGTTACATAAAAAAATGTGAACTAACAACATTGAAGTGTCAAGTACCACTACATGTTAAAGGGAGCCAAGTTATAAAAGATGGTTCTTAGGATAACTTCTTCAAAGGTTTCTCCTTTATAAAGGAAAACAAGTCTAGATACTTTCCCAACAATGAGGTTGAAGACAAACTTATATAGAATGCTCACACATTTGGCAATTCTTATAACAAGTCCTACTTAAAATTATTTAAAATACCTAACTAGAAAGTTTCATAACATTGCCCTAGTGTGGTTTAACAAATATTCACCTAAAGATTCTTTTATAACATAGCTAGCTCTTAAGAATGATCTGAAAACACTAGATAAGACGAAAGGCATCCACTCTTTAAATGTCATTGTAAATTATGCAATTCGTTAGAGGAAACTTCTGAACATATCTTAATTCATTGCAACTTCTCCAAGTCCTTCTAGTCATATGCTCTCTAGCTTTGCTTCATAAGCTTTCCTCTCCTAAATTAGCCATAATTTATAAGTTTCGTTAGAAAGGTCTCATTAACTCATCAAGGTGATCAGTAGGTTTGAGGTCTCATTCACTCATCAAGGTGATAAGTAGGTTTAAGGTTTCATTCACTCTTCAAGGTGATCAATAGGTTTTCAAATTGGTTATTTGTTGCACAATGTACGCTTTCTAAAGAGAAAAACAAGACTAGTTTTCAAAACACCTATCAAACATGTAGTAAATTTCTCTAAGCTATGTTAATATAGATAAGATAACAAATTCTTACCTAGGACATTGAAAAAGTATGAATAACTCACTTATCCATAGTTGGAATGTATAATTTATTCCCTTACACCTCCTTAGACTGTTTACTTATTTTAGTTGTTAGTTGTAAACAATCCTTATTTCTCTGACTCATTGTTCTCATTACTAATTGTTGTATTTTTTTCTCTATTAATGCATTTCATTTTGTTTCAAAACAATGAGTTGGATCATGTAACAATTCTAAAAGATATATTAATTTCAATATTATAATAATATAACTTGGAATCCAACTTAATAAACTAAACATTTAATAACTTGGACTAGAGTTCATTTAATTCAATATGATAAATATAAAAACTAAAATCTTAACTTTTAAGAATAAGCTCACAAATTATAATTGAAATTTAAAATTAAATAAAAAAGTTTATGAATCGAGTTTAATGTATTTAAAATAATTATGTTTGACAAAGTAATTTGCAATTAATTTAAATTATAAATGTTGATTAATAATTATTTTAAATTAAATAATATTATAATATTTAGATTTTTAAATAATAAAATTTATATGAATTTGTTTTAATTATAAATTATTACTATTAATAATTTTCATTTACTTATATTTATATATAATAAATGATTCAATACTTTATTTATATTTTACTTATTAGTTAGAAATTTGAAAAGAAACATAAGTTTAAATTTAAAAATTGTGGTCCATTTTTTATAAGCTTGTGGTAGATATAGGGTTATTTAAAAAATTAAGTTTACCTTTAATTAAATTAGACTTAACCTAACATATGTAAAAAAATTTAGACCAAGCCTACTTAATTTTATTTAAGATTTTTTTTGTAGTCATCATAACTTTAACTATAATATCAGGTACTTTTATAATTCTTTTGTTTCAACAATAGTTTTAATGCTTATTCATGCTTTTCCGAAAACAACAATTTATATACTTAAATATTTCAAACCATGAACTCCAAAGTAAGATGTACCTTGAGATCATCTAAAACCATAAGTATGTTGAAAATGGTGCACAACGACTAAATTTGTAGTGAAAGCCCAGGGTGGGCTCTAAAAAAGGCTTCACTTTTCCTACTCTCCTTTGATCTTTGTCTTATAATGCTCTAACATCATAAGATCATTATTTACCATAATGTATTAAGAAGCAATTTGAAGAATGCCTCCAATTGATTGTATATGAGTTAACACTACTACCAAGTGTCTACCTTTATAATAGAAAGGAAGTTGGATATCAACTTATTGACCAAAGTTGCGAGAGTAAAGTAAATATAAGAAAAGACTAGTGAAAATGGTGAATAAAAATATGAGCATAAGTCAGTTAGATGCTTACTTGTGTAGCTGAAGCAAACAAAGAGTATGATTGTTGGCTTCCATATGTCTTGTCATTTTCCAACTAGTCTCTTTCTACCTCTTCATTAATTTTTTCATATTAGTACTCGCCGATCGAATTGATGATACAAAATTGTCGGTATGGTATCCACTATCCACATCTTTGGCTCTTCTTGCTTAAGCACTTTGACATTTATTAGACCTGAAAAGCAATGTGATTGATGGAGTTACTCCAAACTCTTCCAAGTGAACATAACCTTTCGTGTGTGTGTTTTTTTTGTTTGCATACATGGGGAAAAGAAACGAAACACAAAACAGAAAACCAAACACAATCAACTGTATCACAGGCCCCTCTGATACGGAATTCCTTGTCGATCGCTTTGAAGGATGTAATTCAAATCTGGTGGAGGTTCAGTGAGGAATTGCAATCCGGTTAGTCCACGCTGTGCTATAGTGGCTAGTAGATCGGCGCTTTGATTTCCTTCTCTATAGACATGTTGGAGCTGCATTGTCCAGTCTTGTTTTAGCAACTGATGAATACCCTGCACCAAAACAGTTTCCTCAGTCAGTGAATGAATAGAAGCGAAGATAATATTGATAACTTCGAAAGAGTCCATTTCCAATAAGATTTTCCGGTATCCTAGCCCCCAGGCCAATTTCAAGCCCTCTACTACACCCTTCAACATTGCTTCCAATGGTGAGCCTGCCCCAAATTATGTAAGAATCCTCCGTACCACCTGCCAGTGTGGTCCTGTAGTAACCCTCCAGCAGCTCCAGTGGCAGCACCGAGGAGCATGGCACTATCTGTATTTACTTTTATCCACCTGACTGGTGGTGGAGTCCAGCTTACTGGTTGGCTCGCAGGCAGCCCTTGCTGAGGAAAAACCCGATGTGTTACAGTTCAGGCTTTATTAACCCAAGAGACATACTCAAGGACTATGCGATGACCGGAGTCCGGCCACTCAAACTCGATGTCAAAAATACACCAATTCCTCCATTGCCATAGGTACCAGCAGGAAATCCCAAAAATGGTGACCCATTCAATCGCCTGAGTAGGTCCTGAGTTGGAAAGATTGGCCTGGAGCCACCTCTCCTTAGGCTCCTGAATAAAGAACTGATTTTGCTCTTCTGGGTACTGGGTGCCCCAAAACCGCTGTACCCTGGCACAATCTCGCAATGCGTGTAATGTGGACAATTCCTGGCCACAAAATTGATAGCTTCTATTTGTAGTAATGTGTCCAGCAACCCGTTGTTGATTTGTCAGTAACTTTTTATTGGCTAGAAGCCAAAGAAAGGATCGAATCTATTGCGGTCCTGGCCATTTCCACACAGCATTCCATAATGGATTGTGGTGAGTGGCATCTGACTTGGTAATTAGTTCATAAGCAGAAGCTACCGTAAACTTGCCCTGCTTACCAGGGGCCCAGACCATTCTGTCGTCGTCCTCTTCCATTGCTGGAGGCCAAATTATTTCCAGGGCCACCCATAGTGGAAATGGGAGATATAGGTTGATAATCTCCCATTTCCATGTGCTTGTCCCGTCTACATACTCTGCGGCCGTCTTGACCCATAAGCTTTCAGGAATAGGATTCACAGCCGTAGTTTCTAGGGGACCACATTGATCTGTCCAATTGTCTACCCAAAATCGTATGTTCCGACCATTTCCTAGGTGCCATTTGATACCTTGTTGGAAATATGCCCACGTGTTGGCTATTGCCTTCTAGGTACTCGACACCCTTCTTGTTGGTAGCCCTTCGGGGATGGCGTGGGAATTAATCCGATATTTAGCACGAAGAACTTGTACCCATAAAGTGTCTGGATTATTTATCAAACTCCATCACAACTTAACGAGAAGCGCATCGTTGGATGCTCTGATGCGTTTGATCCCAAGTCCCCCTTCGTTCTTCGGGTGGCACATGGTATACCAATTGAGGAGATGGATGTTCCACTTCTCGGTGTGGGAACCCCAAATGAAGGACCGCATGAGTTTTTCTAAATCATCACATAGGGACCGAGGTAACAACCCTATTTGCATGGTGTAGAGAGGGAGAGATGCAATGACCGGTTGGGTCAACGTGACCCTTCCGGCTAGCGATAGCTCCTTAGCTCTCTACCCTGTTAAGCGATGCTGGACTTTGTCGAATAATTCGCGAAGTGTGCTCATGGATTAATGGGACTCCTAAGTATTTGCCCAAGTTAGTAGTGCTTTGAATTTGTAGTACGTGGCTAAGTCTACTTAACTGATCTGGCAGTACATTGGGTGAAAAGTAAACTTGGGATTTTTTATGATTCACTTTCTGTTCCTCCGTAGCTTCTCCAAACAGAACTAAGTCGTCAGCAAAGAAGAGGTGGGATACGGTTGGCTCTAAGCCACACCATTTGAATGATTTCCAGTGTCCCTGGGTCACCGCTTGGGTTACCATGTGGCCCAGCCGTTCCAGGCAAAGGACAAAGATGTATGGCGATAATGGGTCCCCCTGGCGGATGCCTCAATTTGGTTGAAACAGGTCTGAAAGTTGATCTTGTCACGCTACCTGCATGGTAGCTGTCATAAGGCACTTCATGATGGTCCTGATCAATAATGCGGGGATCTCGATGTCCTGGAGTGTATCTTGGATGAAGGTCCAGTGAAGACGATCATATGCTTTTTCTAAGTCTACTTTTAAAGCAAAATACCCCTTCTTACCTTTTTTCCTTCGCATCAAGTGTATAATTTCCTGGGCTATAATAATGTTGTCTATTATTTGCCTGCCAGGGATAAAACTGCACTAGGTCTTCGCCACTAGATGTGAAAGAATTGGTTTCAGTTGGTTGACTATGACTTTGGAGATAGTCTTATACAGGACATTGCATAGGCTAATCGGTCAAAACTGGGAAATATACTTCGGGGATGGTATTTTGGGGATGAGGACAAGCATTGTGTGATTTAGATCCTATTCCCATCCCTTGCCTCGAAATATTTACATGATAAAGGAAGTTATTGCCAAACCCAATGTTTCCCATTGGGATTGGAAGAATAAAGCTATAAAGCCATCGGGGCCCGGAGCTTTGTTCGGGTTCATGCTAAACAGGGCAGTTCAGATTTCATTCTCGGTGATTAGATTCTGCAAACCCGTAAGTTGAGCCTTCGTTAGTCTAGGGAATCCTTCATAATTGGATAATCTCGGAGATGGAGTGGCTTCTACCGTGTACAGTTTCGCGAAATAGTTACGCGCTAGCCTCCATAATTGATCAGGCTCGGTGACTACCATGTCATTATGATCAAATAAACGATCGATTGAGATTTTCTTCCGTTTGGTTGTAGACACCAGGTGATAATATCTCGTATTGTGATCCCCTTGTGAAATCCATTCACATCCGGCTTTCTGGTGCCAATACAGTCCCTCCTCACATAGCACTTGGCCTAGCTCTCCACTCAGATGGGCCTCGAGTGCTAGTAGCGACTCTGTCTCCCGACGTTGTAAGGATCAATGCATTCCTTCCAGTTGAGCCATGAGTCGTCGTTTACGGTGAAAAATGTTTCCAAAGACCTTTTTGTTCCAGTCTAGAAGATGTTTGGAAAATTGAGATAACGAGTTAGTGAACGTCTCAGCTTGAGGTAGCCAATGTTCCTCCACCACTGTCATAAAAGTGGCATATGTGAGCCAAGCTTATTGGAATCGAAAAGGGGCTAGGCTTATGGGTTTCCGATTCCGATGGAGAAAATGGACTAAAATGGGTTTGTGGTCGGATCCTAAAAAAGGGAGGTGGTGGTTCACTGTGTGTGGGAATACTTCCATCCACTCGGACGAAACTAGGACTCGGTCTAGCCGAGTTTGGATTTGCCTTCTTTGCCAGGTAAATTGGGATCCGACGTATCCTAGATCATGAAGTCCACTACCCTGGAACCACTCTCCGAACGCCCTGCAAACTACCGGAGAGGTCCGGGACCCCCTTTTTTTATCCCCTACCATAAGTTTCGCGTTGAAATCCCCCTTACTATCCAAGGATGGTCAACATTATGGCCCAGCCCCCGTTACAGTTCCCATAAGAATTTTTGGGCTGGTTTCTAGGGGCTGGCATAAATAGCCGAAAAGTCAAAAGTATAGGATTCATATTTAATGATCGCGTGGATCAACTGTTTGTGAGCTAGCTTGATGGAGACATCAAAATTCATCTTCCATAAAATCCAAATCACGTCGAAAAAACCATCGGCTTGGACCCAAAAAGAGTAGTCGAAACCTAATTGTTTAATAGCAGTGCGAGCTCTACTCCCACTAATGTGAGGCTCTACGAGGATGACTAAACCGAGATTATACTGCCGAATGTAATTCTGGAAGGGCTTTAAAAATCGTTTACTCCCGGCCCTTTGACAATTTCAGAAAAGGATTGACATGATATAAGGTTAAAATTTTAGGGCTCCTCTACCCCCGGGATAACCTGACCCTCAGTTGTTAACATACTCAGATCCTCATCCTGAGTCGTTGATTAAAGGTCGTCACTTATGGGTGGTTCATTCGTGATTTCCGTCATCCCAATATGGTCGGACCCATTGTCTGGGGGCTCAGAGGGAGGGACTTGGTAATCAATCCCTTGTGTGGGGACAGGGGTTGCTGACTCCTCAATTCTGTCCATGGGTCTCCTTTGCGCGGGCGTTGCCATAGAAGGTACCTCGACATTCAGTTCCCCTAAGACATCTTGGTGCGATTGGAGTGACACTCCCTTATGTTGGTCACTGATCGTGGGTTGTAGTTGGGTGGGGATGATGAGGCCCAAAGTTTGGTTTGCGATCGGGGGTGGACTGTAGGAATTGTTCGCAGATTGGGTCGTCTTTTTTCCTTTTCGGTTGGATTTAGGCCCGGCTCCACTGGCTTGGAAGGCAAGCCCAAACATAGGCCTGGTCTCCAATGATGGGCGGTCTAGCCCATCAATGTCCCTTAACAAGTCTGGGGTGTGGGAATGGGTCATTGCACGCGTTTGGCTAAACACTGCATCGCGGACAGGGGCTGCGTTGGGAGAGATGAGACGTGGCACTGGTTCGTCTGACGACACTGTCAGTACATCAAATCAAGAGCCGCTAGACGTACTACCTCCAACTGTCGGACGAGCAGAAGCCTGAGACGACCATTGTGTGGGTTTACGCAGGGGAGGTCGTCGGACTTGGATCTATGGTCCGATGTCATTCTCTGTCGCATCGTGTCTCTCGGGAGTAAGCTAGCCACCTTGCTCGTATTGCGGTGATGATGGGGCGCTTCCTGAGTGCGAAGGACCAGCTGTCGCCGTCCTCTGTTGTTGGTTTGATGGGGACTATGTCGGTGTGGCTGAGGAAGACGACTTCAGACATTGACCGATTTCGTAGCCGACAACACCACAGCGGTAGCAAATCTGAGCCAGCCCTTCATACGCCACGCGAATGGTTTCGCCGTCTAGGTCTACTGTTGGCCGGAGGGGTAAGTTTAGGTTTAGTTCAATTGCTAGTCTGGCGAATTTGCCTCTCTGGGTGGTAAGCGTTGCTTCGTCAATTTTTACAGGTTTTCCAATGAGTCGTCCCAATGCTTCAAGGATTTGGGTATGGTCACGAGCAATCGGTAGGTCCAGGAGACGCACCCAGACGACTGCTCACGGGATAGTGCCCTAAGCTGGACGGAAGTCTGGATTCCACCTCTGGACTGAGAGGACTTGCCCAAATATGATCCATGGCCCTTGTGTTTGTAGCATCCCATCCCCATATTAAGGGTTAGAACCCAGATTTCAATAATGGAGAGAATAGCAATGTGAGAGTTAGAAAAATTTGCAT
>JAOSBN010000004.1:26750491-26767638 GCA_027563595.1 Erythroxylum suave | reverse complement strand
ATTCCGGACAGAAGGTCCGATGATTGTGATGTTTGATTGGGATATTGAAGTGCTACTTGTATGTGAATGGGATGAAATAAGTGTGCATAATTTGACTATTAAATGCCGGACCACGGTCCGATGATAAATGTGTTTGAATGTGCATTTGCATATGAATGAAAGTGTTTCCTCAATTTTAATGTTGAATGTCGGACTAAGGTCCGATGATATGTGAATATGATTGCATGGGATCATGCAAATGTGATTGATGCATTTCATTTCATGAATGCATAAAACATAATGGCAGTTGTGACCAGAGTAGCCACCGATCAGAGCTTAAAGTTCAATGAGTGAAAAAGAGCCTCGACCTCAAAAGTGATTCAGAGCCTCATGCTCAACATTTAATGAGCCCTTTATGGGACAGTTATCAATGAGCCCTCTATGGGACAGTTATCAATGAGCTTTATATGGGACAGTTATCAATAAGCCCTATATGGGACAATTACCAATAAGCCCTATATGGGACAATTTAGGCACTCGGTCACAACAAAGTAATAAATGGAATGTGGGTCTCATGCGTACTGCATTTGCATAATATGAATGATTAAATTGTATTGAATGTGAAATATGAAATGATGTGAATGTGATTTATGTGTTATGTGACTGGGTGAACCATCGATGATGGTCACTCATTGAGTTCGTAAAACTCACCTAAAATTTGCAATTATTTTTCAGGATCAGAAGAATTCCCCATTAGGCCAACGGGAGTATACCTACAGTATAAGTAAGATAGAGGTCGGGACCAGTTCGCTTCTGCATTATATTTCTTTATTCTTGTACCAAATTCAGTCTTCCACAATTACTGTATCTTGTGTATTTGAATATATTTGTTGTGTATAACTTTCCAATTGGAAAGGTTTCGCAAAAGAGATTGGTCAAAGTGTAATAACGAATTGTAATTTCGAGTTTTACGAAATGAAAGTATGGGCCCAAATGACTATTGAAACTCTGATGATTGTATTGTTGCGATTGAAAATGTTTTGAATAAAAGTAGGCCTAAATTGGTTATAAATTTTCGCATATTGTGTTTGTGATTAAAAAAAATTATACCGATTTCTGAATGATTGAGTGCTTTAGTACGCCACCCTCGCGAGGCACGGACTCAGATATCACCCACGATGTCGAGTTCAGGTCCTTGCGAGAGTGGGGTGCTACAGTGTTAGTGCCTTAAGATAATCGGATTAGATTCGGAATTCACAAGGTAATAATCAAACTCTAGGTCTACTATTTTGATCGGACCCTGTGGTTGCCACAGGGTCCTCAAACGTTGGCTTAGGATCCGATAGCCGATCCTCCGTCCCAACAATTTGACTATTACTGCTTGGGACCATTGTTTATCTAATTTGTCTTTGAATGCTTGGGAGAGGGTAATGCCCGTTGCGTTTTCTTCAGGTCGAAGGCGGATATCATCATCCTCAGCCTCAATGTGTTCTTCGGTTGGCCATCCTATTGCTTCAGTGTCAGTTCTGCCTTGCTGGAGGCATCTCACTGCAGCACTGTATGGGATTTTGGAGCCCAAAGGGGGGTCTTCGTCGCGACTGCGGACGCGAACTTTCTTGAGGGGATGTTCATCTGTAGCCAGCTGAGCGCTTGCGGATTGCATTGGAGCCGACTAGCCAATTAGTGTTTGGATTTGTGAGGTTTGAATGATTCTGTGTAGTATTGCGGTGGTGTTGTAATTGGTATTTGTAATGGTAATCAGAAAATGAGCAGTATGGGCGGAGTATTACGGCATGAACGTTGCTCAATGAACAGTAACTTTAGAGAAAAGTTTCATTTTAGGATAGGGTAATCTTTAAAAAAGTACTATCTTTAAGTCTAAAGTGCTTTTCATAGCAGTAGCAGATATTAGTATAGTTACTATAGTACTTACAGACCTGGTGGCTTGATATTATAATTTTTGCAACTAAATTATTTTTATGACAAAAAGAAAATGAGAAGCCTCCATGGCCACGTCCCACGAATCATCACTACTCTCACTCCCAACTTCCCATTCCCAACTTCCACCCGCTGCTTTCCCTTGTTTTCTCCCATACACATCACTAACAAAATGGACGCCTCTGATCTCTCCAACCTCACTGTAGTCCCTCATCCTCACTTACTCCGTACCAAAATCTCTGCTATTCGCATGGCTGGTCCTTCGAAACTCCAGGTCTTTTTCTCCTTTTATTATGTCAAACGATTCCAGTTAATCTTTCTAACACTTAACATCGTTAAATTGTTAGGTAATAGCCGATTTCGATTCAACGTTAACCAAGTACTTCGTTAATGGCCGTCGCGGACAAAGTATGTTTCTGTGGGGAGTTTTTTCCTGTCTTAATCACAATGTGTACCCTTTTTTTCTGCTTTAAGTGTTAGCTACTCTGATTCCTGTTTCTTCTTTTTTCCTTCCGTAATTTGGGATGGGAATGAGTAGCTAGCCATGGGCTGTTGAGGCAAGGAAATCCCGAGTATGATGCTAAGAGACAAGCGCTGTATGAGTATTACCATCCTTTGGAATTCTCTCCCATGATTCCAGTCCAAGAGAAGACTAAGCTCATGGAAGAATGGTATATGTTTCTCCAAACCAGCTGTTACGTATCATGATTGTTGAAACCCATGTGAGATTATGTGTTTTTTTTTCCTGTTCATGGCTTTCTACATTTACGTATTCCAGCTTAACGTGTTATATGGTAAATGGGACAGGGAACAAGTTGTGGGTTTGGTGTTCTGTAAAGTTCAATTGTATTTGGGATGCTGATGGAATGATGGAATTTGTAGGTGGGGCAAAACCCATGATCTTTTAATCGAGGGTGGCCTTACTTATGATGCTATTAAGGAGTCTGTTGCAAGTTCTGCAATTGCATTTAGGGAAGGTGTTGTTGAACTGTTTGAATTTTTGGAGGTAAATGTCTCGCTTTGAGGAATTTTTTTTTTTTATTTTCTTGTAGCTAAGACTATTCTTGTCACATTCGGCCTCAGCTATTCTCTTTGCCTTGAAACATTCTTTTTTCAGGAAAGAGGCATTCCTGTCCTCATTTTTTCAGCAGGACTTGCAGATATCATAGAGGAGGTTAGCTTTTAGCACATGCATTATGGTTTTACTGTCTTAACATTGAGGTATGATTCTAACACCTCCTGCGCCTTGGTGTATCTTCTTTTAACTTTACCAGGTTCTGCAGCAAAAAGTTCATAAATCTTTTAAAAATGTTAAGATTGTCTCTAACCGAATGGCATTCAACAATGACGGCCAACTCATTTCCTTCAAAGGTGTGATTTCGTACTTCTCATAACTTTATTTTCACGATAGGTGCTGACCTCTTTATGTAGTGCTGCTTCTTAAGTTATGACATGATTGAGACTTCTATGCAACCTTTCTATATTCTGCTGCTAGCTTCATCTTTTTACTTCAGAGAAATTGAAATTTCATTTTTTTTGCCTATGTTTTTTTAATTGAAAACTGACATGCTTATTATCTTCAACGTTCTTTCTTTTCTATAGATCTATTTGAATCAGCAGAAACTAGCTATTGTAGATGAATAGGGTTAGGTTGTGATTGGATACAAACTCTTACAATTTAGTATGTGGTGAGGAGGAATGCTATTTGGCACTCTTTTTCTATTCCTTTGATTGAAAAATTAGGGTGACTCATTTATGTAAATTTTATTGTATTCTTGAGAAAATCTGATTTTCTGTTTAACTAAATTGGTTTCAGGAAGGTTGATTCATAGTTTAAACAAAAATGAACATGCTCTTGACATTGCTGCTCCAATTCACGAACAGATTGGTGATCCTGATAACCTATTTGTTGACAGTGTTTCCATAAAAAAGAGAACCAATGTGCTACTGCTTGGTGATCACTTAGGGGACTTGGGAATGTCTGATGGTCTTGACTATGAGACTAGAATCTCTGTGGGTTTCCTGTAAGTTAAGGAATATCTCCATCTTCCTCTTTCGTGTTGTATACCCTATGCCTTTCTTAGAAATATGGCTTGTGTGATACTAATGGTTGTTTTATTGTTGTCTCTCCAAATAAGGCAAACTGGTATTTTAAATGTCTTAAGTTTAATTCTTATGATATCTAATATTGGTGGTCTTTGATGGAGCAACGAAGAGTTAAAACATCTCTAATTCTTTATACTTTAGAAAGAAATCATAAGTATTAAGTTGGGTGAGTTGATGTTGGCATGATAGTAGATGGTCAGTCTGGGTTGAATTTACATGCTGGTTGTCTTGGGAGATTTGATATATGGTTTTCCTTCGAGATCACTCAAGAGCCTGATATTTAGCAATGAAAACTAACCATGTAATGTTTTCAAATTTTGAAATGAATTGTTTCCTGCATTTATGTTGTTCTCTCCTAGGTATTAGGCTTGGATTATTTAAGTTATCCAACTAGTAAGTCCTTGCCAAAGATGTTGGTTGTTATATTGACATATTTATTGGTTTACTGTTCCTCGAGAAAGTGATCCAAATTATGACCCTTTATGGTAATTGGTAGATGCATTTTCAAGACAAGCATTTGTTCAAGAATGTGGAGGGACACTTCCCTAACAGAGCTTCAAAATTATAGTTTAATGGTGGTAATCAATTTCACCACAAAAAGATAGTTACATGTAACCTTGACTTTGTGAATACAAGAGGCTAGAGCATTTTAACAGTTGATGTTGTGAGATGTACTACTAGAGGCTAGAGCATTTTAATATTTGATGTTGTGAGATGTATAAGTCAATGATCTTTGTTACATTAGGTTGATTTGAACAACTAACAGTGATTATTTCCATTGGCTATTGTCGAATGAACAAAGCAAGAAACACTTTAAGGATTATGTTAATATTAAATTAAAGAAAGGCGTAAATGATTTCCCACTATTGATTGAGCTTTTGTGATGACATGTCATTCTTTATTTCCTAGTATAGGACTATAATGGTATGACTTAATATTTCTATTGTAACGAGGGGAGAAAATCAGGTTACAAGTGACAATCTAACATGTGGAGCAAACTTGAAGATGCAATAGGTGATGATAACAAGAGAATGGGAAGTGCAGGTTGAGTGCAAAACGATTTTTTGGTTAGTCTCATAACCAAAATGTGGTAGATGGTGGTGGAGGCAGGTAGAATGGCACTATGGTTAGAAGAATATTGAATATGATAATGATGATTTTTCTTATAATGCTAATTTGATGATATGGTACTACTATTGTTATTTTATAGCCATCATGCTAACAATTATTAACGAATGGAGGGATATTAAAACTTTTATTGCAGTAATTGTGTTAGGCAACCAAAGTTTCAAACAAAGAGCAACCCCACCCTATTATATGGAAGTCCTAAAGAAAAGAATTATTTTGGGCCTTTCATTAGTACATGCTTAACCATATTGAATTGTTGTTTCAGGAATGACAATACTGAGAATAATCTTCCTAGCTACTGCGAGTCCTTTGATATTGTCCAACTGGTAAGTTGGCTAATCATTCCTGTTTTCTTCTTTCTAGGCTCCTCTAAGTTTAACAATTGATATATATTATATGAAAACATTATTTATGGCTAAGTTAGCTATTTTAGGATTTCTGTATCTTTTTAGGATATTTTGCATCCTTGTAACTAGGCTTGTAGTTTTTTATTTAGTTAGGATGTCTCATAATCATGGTATCTTATTAATTCTATTTCTATTTTTATTGTTAGGGTAACTTGTATATAATTGGCCCCCTTTTACTCTTGTAAATAATGCAATATAGAAAATATTGACCTCCTTTGAATTCTTGGGAAGAATTAATTCTAGATGTTAGCCTTTATTGTTGACAGTCTTGTGATTCTGACCGGCCTTCGTTGCTGGTGATTTTTTTCCTTAAGCAATCAGCGTAATTGCCTACATTTTTTTTTTCATGGAGATGTCAAAGGTAGTAGAGACATCCGCTATATCACAATTGGAGGAGACTATTCAATCTTCCATCTTGGTGAATTACAAATATCTAGGTTGCATACAAGTTGAACGTAAAAAATTACCTTAAATAGTCCCAACTCATTCGCACCATACTAAAAGTGAAAGGGAAGATCCACCATCTCGCAGGTACATGGTCAAAACCACAGGATCCTCAAATGAAGCATGAGAAGAAGAAGATTCCATGACTATGACATAGCTATGGAACTCTATGACACTTTAATTAGTGGCTGATGTATGTTCTTGGCCACTGCTAAGGATATTTGGGACGCATTCCAATAGACATATTCTAAGGTTAGAGACGAGGCCCAAGTGTACTAGGTCAAGGTAAAGTGTGGTTGCCAAACAAGGGAGTAGGTTGGTTGACAAATATGCCAATTAGTTGAAATCCTTGTGACAGGATCTTGACCACTACAAGGTTTTAAGAACGATGTGACTATTTAAAAAGGTTTTATTGAGCAAGATAGAGTCTATGATTTTGTGGTTGATTTGACCAAGTGAAAATCCAGATCCTGTCAAGAATGAAGTTTCATGTTTTAATGAGTTTGTGGCCTTAGTTCGTAAAGAAGGTAGAAGAAACTTGATGCTTGAACCACAAAACATGGACAACTCTACTATGGTGGCTAAAAGTGAATAATTCAGCCACAAATTCTGAAACGGCCTAGAATCATGATAACCTATGGTGTACTTACTGTAAGAAGGCACTCATACCATGAAAAATGTTGGAAGCTCAATGGAAAACCTCCAAGCCGAGAGTAAGGACAGAGAGGAGATCCACCAAGAAAGGATGGTCAGGCCTATGTTGCTGCAGTTCAACAAAATAAACACCTCAAGAGTCAGGTGGTCGCAATCAAGAAGAGGTTGAGAAGGTAAGATCACTTATTGACAACCTTTGCCAACTCTTGGATGAGCCACTGACCATATATGACCCTCTCACTAAATACTTTTTTACTTATTCCTGATGTCCAAGTACTAGGAAGATAGCTACAGCTGATGGTTTATTGACCAATTTAGCAATCATAAGGGCTGTAAAGATCAGTCTGTCGTTGACCTTAAAAAAGGTTCCCTATGTCCCTAGATTATCCATGAACAACCTCACTTGAGATTTGAATTGTTGTGTGATTTTCTATCATAATTATTGTGTATTACAAGATGAAGATTCGGGGAAGATGATTGGACATAGTACAAGTCACCTCTATTAGCTTGAAGAATTGAACTTATCAAGCAAGATCAAGGTTAGTTTATCTCACTCCTTTCTTTCAAAATCTTTTTTGTCCAGTAAAGAGAAGGTATGGCTACATCATCAATTTGAACATCCATAAAATTCTATTTTTTTCTTTATTTAAAGGTCTATATATTGATGATTTTGATTATGAAGTGTGTGAGCTTGTGAAGCACATATTGGTATCTTTTCTAATTAGTATTAAAAGAAGTTTTATCTATTTTTATCTCAGTATTACTGTTCCTAATGTTCATGGGGCAAAATGATTTTTCTTTTATTAATGATTGTACTTGTGTCGTTTGAATATGTTTACTTAAACATAGATATGTTAGTATTGTCCTTTCAATTTTTTGTTCCATGATTAAAAATCAATTTTGGGTCAATATCAAAAGGTTTATGCTTGATAATGTTGGCAAGTATTTCATTCAGGTCCTAACTCCATACTTTTAAAAAGAAGGATTGTACATAGGTCGTCTTGTGTTAATACCCTATAACGAAATGGAGTAGAAGAAAGGAAAAATGTCACCTCCTTGAATCAACATAAGTGTTCCTTCTTCACAAAAATGTACGTAAATGCTTTTGAAGTGGGAGAAAGGGGAGAAGTAGTATCTAGTAACTTAGCAACAGGCTTAGATTTAACCAAAAAAAAAAATCATGAAGTAGGGATCAAGCAGCTGGTGGACCTTTGCAAGGTTTAAAAAATCATTTAGGTATTCTACCTAAACCTACACTGATGGCCAATAATAAATTCAATGAACAAACAAGAATTACAAACCCCACCAATATAAAAGAGTTAAATGAAAAGAGGGATAAGGGCTTTTATTTCTATTGTGATGAGAGGTACAACCTAGGACACAAATGTCAAGAAAGAATGATGCATATGTATGTGATAGAAGTTGGAGATGATGAGCAGGAGGAAGAAAAGCTTTAGGTGGTGGAGCAACCTGTAATATCCTTACAAGCATTAGCATGTACAATTTTTTTCTAAATTTGAGCAAATGAAGGTGTTGGTAAGATTCATGGGGGAACTATATAGTACACAACCTCAAAGATTAGAGTTTAGTACGGAAAGGTGTGATTGAAGAGATAAAACTAGTGTGATAATTCTAGTTGGAGGTGGACTACAAATTAGATGCCAGAAGAGGTATAGAGGGTTTAAGTGGTTGATGAGTGGTCACCAATGTGGGACTAATTCTTTGATTATAACACTGGAGGAAGTGATATAGTATTGGGAGTGCAATAGCTGTCCACATTGAATGATATTGTATGCAATTATAAGAAGGGGTTGATAAGATTTGATTGGAATGGAGAGAAGGTAGAAATAATCAGTAGAAAATACAAAGGCCCACCAGAAGTTTCTGGCAGGAAGTTAGATAAGTATTTAAATGATCTTGATGTGGTGCGTTAGTTCTTCTTGATATAGCAAGATGATCACATATGATGGACGAGTGCTACACAAATATGTTTAAAGGCTACGGAAGTGGATTTGGTGAAACGAAGATTGTTTACTGAGCAAGAAGAGGCTCTGCAGAAACTATTTGAGGAATTTCATGATGTATTTTGAGAGCCATAGGGCTTACCACCTTCAAGACTCCATGATTTTGAAAGGAGTGGAGGCAATGAATATCAGACCATGTAGATATACTAGGGTGTAAAAAGAAGCAGTAGAGAGCTAGAAAGGGAGATGTTGAAGCAAGGAGTAATTCAGGAGAGTGGAAGCTCTTTTGCTTCTGCTTCTCTGGTAATCCTAGTTGAGAAGAAAGATGGTTCATGGAGGTTTTGTTATAATTCTTTGAACAAGAATACTATTAAGGACAAATTCCCTATAACATTGATACATGAGCTATTGAATTCATTATATGCGGCTTAATACTTTACTAGGGTTGACTTGAGCTGGTTATCATCATATACATATGTATGCCAATGATGTACAGAAAATAATATTTAGGACTCATTCTTAATTACGTCATTTGGTTTAAGAAATGCTTCAACCACTTTTCAAAGCCAAATGAAATCTGTATTCAAAGCTTATTTAAGGAAATTAGTTATGATTTTCTTTGATGACATACTCATTTACAGCAAAAGTTGGGAGTAATGTGTATACCATCTCATAGAAGTGTTGAAGAAGCTAAGAAAGCTTCAATTGTATGTCAAGCAATCAAAATGCTCTTTTGCTACTGGACAAGTAGAATATTTAGGACATATCATTAGTGCCCAAGGGGTCGCAACTAATCCAAGGAAGATTCAAAGCTAAAGTGGGTTGGCCTATGCCTTAAAAATTGAAGCAAATGAGAAATTTCCTGGTGTTATTAGGTTTCTATAGAGGGTTTATTGAGGGGTATGACCAAATTGGCAAGACCTTAACCCAGTCACTCAACTCAAGTAAGTGCAAGCATTGGTTCATACTATCCTAGGTTTCAGCAAACCCATGGTGATAGATGCAAATGCTTGAGGTGAAGGAATTAAGGCATTCCTATTGCAAGAGGTCATCCTCTTGCTCATGTGAGTAAAACTCTTTCTCGTAAATGCATTCATCTTTCAATAAATAAGAAGGTGCTTTTAGCTTTAGTTATGGCTATAAGACAATGGTTTCATTATTTGATTGGTACTGTTCATAAAAGTTTAGGTTACTTAATCAGAAGATTACAACACCATTCCAATAGAAACTTTGGGATTTGATTTTGAAATCAAATAAAAGAAAGGGCTGGACAATAGTCCATTCGAGGCCTTGTCTAGAGTGTCTTCTGCTGACTTATGTACTACAGCTGTTTCCGATGTCCATATTGAATTGTTACATCAAATTCAGAGTTGGGATACTGGTAAAGGTCAACAAGAGTTAATTCAGAATTTGAAGAATGCTGATAAATTGAATTCTACTTATTCTTGGATTAACAATAGTCTTCAACAGAAGGGAAGAATGGTGGTGGGCAACGATACAACTTTAAGACATCTTATCATATCCTTATTTCATGATAGTACAGTTGGGGGATACCCTAGGTTCCTT
Source organism: Erythroxylum suave (assembly GCA_027563595.1). NCBI lineage: Eukaryota > Viridiplantae > Streptophyta > Magnoliopsida > Malpighiales > Erythroxylaceae > Erythroxylum > Erythroxylum suave. The sequence continues at coordinate 26,757,452 of JAOSBN010000004.1, read as the reverse complement.
GGCATGTATAAGAAAGCTCAATTATACTTCTTTAGGCAAAAAAACGCACAAATATCAGGAAATTCATGAGTCATTGTGTAGTTTGTCATCATAATAAGTATGAAACTATTGCAATTCTAGAAAAGCTTCTACCTTTACCTACTACAAAAGAGGTGTAGACTGACGTAGCTTGGATTTTCTGGAATGTCTACCTAAGTCTGATGGCTATTTGGTTATTTTGATAGTCATTTGTCGTTTTAGCAAATATAAGCACTTCATTTCTTTGCCTCATCCTTGTACAACAACTAAAGTGGCTTAGGTTTATATTGACCATGTCTGCAACTTGCATGGGATGCCTCTTTGATAGGTGAATGATCTTTTGATCAAATGTTTACAATTTCTTTTTGGATTGGAATTTTCAGATGTAAGATGCTTTTCTTTGCACCATTCCACTGATTACCATCCTCAATCTGATGGTCAAACAAAAGTCTTGAATAGGATCGTCGAGACTTATAAGATTTGCATGACCAGTGATTGTTCACACCATCAGCAATGTTGGTTATCTTTAGTTGAAGGGAAGTATAATACTACCCATTATTTTTCTGTTCAATGTACCCCTTTTGAAGCCCTCTATGGATATTCTCCTCTTATACATGGTCCTTATCTTGATGGTGATTCCAAAGTGTTGGTGATTGAAAAGACCTTGCGTGATCTTGAAAGGACTTTAAAGTTAATTCAGTTTTGCTCTATCCAAACTATGGAATTGACTATCACCTTTGTCCAATGGCAAAGATGAATACTATTAGAGTTCTCTTATCTTTGGCACTAATTCAATGTTTGGCTGAGGAGTTCAAGATCAAGGAGTTAGGAAGGTTGAAATATTTCCTTAGTATTAAAGTATCTTACTCTAGGTAGGGTTTTTTTTAATCTCCAAATAGAAGTATATTACTGATCTTCTAAGATAAACATACAAGATAACTTGCAAATAGCAAGTACTCCGATAGACTCAAATATTAAACTTGAAAAGGGAGAGAAGGATGCTGTAGTAGACAAGAAAATATATCAATGCCTTATATAGAGGCTCATTTATCTATCTCACAAATGACCAGATATAGCATACCCAGTGAGTATGATAAGTTAGTTCATGCATAGCCCAAAAGAAGTGTCGTTACAGGCGGCTCATCAAGTATTGCAGTATCTCAAAGGGACACTCAGAAAAGGTGTTATGTTTAAGAGAAATGGAGGTGTGCTACTGAGGCCTATATAGATGTTGATTATGGAGGATTGATTATTGACTTTTGATCAACTTTGGGATATTGCACTTCTTGGTGGAAACCTTGTGACATAAAGAAGTAAGAAACAGAATGTGAAAGCACAACCTAGTGCAAAGGTAGAATTTCGAGCAATGGCTTAAGGTATGTGTGAGCTAATATGGTTGAAAATTAGCCTAAAAGACTTTGAAGATTTAAGTGGGATGGTCCAATAATACTCTATTATGATAATAAATTTGTGATTAGTATAGCTCGTAACTTGGTACAACATGATTAATAGAACCACTTCGAAGTTGACAGACAGTTGATAAAAGAAAAACTGGAGAGTAGTTTGATATGCACATTGTATGTGACTTCAAAGAACCAGCTTGCTGATGTAATTACCAAGGGGTTAAGTAGTTCAAATTTTAAGAATATTTTATCCGAATTGGGAATGGAGAATACATATGTACTAGTTTGAGGGAGAGTGTGAAGAACATGATTTATAGCTAAGTTAATTGCTTTAAAATTTTTGCATCTTTATAACTAGCTTGTTATTTTTCTATTTAGTTATGATATCCCATACTTATGAGATTTGATTTTTTTCCCCTTCTATTGTTAGAGTAACTTGTATATAATTGACCCAACCCACTTATACATTTGTAAATAATGCAATGCAGAAAATATTTTCTCAATCTCAAGTTATGTCATATATCTGTTTGTTTTATGGGCTTTTAGTTTGCAAGCAACACGATGCTTTGACTCTATCATGTGCTAAAATTGTATGAAGCTCAAATTCAAAGCTTTCTAGACGTCAAGAAATCTAATATTAGTTATTGGGGAGACGATGAATCCATCACTATGAGAATAACCATTCTGTTTGTTACCTTTCCCTATGCCGTCTTCCTGATTTGCAGAGCCCCAAACTTTGCAGTTATACCCAGTTTACTGTTGACAATTGTTTGATTTGCTCCACTAATGGGTGTCAATCCAGGGATGTCATGTTGATCAATTTTTTCCACAATTATCATGCGTCATGTTGAGGGTGAGAGGCAGACTTGTAAGAGATTTTCTGTTTAGACCATAATATTTACCTTTCACTTCAATGACTTTTGCAGAATGATGCACCTATGTGGGAAGTGGTCAAACTTGTTTATCAGCTGTGTTCATCTGAAGGTGATCAAGTTCCATTTTTGTAAATTTTTTAGCTCATTCTTCAGTTCCGTTTACAATATGCTTCCTCATTCTTATTGCATAACAGAATCTTTTGAAACTGGGTTCGAAATTCGCTCCCAAAGCTGAGCAAAATAAGCAGAGGATGCTTGTTCTTTTAATATAAACCTGGCTGAATATTTGAGTTCATTTTTCGTACAGAAATTGCAATTACTAGTTATGAGATGTTATGTACCCGCATCTTCAACGTGACAGAGCTACTCAAATTTTGGCTTTTATTTGCCATATTCATTTTCCAGACATTGTGGTTTGGGGTATGGGTTCCGGAATGATTACTACCCGGATGTCTTAGTTTTAACACTTAGACATCATTGATCATTAGTTTTAAGGAGATACAGCGATGATATAGGTGAAGACACACCGCTGTTGCTTAATATCTGCACATTGGTGCGGAATCTATCGCCCATCAGTTTTAACTCCACCAGTCAGATTGGTTTTTACTTTATTAGAATGTCTACTTGATTGGATTAACAAAATATCAGAGCATGCAATTTTTTTAGCAGCTCAATCTGGGAACTGGAGGTAATGTTATTGCAGAGTTGTTTGGTTACTAAATAAGGTTTATGCTTAGACACCAGTTTTGTATTGAATCCCAGTTAGAAACCGAACCATTAAAGAAGTTAAAAGAGTCCATATGTTGTCTCACGCCCACATTGGTTGATGGTGATTGTGCAATGAATATCTAGTTTAGGTTTATAGGATGGTAAAGTAAGCTCCCATTAATTGCTTTTAAAAGTGAAGCATAGCCGATCAAAGAAACAAGTAGACGTGAAAACTTGTCAACCAAGTGCAAAGGAGACGGCTGTATGCGTTATCTTTGCGTGGCAAATGATGAAAAGAGGAGGAGGCGTACACAACGGACTCCAATAACTGTAGAAATACTAAGAGTAGAGATAACAGCAAATTGAACCTATGTTCAAAATAATATTGTTTAAGAAAATTTTCTCAAGATGATCGTGTTGTAGTCTTAAGTTTCTTAAAGTTATAAGACCAAAATGATGTGTTGTTTGGATGAAGCCTCAGATTGATCATTTAAATTTGAATTCAACTTGCAATACAATTTCGAAAAGGGACTTTTGGAATACCAATAAAATGGAAATGAAAGGTAAAAAAGGAAGTTGTTTAGTATATTAGACTTGACTTGTTAACTTCAGTTCAAACTGAATCGGATTGGATCATTTTTAACATTCTTAACTACGAGTAGGTTAAAAATTTTTAAGGCATAACTCCACTTGGGCATGATTTTGAATAATATATAAAACTGTTTATTATGAAAAGTTGCAACTCTTCTTCTTTTTTTTTTTTTCATGATGTTTTAGTCTTAAGTTGACCAAAATGATGGGCTGCTTGGATCAAGCTTCAGATTGACTCTCTAAGTCGGAGTTTGACTTGAAATACAGTTAATCTACATTTGACTTGTTAACTTTAGATTACACAGAATAGGATTAAATCATTTCAGCATTCCTAGCTAAAAGTAGGTTCAAACCTTTTAAGACATGACTCCAGCTTGAACCTTTTTAAGGAACAAAATAATCTATCCTATACTAATAACAGAAGGGGAAAAAAAAAAAGAGTCAACTTTTCACTGTAACTAATTTTACATTATGTAACATTGTGTGTGTGTGTGTGTGTATTACATTTACATATATTGATATATTTTATTTGCGATGAGTCTTCCGTAACTACAAACTGAAGGCTTAGATTATTTGAGTACATATGTTATCTAACATAATTTGTTTGTCTTTCATTTTATATTTCTATAACCTTACTAATTTGTTTTTAATTTACAATAACATTTTACAATCTTTTTCGTAAGTTTGTCTCTTTTAGATATTTTGATTCTTTTTTTCTTCATTATTTTTACTTTAATGTTATATATTTATTCATGCTTTTAATTTAGAAGCATCAATTCTAATGCATATGTTTACTTATAATTTCATATTATTTTTACAGTTATAATATTTATGTGTTGAGCATAATATCTCAATTACTATATTATATAACAATGATCTAATTAGTGGCAAACGTTTGTTTAAAAAATAACTCCCCTGTACCTTTTTTGTTTCGCTTGCTTACCACAGAGTTTAGCTTTTTCATAGCTCATGTTTAGGTTCTTATGTTAAGGTTAACATGTCTTCTTCTTTGGTTTATTTGTCCTTGTATATGAGTTTTCTTGTTTGTTGCTTTGCTTTCTCAACCTTTCTCTTTTCTTTTCTTTTTTAATACGTTCTCCTTGACTTTATGGTTTTTTTTTTAATCTTATCTTCAATTCCTTCTTCAAGATTTGCCTTAGGTGCCTTAATTGTTTTGCCTCTCTTTGTAAATTTCTTAATTGTCCAGAGAACTTTCTCAACTAGGGTTAAGGAGGGGTAATTTCGGCTTTCCATTTCCTTTTAAATCTCAACCTTCTCTTTTTTTACTATTTTTGGAACGATTTTTTAAATCTACCTTTTTCCTTTAGCAACCTTTTCCCTTTTCTAACTCCATGGCTTTAAACATTTCAGATTATGGTCAGTCTTCTCTTTCCTTCTAAATATTTCCTTCCCTTGCCTTCTCGCTCCTCCACCTTGAACCCTCCTTACTCCTAGCTATTCTGCCATCCCTTTTTTACTCGATTCACATTCACTAAAAAGGTCTTTCCAACCTATAAAAAGACCCTCTCTTTACTTCCTCATAACAAGTTCTTCCTTCCATATCTCATTTTGTTGACTATGGTTCTCATGAGCTCTTAGCCCCTCAGATTCTTACTGTTTCCCCCATTTCATGTCTTAATTCCTTTTTCAATTTGAAGCAAATATTAGAAAAGCCCCCCAACATCTCTCTCTACTATTGCCCCCCAGTTAAGAAAAATGATAATATCATTGTGTTATCCTCCTTTGTAGGTTATTAACGGAGTAAAAGTTGGCCTTCAATGTTTGTTGGATTCTTCATAGGGAAACATCCTTCTTTTCCTATAATCAATCCTTGGGCACTCAAAAAATGGAAGAGTAAACGATTTTAGGAAGTGCTGTTTAATGAGGATAACAACATTTTTCTATTCAGATTCTCCTTAAATGTTAGTGCTTAAGAGATATTAAATATTGGTCCTTAGCACTTTAGTAGCGTACCCCTTTTCCTATAACTTTGGAAACCATGCATCAATTTAAAAGATTTTATGCAGAAACATATTTCCATTTGGATAAATTTCCACAAAGTTCCTCTTTATACTAGTCTATTAAAGGCTTGAGCCTCTTAGCAAGCTATATTAGGAAGTCTATTTATATGATGAAGCAATCGTATTAATGAGAATAATAGGCTATGCAATCGTATTAATGAGAATAATAGGCTATGCAAGGCTATGTTTTAGTGTTTATTAGAAGCAAGATCTACCAAATGTTATCCCCCTTCTAAAACTTGGAGAGGATGATAACATAATAGAAGATTCCATTAGGATCTCATACCAACAGTGACCAACCATGAAATAATAAGGAAAACTTTGGAAAACTATTTATAAGAAGTTTCTAAGAGGTCTTTCATGGTGTAATATTTTGTTAAAAGCCTTACAGAAGACTTCATTGTAATGTTGTAAATAATTTTAACTATAGATAATGAGAATCTCTTCATTTTTCTTTAAAAAGAGAAGTTTTAACTATGATGAAGAAATCGTATTAAGGAGAATAATAGGCTATGCAAGGCTATGTTTTAGTGTTGATTTGAAGAAAGATCTACCAAATGTAATCCCCTTCTAAAACTGGGAGAGGATGATAACATAATAAAAGATTCTATCAGGATTTCATACCAACAATGACCAGCTACGAAATAACAAGGAAAACTTTGGAATCCTATTTACAAGAAGTTTCTATGACGTCTTTCGTAGTGTAATATTTTGTTAAAAGCCTCATAGAAGACTTCATTGTAATGTTACAAATAGTTTTAACTATAGATAACGACAATCTCTTCAATTTTTTTTAAAAAGAGAAGTTTCTAAGAGTAAATTACATAGAATTAATAAATCTAGATAATTAGGATATGCAAGGACCAATTTCTTTGGATTCACTAACAAATCCATCAGGGTCTTCCTTAAAACATCATGAGGTTGCTACTAAAGACCAGGCTCCTTAAAAGGAACCAAACTTAGAGAATTAATTAGCTTAGTTAAAAAATTCATCCAATTTAGATTCTAATCAGGGCTTCTTTTACAAAAATCCTCTTTACAAAGAGTTAAAGGAGGAGAATTCACTATTCTAGCCTAATCTAGTCCCTTTCTAAGAAAGATCAGGAGCCAAAAGAAGCATACATAGGAGGATTATTGTTTACTTTATCAAATACTGCAATATGTAGTTTCAAACTTGTTGAAAGAAGAAGATAAAGCTGCAAGGTGAAAGCTGAAGTAAATCACACGTTAATAAAGAACTCGTATATGATAAATTAGATACACAAGAAGGGGGGGGGTTGAATGGTGTATCCTTTTCGTGAATACAAATTAAAAAGAATAATAAGAACTTCTTGAACTTGTTAAA
>JAOSBN010000004.1:26726429-26750391 GCA_027563595.1 Erythroxylum suave | reverse complement strand
ATCGATTGAAAGTGCTGCAGATAGTCGAGAGGATCGGTCTTTCCAGTATATTTTTCTAGCGTTGGTATCTTAGTACCTACCGCTAGGAGGCTATCCAGGATTTCCGGGATAAAAGGAGAGCTGTATTGTGCTGATGGTTGACTAGGACGAGAATTCATGGCCATATTGATTCGGTGGTCCACGATTTTTTCTAGGACTTCAGTAGAGTGTCGATCGGCCATCACACCAATCCGCTGCTGCTCCGATTGAGATTGTAAGATTTGATGAATCAATAGATCGGCCGCTTCTTCTATTTGTCTTTGCGTGAGGGAGGCTTGTTGTGGTGCGGGAGTATTCGCGTTGAGGGGATATTGGGTGTGAGGATGTGAATTGGTTCTAACGTCATCCTCCAGAGCCACGTTTTGCGCTTCTTGGTCTTGGTTTTGGGATTGTTGCGGTTGATCATACTGATGTGAATGTTGAGGGGGTAGCTCGTTTATGCTAGGGTTTTGGATGATGGGCGGAGGGTGTGTCTGGTGATCAGGGCGTGGTGATGGAAGGGCGGCGGGTAGTTGCAAACCCATTCGTTGTAGTGCAAGTGCCGCAACAGCGGCTACATCAGGATTTGTTGTCGCCGCCTAACTGATCTGAGTGCTTCTGGACGTGGTGCCCTGATGTCGGGCCCTACGGTGGGCGCCATCTGGTTCTGTCTAATTTTGATAAGGCTGGGCGCTACTACTTAGATCCATAGGATTGGTTGATTTTGGCACTGGAATACCTGCAAAACAATAAGGCACACCGGGGGTTGACTGCCGGTAGGCCCCTCCGACGCTCAAGTTAGTCTTTTGGGAGAGTTTTGGCGGCTAGTGAATAAAGAATAATAGGTTTTCGAGAGTCGTACCTTTTTTATGATGAGGTAATGAATTTATATAGTTAATACCTGTAGGAATTATGTCAATTATCAAGGGATGGGTGATTGGTCCATTCGCCGTTCTAAGTCTGAGCTTGGGCCCAGCACGACTGACCCAACCACGTACTAGCAACATTGAAGTGCTAATTGAAGTGCCCGTTGATATGTGGTTGGAGTCATCCCCCTGTTACCATCCACCAATGAATCAACATTTTTCTTTTCCTTGCGACAACCTTCAAGCTCATTATTAGACACCTTTACTTCTTCTACTTCATAATATGTGTCATTTGATACTCTATTTTGTCTTGATTTCTGTATAACTTTACCAATTTTTAGCCTATCAATATGTTTCATTGTAGAAAGTATTCATTATTTTATGATCAATTCTTTGTCATCTTCTATATACCTTAATTTCGCCTTATTTTTAAGTTTCTCAAATATTGAATCTCACCATCCTCATCATCTTCATCAATTCTCTCACCCATTACATGCCTCTTTGGGACTTGTTTACACTTATGAAGTGGTTCATATTTATCACCTTGTTTTCCTTTTCTGGGCACCCTCCCCATTGATTTATTTCTAATATATTTGTAAATACCATTATTGACATATGGATCTTTTACCACGTGGAAAGCTTATTTGTTAGGTCTTGTTAACTGGGCATGTCACATCAGCTTTATTAATTACAGGGTTAATAGCAAGCTATTTTTGCAAAAAAAACAAGAAGGGTGACTGTGTTATTACTACTTTCGATAGTTTTGATTAATATTGTAAAATCAACCAAAGTTTCGAGTTCTAAATATGATGTACCCACCTAATTGCAACAAATTAATGTACAAGATTTGACTAAGCTTTAAATAAATTTAGATTTGAACTTGAATATAAATATCAAACTAAATAAGTTAAAATCGAATAAGACTAAGACCAAATCAGTTTTTATAACTATAATCCATTCATTTTAATGAGTTTATATTACGTGAGATGATATCCAAAATTTTAATTAAGTTTTGAGATATAATAAAATAATTGTCATTGTCAATTAATTTAGTTGTAATGTACATAAAAGAAAAGACAAATAACAAAGCCAAGTAAAAGTAAGGCGTTCTTTGATTTGCATAATTGATTTTACATGCAAATTTCAATTAATTGTGATCCCAAGACTTACATAATCATAATTTCAATTTCAATACATGAAATGATAGAAAGATTTATAATTAGTTTCAGTTATGAAATTTAATCTTAATTATCTTGGAATTGTGATTCATAATTTTAAATATAAATCCCATAAATAATGTACAAAAGTAAGTGTCTATTTAGTATCACTTTTAAGATTTTATTCTAATTTATTTTGGTTTTAAAATTAATTTAAATTTTATAAGGAACAAATCATATTTCGTTGGGCAAAGATAGGTGCCATTAATTTTTTAGACAAAAATTTATTTGATTACATATTATTTACATCTATTTTAATTTAAATATTTAATCTATTTTATTAAATAAGTTTTCATATTATATATATATATAAATAATCTTAGGTTATTGAGAAAATTATTTGATTGAAACATGATTTTCTTTTTGGAATAAATTAAATTTAATATTAAATGTTTAAATTTAGTTCTGAATTATTATAACCTATGTTGGTTTTTCAATAATTTTTATTTTTAACTTTTAGTTTATTATTTTTAAATTAGAAAACCAAAATAGAATTAGAAAAACACAAATATTCCAAAATACTCTAAACCTCTTTTTTTTTCCCCCCCTTTCAAACCCAAACAATACTAGCTTTTAACTTTTGCCATCTGTCTTGTTTTTGAGCCGTGATGTGAAATTCTTACATTGAAATTGAAGTGAATGAAAAGAAAGAACACGTTTGATTGATTCTTTCAAGTTGATTTGGTTGGAGAAGAAAATAGATATTTTCATATATGGATTCGTTTAGTTTGGGCAAAATTTGTTTCATAATCAGTTAAAAACTAGAACGAACACTATTTACAGCTATACATATAATAATATGGGTACATTTAGCACTTAGTAAATCATAATGCTAATAATTACATGCCAAGAAGTTTTTTAATAATTGAGATCTTTCCTATTAGTGAAAGGCATTGGAAGGGAGCAAAAGCAATTACCACCTTCAGTGTCAGAATTTTTACAATTAGCCAACAAAGGATATGCTTCCCCCTATTTCCAAAAGTGAGTTTGAAAGCCATTCAATTATATATAGTACCAGTTTCAACATTAGAGCTCCAATAGTGAAGTTTCTGCTGTTATAGATCATTCTTCAATGGAGAGTTATTATGCTTTGAATTCTTTAAATGGAGTCTTCCTCACCAGTTTCTTCTATTTTTATTTAGCTTTCTTAGACTAAGAAAATTGTAGATATTAGATAAACAAAAGCTTAAAATGTATATCTACTGGAAGTCCATATATCTAATGTATATATATAATCAAGCATTAAGTATTAAAAGAATATAATGTGAATCGATTAAAAGAAAATTGACAATTTTTTTATATTCAATTGAAGAATAATTTTAAAGTCTATATTGATATTCAAGTGAAGAATAATGGTTAGATTGAATAATTTTAACAACTTAATCAAACAAACTGGAATCGTTTGCAACTCCTTCACCAGTGAAATTGATTCTATAAATGAAAGTTGGGAAAAACTTTTTAAGGTAACATATGTCTATGTTTATTAATATATCGTATTATATAAATTTGGTCATAAAATGACTCATATTTAAGGGGGAAAAAAAAGATGCAAAAGTTTTCAAACTTGTGTCATTTTTTTCAGATACATAATTATATTAAAATGTATGGATCATTTGATAGTTGTGTTGAAAATGAAGAGCAAACTAGAAAAAATGAAGTATAATATTGTTCCAGCACAATTTCGAAGTATGTCTCGAAAGAGAAATAAACCAAATACGAAATAATTATATTAGTTTTAATTGATTTACATTTTTTTTGTAATTGATACTGCTGTTATATTTTGTAGGATCATAGTATGATCTTTTATTAATTAGAATGACTTAAAGTAATTTTTTAATTTTATAAATATTCTTAAATTTTATTTCAAATTATAATGAGAATTAACTAATTTAAGAATAAATTTTGACATATAAAAATAATTAAATTTAAATTTAATATCAACATCTAATAGTATAACTAAAAATTAAAAAATAAGACGATAAAATCAAACATATTTTTGTTTTAAATTTTTATTATAAATCTCAACGAAATATATTTTATTTTCAATTTTTTTAGATACAAATCTCGACCATACAAATTTTTTAATAAGAAATAAAAATAAAACTAAAAATTACAATTGAAAGTTAAAAATAGAACTAAACAACCTTAAGATTTGAGTTCTTTCCTTTTAGCCTAAGAATTACAATTCTGTAAACCAAAATTCACACTCTGTAATCAAAGAAGTTGGAAAAGTTAGCATGAGAAGGTTAAATCCTGAAATTTAGAATTTAAAACATGTACACAACCCAAAGTTAGCTTCTTCTTCTTCTTTTTTTAAGAACTCGTACTTATTCACAGTTTAAATATATGCAACTCCTTTTTATAGATTTTTTTATTTATTTTCTTATATTTTTAAAACTATCACACAACATCTGACATTTAACCAACTTATTATAAACTTGAACAAAATAGTTTTGACAAATTTCCTGCTGTTTTTTCTGACTGGAGCATTCATGTTATTATAAGTCGATAAGGAGATAGGAGTTTGATAAAATAGTGAGACCAAAAAATAAATACAGCTTAGTTTCAAATAATTTGTGACGAATTCTGTAAAGTAAAAATTACGTTATATTATAAGATAAATAATACAATAAGCTAAACACAGTTAATAAGAAAAAGTGAAAAATCCACAGGAATACTACTAACTCCCGCTAGGAAGAGTTTAGCTCAAAAAGAAGGCAATTTTATCATCACAAGAAGAGTTGGCTAAGTGCCTTGCAATGCAACAATAGATTCAACTCAAGCCAGCCAACATTGTCCAGTGGTTTTGGTGTTAAAACTTCAAAAATGCTAAACATTGTTCAGTAAGTGTTGGTCTTTAACTTTAAAAATGCTAAGCATTGTCCAGTGTTTTGGTGTTGCTAATGAATGTTCCCACTGTTTTAAACCACCTTAGAAGATTTCGATGATCCTTCACATACATCCACGCTTGTAGAAAGTTAAAGAGGCTCTCATTCACACCTCGTTCATCAATAAAACTGTGGAGTGCATCCCTCATTCTTTCATCAAGATACCTGCACAAGCAATCAAAGTCCGCAACCAAATAAATATATAGAAAAGGTTTATGGTTCTAGCATGGTGGCACATACTTGAGAGGATAATCACCGGATATATTTATCTATCAGAAAGGATAATTTTAGTACACAGAATCCACTCAATCTAGCAGCGTCTGCTGTCACAACATTAGTTGCTCCTTTTCTAGTGCCTTAATGGTGTAGGATTACTTCAGAACATATCTAAAAATGTCACCAGCTGGATTCAAATTAACAGCAGTGTCTACAATTTTCACTCTTCTTCTACCATAGAATTTAATTTGACTAATTAACAGCAGGATTCAAGAATGGTTAACGGCTAGATCTATTGGCTCAGCTAAAATAGCAGCTGATTGAGAGTATATGTGGATTTAGTTCAGACAATTTTGAAATCTTTAATGGATAATGCAAATTGGAAAAGATCATATAAGACATAAAACAAGTGAGAAGCTAGAGGGATAATGAAATGTCAACAGCCTAAAACGGCCTTCAGAATTTTTAAATGCATTACTAACCATGAATTCCCATTATGAGTCAAATAAAATTTATCAACAAAAAGCTTGATTTCCAAAAATTCTCCAGTTAAACAAATAACTCGGACATTGGTCCAGAAGACAGCCTCTGAAACAACACAATAATACCGCAGAAAACTCAATAATTTTTTCACACGTGAAAGAGATGAATGACAAAGTATGAGATCAGAAACAAGAAAGAGGAATGACATATGAAACCTCTTGTTCATCAGGTAAATTTCTTTCGCCAGAGTATGCCTAAGCAGTTACTCATATGGAGTCAACTAATTCTGAAGCAGTAAATTGGGAATATTCTCCTTCCCTATTCTTATATTCCCCAAAGCAATTGGACCAGCAATAAGCTCCAACCTCAGAACTAAAACCCTAATGTGCTACAAAATGCACCACCTATCATCCAGACAATTAGCTGATTACTCTAGAATACCAAAGAAAAAATGATTGAAAAGTTTAGCATTTCAACAATGCTTTCTAATCTAATGGAGGATAAAACTTTAAAGTATTTGTAGAACATATGAAAAAAGTAGGTGTCTTTTATTATTAGAAATTATTTTCACAGTAGCTTCTAATAATAAGTTTTTCAGTTAGTTTATAAGTTTTCACAGCTATTATTATTTTTTTCCTGATATGAACGGTATAATATTATATATATATATATATATAAAAGAAGAAACTCTCACAAACATAATGCACGGAAAATACAGAAACTAAACTTCTTTTTGCATTCTTTGAAAGAACCTTTTAAGTTTTTATGAAATTGTTTATGGTATTAGAGCAATATTTTTCTAGGGCCTGAATTTTACTTCTTTATTGAAGAAGTCTCAAGTTACAGACCTCAAATACAGTCATTTGAAACTAAAATATTTGGTAGCAGAATGATGCAATTGCAAGGATTGGATCATCAAGAGTGATACTGGTTACTGCCTCTTTAACTGAAATCATTAGTAGATCCTGGCGCAAGGTAGGAAAAATTTGCATTAGGGACAAATGGAAACATGAATTTATTGGCCCAAGAATTGCAGTCAGAAGAAAAGTCATACGAGTTTGATCAACAGCAAATAACAGATTACATGATAACTTCTGGGATCCTCAATTCAATTTCTAAGGAGCTGGTTGAAAGTTTCATGTGTACCAACAATTCAAAGAGAGTTCATTTCATCCAGACTCTCTTTGAATTGTGAGAGATTTTGGGAGAGCAATGGTCCATTACTCTACAAATACAAAGAAAAGTTAGCTTCTATTTCACAAGGGGACGCAGCAGTAGATATGTATTATACAAAACTGAAGAAAGTTGGGGGTGAACTAGGAAGTTCAGATCCATTTCAATCTTGTAGTTGTGGAACTAGTTAGGAGCCTGATATGCAAGATGCATTCCTAGGAAAGAAATATAAAAGAAGATCATCTTGATTAGGAAATAATTGCAGTCGAAAATTAACAGATTTCATTATATAGATATATATACAGTCCAGAATACAAAAAGTCTAAAATTATCCAAAAGATCCAGATTACAGAGAGTTATGGTTCTTAGTGGTTATCTTATTTAGGCAGTAATCATCTTATTTACAAAGTCTATTATTTTCATAAATTTATTTTTAGTAGAAGAATAAATTAACAGATTCTTATTCTATTTGGCTTCCTGAAAACTCTATGTAGGGCATTACATGAATAAGAAAGCAATCAGAATGTTTTGTAAAAATAGCTGACAGAAAGTTTTTCAAGGACAATTCTTGTAAATAGCAATCATAAGGCCTAAGAAGGGAAGGAAAGAGGATTTCCTTGTGAGTCAGCTCATGACTAGATACTACACAAAAACAAATTAATCTGCTATTAAAGCCTAGGGTTATGAGTGACTCTTTAGACTTGTCAAGTCAAATGGATATGTTCATAAGAAACATTGAGCAGACTATGGTGCAAGACCACCAATAGTCCAATTTGATAGACCTCCAATTCGACTTACGTATTCTAGGAAAAAGAAGGCCCGTGAATGAAGGAATAGTTGGTCGACCTTAAGAGTGAACATGTGGCATTCTGTTATCTTTCCTTTTCACTACGATATTGTTATGCTGTTATGCAGTTATTTTGGTTGTCCTTTTCATAGTACATATAGGCTGTCGCTAAGAGTGAGCGGTAGGGAATTTGGTTATTGTTAAGAAGAGTCGCAGTCCTCTCAAAAGGCTGCCACCATTTTATGAAAAATCATATATTCAGTAATGCTATCAGAGTATATTGAATCGAGTGATTCTTCTACATAACATAGTATCCTATCAGAAATTGGTATCAGAGCCAGCCAGCCATGCCTCCAAAGAACTCTGACGGTAAAATGGAAGCAATTGAGAAAGAGTTGGCAGGAATCAAAGAAGGGTTAAGCAATATCCCAGTAGTGGAAAGAACTGTTGGAAGGATTTTGGAGATAGAAAAGACTCTCACCATACTCTCCCAAGAAGTGACCCAGATAATGGCCACTATTAGTGAGCAACAGAGAACGGTGCAAGAGGGAAGTAAATCTTTGGGTAAAGGAAAGAATACTGAACGGGAAGAAGGGTCTAGCTCGGTTGAAAAAGAAAAGAATGAGAGTACCTCTAGGGGTGGAAGAAATGGTAAGTAGTTACGGTGGCACATACCGAGCAGCAAATGAAAAGGTTGGACGGGAGATATATGGAAACTTAGAATCATGGCGTACTGGGAGGCGTCTTGAGATGCCAGTATTCAATGGAACGAATCCAGAAGGTTGGTTCTATCAAGCAGAGATGTTCTTCGAAATGAATCGAATGAGCAAAGCCGAAAAACTAATGGCAGCTGGAATCAGCTTCGAAGAATCCGATGAGCTTAAGACCCTTATGAATATAGCCCAAATGATTGAAGAAAAGAACTGGACCATCAAGCAAAAAGGAAGCACAACCGGATCTATTTCTCTTAGACCCAATCAGTGGGGAGATGGGAAAGGAGGCGTGGGTTGAAACCTGAATCAGGAAGGAGAAGCCAAGGCTCCAAACCAAGGAACCTTCTGGAGCACTTGATCATGCCACCAACCCGAGAACCCGTACAAACCCCAATTGAAGGAGGAAGATGACAAATCCAGTTCACTGATGTCGAGATCCGAGACAAAAGGGCACGAGGACTATGTTATTCGTGTGAAGAGAAATATCAGCCAAGCCATGTGTGTCGGAAGGAACTCCAGATTCTGCTCATCACTGACGAAGAGAAAGAAGAGGAGGCGGTGGGTATGGAATTGAAGGACGTCGAGCAGATCGTAGGGGACCAGACAGAGGGTGCGACAGTACCCATGATGGAAGCTGTAGAACTATCCCTCAATTCGGTGCTTGGCCTGACCACACGAGGCACCATGAAGATGAGAGGAACATTGGCTGGGAGAGTCGTGACAGTGATGGTCGACTGTGGAGCTACCTACAATTTCCTATCTCTAGAGATCATTGAAGAACTACAGATACCCCTCATTTCTACCTACAACTACGGGGTAGTTGTGGGTAATGGTCTAGCAGTTAAAGGGAGGGGCATTTGCAAGGGAGTTAGGATCGAGGTTCAGGGAATCACAATTATAGAGGATTTTCTACCTTTATAATTGGGCAGTACCGATATCATTCTTGGTATGCAATGGTTGGGAAGTCTTGGAAAAATGGAGGTGAATAGGAGTAACTCGGTGATGAAATTCTATGTTGATGGTTCTCGAGTCGTGCTCAAAGGGGACCCTAGTTTATGCAAGACAGGGGTTTCGTTGAAGACCATGACTAAGACAATACAACAAGAAGGAATGGGGTTGATTGTGGAATTATGTCAGATGGGGTTTCCTAGAGAAATTAATAGCGACACATGGGCAGCTTCGGAAAAGGTCCAGAGAGTGCTCAGGAATCATCAGATGGTATTTCAACCTATTACAAAACTACCTCCTCAAAGGGACATCGACCATGTAATTAACTTGGAACCAGGAACGTCGCCAGTTAACGTTAGACCATATCGTTACCCACACTATCAAAAAATGAGATCGAGAAGTTGGTCAAGGAAATGTTGGCGGCGGGCATTATTCCACAAGCCCTTATTCAAGCCCCGCATTGCTGGTTAAGAAAAAGGACAGAAGTTGGCGCTTTTGTGCAGACAATCGAGCGCTTAATCGAGTGACGATAAAAGATCATTACCCGATACCAGTAATTGATGAGTTACATGGGGCTAAGCTTTTTTCAAAATTGGATTTGAAATCATACTATCATCAAATCCGGGTAAAGGGTGGAAGATATTCCGAAGACAGCCTTTAGAACTCATGGGGGTCACTATTAGGGCGATGCCCATTAGGTTATCAAACGCCTCGATAACTTTTCAGTCCTTAATGAATCGTGTGCTTCGCTCTTTCCTAAGAAGGTTCATCTTAGTTTTTTTTATGATATATTAGTTTACAGTAGAGATGAAAAGGCCCATGCTAAGCACTTGGATAAGGTGCTCACCACCTTGACTAAACATCTACTCTTTTTAAATAAGAAGAAATGTGCAGTTGGGCAGAGGAAAATTGAATATTTGGGGCATTGGGTGACAAACCAAGGGGTTGAGGTGGATAAGGAGAAGGTTAAAGTCATGGAAAATTGGCCTACACCATCCAACTTGAGGGAACTTCGGGGCTTCTTAGGTCTTACAGGTTACTATATGCGATTTCTGAAAGGATATGGAAATATAGCTTGGCCATTGACACAGCAACTGAAGAAGGACTCCTTTCATTGGAATGCAGAAGCAGAAAGAGCATTCCAACAATTGAAAGAAGCTATGACACTTGTTCCCACATTGGCTCTACCTGATTTTGCCAAGCCATTTACCTTGGAAACCGATGCTTCAGGTATTGGATTAGGTGCAACTTTGTCTCAAGATGGTCACCCCATTGCTTTCTTCAGCCAAGCGTCGTCAACCCACAACCAAATGAAGTCGGTTTATGAAAGAGAGTTGATGGCTATTGTGTTGGCAGTACACAAGTGGAGACACTACTTGTTAGGGCAACATTTTGTGATTCAAACTGTTCAAAAAAGTTTGAAACATTTGTTAGAACAAAAGCTTATACAACCAGAATATCACAGGTGGATTGTTAAATTAATCGGGTATGACTTTGAGATCCGATATAAACCAGGAAAGGAAAATGTTGCAGCTGATGCCTTATCCCGAATCCCTCAGCCTGAACCACTTCAGCTAACTGCTATTTCTATTCCAAGGGTGATAGACGGTGATAAAATACGAAAAGAAGTGGCTGCTAACTCCACTCTTGCTGAGATAATTCAGAAATTGCAAGAGGGCACAAAGAAATTGTCGAGTTATTCTTGGCAACATGATACTTTGTTGTATAAAGGGAGAATGGTTCTGCCCACTAACTCCAGTATTTTGCCTACCTTGATACATGAGTTTCACACTAGTCCAATTGGGGGGCATTCCGAATTCTTGCGGACTTATAAAAGAATTAAAAGTGAGGTGTTTTGGAGAGGTATGAAGGAAGATATTCGGAAATCTGTAGCTAAATGTGCCCTATGTCAACAATATAAATATGAAGCTGCATCTCCCTCGGGATTACTCGAACCTCTTCCCATTCCTAATAGAATTTGGGAGGATATTTCTCTTGATATCGTGGAAGGCCTTCCCAAATCAGTGGGCTATAATTCCATTCTTGTGGTTGTCGATAGGTTGAGTACGTATGCGCATTTTCTACCCTTAAAGCACCCTTTCACAGCAAAGTCGGTAGCTGATACTTTTGTTCAGGAGATTGTTCGACTTCATGGGATGCCCAGGTCAATTGTTTCAGATCGTGACAATTTTTATGAGCAATTTTTGGGAAGAAATACTCAGACTACAGGGGACTGTCCTACGGTGAAGTACAACTTATCATACTCAATCCGAAGGTCAAACCAAAGTAGCAAACAGAAGTGTAGAGACCTATCTGCGTTGCTTTGCAGGCGCTCAGCCAAAGAAGTGGAGTTCTTGGCTATGGGCAGAATACTGGTATAATACTTCCTACCATATATCTACTAACATGACTCCTTTCAAAGCTGTATATGGCAGGGATTCCCCACCTTTAGTGCATTTGGGCAGTCAAACTACAAGGGTAGTTGACTTGGAGAATCAGCTCAAAGAGAGAGACGCATTTTTGGAGGAACTTAAGCTCCATGTTGCAAAGGCTCAAGTAAAAATGAAGATGCACGTAGACAAACTTCGGAAAGACGTTCAATATGATGTGGGAGATCTGGTTTTCCTCAAATTGAGACCTTATAGAATGCGCTCTTTGGCTAAAAAGCAGAATGAGAAACTCTCGCCGAAGTTTTTCGGCCCTTATGGCATTCTAGAGCAGATTGGAGCAGTGGCATATAAACTGGATTTACCAATCGACACTAACATCCACCCGAACTTTCATGTCTCCCAACTCAAGAAGGCGCTGGGATTTCAACAGATCAGTCAGCCCCTTCCTCCTCAATTAACTTTAGACATGGAATGGGTGGTGACAAGGTACTGCAGTGGCGTGACACCGTGAGAGGCAAAGAAATTTTGGTTAAATGGTGTGAACTCCAAGATTTTGAAGCTACTTGGGAATCTCACGAGGCAATCCAACATCAATTTCCTAATTTTCTCCTTGAGGACAAGGTGGAACTCGAAGAGGAGGGTAATGATAGACCTCCAATTCGACTTACGTATTCTAGGAGAAAGAAGGCCCATGAATGAAGGAATAGTTGGTCGATCCTAGAGTGAACATGTGGCATTCTGTTATCTTTCCTTTTCACTACGTTATTGTTATGCTGTTATGCCGTTATTTTGGTTGTCCTTTTCATAGTACATATAGGTTGTTGCTAAGAGTGAGAGGTAGGGAATTTGGTTATTGTTAAGGAGAGTCGCAGTCCTCTCGAAAGGCTGCCACCATTTTATGAAAATCATATATTCAATAATACTATTAGAGTATATTGAATCGTGTGATTCTTCTACATAACATAGTATCCTATCACAATGACAAGTTCTTAAACTCAAAACTAGAGGAGATTCTGCGAGAGTTGAAGGAGCACAGTAAGAAAAATGCAGTGGGGACTAACAGCCATACCTGTAGAGACCAAAGAGAAGAAAGAAGTGGGCGAGTCAGAGGGATTATTGTTCCCAGATATTAGAAATTGGAACTTCCTTCATATGATGGTACTAACGGTCAAAGGATTCGAATCCATAAGTGCGAACACTTCTTTGAAAATCAACGAACACTTGAAGGAGAGAAGATGGGGTTGGCAGCATGCTATCTTAATAGAGATAGAGAGGCACAACTGCAGTTTTACAAGGTGAAGCAAGAAGAGGTGGGTATAGATTGGCATATGAGCCTCAACCTTTTGGTGAATTAGCCTATGTGAAGTAGATAAGAATGGTGGAAGATCATTAGGAGTTCCAATCCTTGCTGGCCCAAACTGCAAAGCTTACTGCGAAGCAACAAACCAGCTTATTCATTACTGGTTATGGAACGACTGTGGCTAAAAGTATAATTGCAGCTATCAAACAACTTAGGAGTTGCTATGAATTTGGTCTGCACTTATGATAAGAAATTGAGGAGCAGTAGTTCTTTTAAAGAGGAATCCTAAGGCAACACCTATGGAAGTAATTCGAAAACAACGACTGGAGGGACAACAGCAAAGAAAGAAAAATCATTTAGTATTAGGACCACAAATACACTTTTTTTTAACAAGTTAATCAAGGCATAGACAGAGGAACAAAGAGAAAAGGGCCTTTGCTTCAATTATAATTAAGCATTCTATTGCGGACATAAACATAAGAAGTTTTGTGTAGAATTGAAAGAATCCGAAGAACATGATAAAGGAGGAGCATGAGGGAGGGCCAGGATATCCAAAGATACATTGACTTCAAACTTGAGAACAAGCTCTTTGTTCGTGAGGAGTAGTGATACGCAAGATGCATTCTTAGGGGAGAAATATACAAGAAGATTATTTTGATTAGGAAGTAATTACAGTGATTATCTTATTTCAGTTAGTAGTAATCTTATTTAGGAAGTCTATTATTTTCATAATCTATTTTACTTCCTAAAATTCCATGTACTGAGCCTATTTAAAGGGCATTAAGAAAAACAGAAAAGCAGTTAGAATTTTTCATAAAAATAGTTGACAAAAAGTTTGTGAAGGACGAGCTTTTAAAATCTAAATAGTAACCATAGGGCCCAAAAAGGGGAAAAACTCTAGTAAGGGAAAAGGTAACTTCCCTGTGAGTCGTCCCGTTATTAGATCCAATGCAAAAACACATATAAGAGCCATAAAACAAATGGAAGACATGTCGAACAAGAATAGGCTGACGCAATTCGTAATGGGGTTACATGAGGGCTATGAGCAAGAACCAGAACTTGTTGCAAGATCCATTGCCAACTGTCAATAAAGTATACTTGACGTTGTTGAGGGTGCATTCTCAAAGAGAAGTCCACCAAGTCTTCAATAAGGGTGTAGATGCAACAACATTAATAGCAAAACCCTAACAATAATTCAACAAAAATAGGTCCTAAAAAAGTTAAAACAAGGAAAAGGGTAATTGTGAGCATTACAACCAAGAAGGTAACATAAAAGAGAATTGTTTTTAATTGGTGGGATATTCAGATTGGTGGCAGCAAAATAAAACTACAAATCAAAGATAACAAAAGATCGTTTCCAAAGCAAGTATGGGCGAAGGATCTTTAGAGAACCTAATGATGCGGAAGAAGGAATGATGGACCAAAAAGAAATGATGAATTGAAAGGCACCACAAACCACGAGTTCCAATTTATCCCTATTTTAGAACCTTTCGAGCCTTATAAAGTCAATTTTTGTTTTTCTTTCAGATGGAATCATTAATGTTGCTAGTCAAACATGAAAGATTCTTCTTGACCCACAACTATTATTGAAGAATGTTTTGCATTTACCAACATCCAAGTTCATTATGTTATTTGTTTGTGAATTGGTCCAAGATCAATGTTTGTTTTAACCATTCACCCAACTTTTTGTCTAATATAGAAACCTTGAAACTAAGTGCTAGTTTTTGGAAAGGGAGAAGACTTATATGAAATCAATGGTACAAGCTCTATTTCTTATTACATAAAGAATGTATTACAAAGATCAATGTCAAAATTTTCATAAAACCAGGTTGTACTTGCCCACAACAATATGGATAATACAATGAGAAAGGAAGAAACTTATAGCAAGACATTAATCATTCTCTTGTTAGTTCCAATGCAAGTTATCAAATTTGGCATTCTAGATTGGGGCATGATTTAGAAGAGAAACTTTAATGTATTCCATTTTTAAAAATACTTTACATTATTTGAAAATAATAAAAAAATTATCTAATTTCTCAGCTAGCCAAGTAAACTAGATTTTTTCAAGTCCGTAGTATAAAACCACATGCATTTTTTGAGTTGTTGCATGCAAATTTATGGGGTTCAAATAGTTATAAATCTAGATCAGGCAAAAACTATTTTCTCACAATAATTGATGATAGTAGAGTAACATGGACAAACATGACGCAACAAAAGAGACAATATGTAGCGGTCAAAAAACACTTTGTAAGTTCTATTGAAAATTAGTTTTGAGCATGAGTTATGATTATAAGACTGGATAATGACAGTGAATTTGTAAATAATTGTATTCAATTTTTCTTTGGTAATGGAATTTCACATTAAAGGACTTGTGTTTACACTCCTCAAGAAAACAACCCAAGTTGAAAATAATTATAAATAGCTTCTTAACATAGCAAGAGCTCTTTTAATAAGATCTAAAATGCTTAAAGAATTCTAGTCAAAATCAATTTTGGCATCAACTTACATAGTAAAATAGACTACTAATGGAGATTATATATTGGAAATCACTTTGAAGTATTAACAGGTAAAGAACGAAATTATGAATATATAATAATTTTTTTATGTCTAAGTTACACTACATATACAAAACTCAGACAGATAAGTTTGATGCAAGTTCTACTAAATCATGTGTTTTGGGATACCTGAGACATAACAAGGATGGAAGCTATATAACTTGGAAACAATTCTTTGTTAGTAAGGATGCCATTTTTTATGAGAAACTTTTCCTTTTGCATCAAAAATATAATTTTAAAATGATTTTCTTTTTCTCGTACTGAATATCTTAGATATTTGTCATACTATTGTACCATCCGTACAACCCCCACCTTTGAGCCACAATATACACATTTGAATGACATCTTACAAGAAAACCCTATTGCAGACCTTTCAAGTGTTGATCCTCCCATACACAAATCTGAGTGAGAGGCTTCCCCTCAAAACATTGACATTAGACAAAGCAAGAGAACCATCAACAACCTGTTTTACTCGAAGATTTTTTATCAATGGCCATGACTCTTCTTGACAACAATCAACTAACTTCTTTGGTTAACAAAGATTTGGTAACTAATCAAATTATTTTGTTTTACCTTGTTAGCAGTTCACCTTTTTATATTTCAATGCCTACATCACATTTATGTCCAAAGTGTCTATGATTAAGGAGCCAATAACATAAGACCAGGCTTCAGAGGCAAGAATTGGAGGCATTGGACAAAAGGAAAAGATGGGATTTACCAACTCTTCCACTAGGCAAGAAAGTAATATAAATAGGTTTAGCGAGTGAAATACAAGGCTAATGGAGAGGCGGACCGGTTCAAAGCAAGACTTGTTATAGAGGGTTACAATCAAATTGAATGGCTTAGATTAGGCAACTTTAGATAGAATAAAGTGACTCTTGTTGAGATTGATATTCAATTTGGAATATCTTTCGAACATATCAAGTGCCTTCATGAAGGTATTAATAGAACTCATCTAAGCTCTACAAAAAGGAAGAAAGTCGTTGCAAAAATCCAAGATTGAGTAAGGCAATTCTCTTACATTTAGAATGGTATATGAAGCTTGTGCTAAGCTGCACTTCATGCTTGATGATGGAACTTAGAACTTTCATGCAAAGGATAAAGAGATAGGGGGATAGCGGATCCCCCTGTTGTAAGCCCCTGGCTACCGGAAAGTAATTCGTTCGGCTACCATTAATAAGCATAGCGAAAGAAGCAGTGGTTATGCATTGCTTTAACCAGTTGATGAAGATGTTTAGGAAATCAAACACATGGAGCATGAGCCAAATGAATTCCCAGCTGATGTCATTGAATGATTTATGAAAGTCAATTTTCATTGTGCAATTTGGAGCATAATTAGATCAAGAGTAGCCTTTGAGAAGTTATTGGACAATCAGAATATTATCACCAATATGGTGATCGTGCAAGAATGCTCCCTGGTTTTTGCTAATTAGTGGGGATAATACTCTCTTCAATCTTGTAGTTAGTATCCTTGAGATGATCTTGTTTAGATAATTGGTGTATGCAATGGGTCGGAAATCTCCAAATGTGGAAGGGTTGGGGCCTTTAGGAATCAAACAGATAAAGGTTTTATTTAGCTCCTTAAGAAGTACCCCGTTGGTCAAGAATTCCTTGACTGCTTGTTTAACAAAACTGTCAGTTATATGCCATGATTTCGAGAAGAAGTGGCCATTAAATCCATCCGGCCTGAGGGCCTTTGAGCAATCCATAGTAAAAACAATTCTTTCAATTTCACTACCATCAACAGGTTGAATCAATAGGTCCAGGCCAAGGGGATTCAGTTGATTCAAATAGAGTGAGTTTAGATCAAAGACGGAGACTTTAGACTGGCTAGTCGATCCAAGGAGAAGATTAAAGTATATAATAGCTTCTGCCTTTATGTCATGAGTCAGTAGCAATGAACCAGCTGTAGACTTGATAGAATGAATTTTATTGAAGTTTCATTGTGCTAGGATTGATTTGAAGAAGTGGGTACATTGATCCCCTCTTTAAGCCAACTAATTTTAGCCCTTTGCTGAAGCAAAGAGTGGTGATTACTCACAATGGTTGTGAGTTTTTCCTTAGCCAAAAGCTGTTGGTTAGTAGGATTTGAAGCAAGAGATGATTGAGTGGCTTCCAGTTTTGTCTACATGAGTGAATTGCAGAGGTTGTGGATCCTTGGACTGACTTCAAGAACCTGAGTTCTTGTTTGATATATTTAAGCTTCTAGATGTAGAAATATTGTTTGGTACCTACACAATGGATGCCAACCCTTTTCCTACAAGCTTCGGGGAAACCAAGATCATGTACAAGATAATTGTTAAGGCGGAATGGAAAATGTGAAATTATTTTCTGAAACAGATGATCAACTATAATGGGTGAATGATCCAAAAATAATGGATAAGTAAAGTGAGCAAAGCTACTTGGGAAAGCTTGCACCCAAGTATCGTTCACCAGCGCACGATCAAGTTTTTTCTATATATGCCAAGTTGCAGTCTGTTTGTTCGACCAACTGAAGGTATGACCAGTGAATTTTAGATCTGTCACACCTATATCTAGGACACATTCCTTGAAGTCATCTTAATAGTTCTTGAGATAACAGCGGCCTTGAGCTTCTGAAGGGAAGAGGGGGAATTAAAGTCACCACAAATCAACCATGGTTTAGCAAGGCAACTGCTAAAGTGTCGAAGATTGCCCCATAGGCTTCTTCTTTGAAAAGAGAAGTTGCTCGCATAGATAATAGAAAAGTTTATAGCAACATTCTCCTAGAAAAAAAAGCCAGTTAGAGATGCATGGCTTGTTCATTGGAGCCCAACAAATCCACTTTAGGTTCATCCTGTTGATAACAAACAACGACTCTACCAAAAGCATGGTGGAGGTGATTAGAAATAAAACTCCAGTGTGGACCAAGAAACTATAACTTTCGCAAGTTCTTTACCCTTATTTTGGTTTCAAGGAGAGCAATTAACAGAGGTTTTTTCTAAGAAACGAAGTGCATTTCCTGTTGAGAGGGTGTAGCAGCAAATCAGTCCTCACCTGTTTAGTAGTTTGCACTTGGTTATCAATGCTCGTATATTCCATTGGAGGAGTAGTTGGCGGCAAATTCGTGGGAATTCTCTCCAGCTGAGATGCATATGCTTCAATCCCCATTAATTCTTCGTAACTTCCAGTTTGGAATTTCTTTCACGTTGTTTTCATACCTTCCTCGGCATCTTAGAGGAAGGTCGCCATTGATAGGAGATTGCGATGATGTCTTCGCATAGATTATTATCTTCTCCAACTCGCATTATAGGGATTTCTGTTGGAAGTTCCTTCGAGAGTTCAACACTTACACAATTCCCACGAAGAGGAGACTGACAGAGCCAGTTGGAAAAAAAAGGTTAAGAAAGAAGCGCAAGAAAGAAAGTTGTAGGAGGAAAGCCCAAAACGCCCTTGAGTAGGGCACTTGGGAGAATAGCGTGAACAAAGTGGTATTGAGGTTCAGGTGATAGGAAGGAGATGAGGGTGGTATCTTATATGCAAGGAAGGGAGTGAGATTCAGGTATCAGTCCAAAGAGAATTGTGGTATCTCACATGCAATCAAGCAGGAAGCACTCAAGTTCTAGAGAGAAGGAGGAGCATTCTTCTACTTCCAAAGTTGAGAGAGTAATAACAAGTGAATCAATGCTCACACCTATTTAGTAGTTTGCACCTGGTTATCAGTGCTTGTCTGTTCCATTGGAGGAGAAGTTGGTGGTAGATTCATCAGAATTGTCTCCGGCTAAGTTGCAAATGCTTCAATCCCCATTAGTTCTTGATAACTTCCAGTTTGGAATTTCTTTCACGTTGTTTTCCATATCTTCCCTGGTGTCTTAGAGGAAGGTCGCCATTGATAGGAGATTGCGATGGTGTCTTCCCATAGATTATTATCTTCTCCAAGCCGCATTATAGGGATTTCTGTCAGAAGTTCCTTCGAGAGTTCAACGCTTACACAAATCCTAACGTAGCCGACCATTCATTTTAGGGCTATATGTTCATCCATGCATAAAGGTTTGCCAACATAACTAGCTAAGGAGCTCATCACCTAAGTAGTCCAATATTCTAAAGGTATATTGTGGAAGTTGATCTAGAGAGGGACATTCTGAACCCGAGTGGTTTCAAACCATAAAATAGGTTGCCAAGCTTGCAAAAAGATAGGTTGGATGCGACAATGCCATGGACCATCTTCAATAATTTTCCTAGCTTCAGAGACAGAGGAGAATGTGAAGAGGATGAGGTTGTCCTCAATGAGTAGGGCATCGGATAACCCTCTAGCTTTCCAGGCTTTAATGGCCCATCGTTGTATGAGAGGAAAGGTTGACCTACGATCAAAGAAAAACCCGACTAAAGTAGATGCCCAGCTCTTGGCACCTTCCTAGAGAGTAGTGATATTAGGGCACACCACAAGTTTGCCATCCAACTCCTGCGAAGGAGTGAAGGTGAGGGTCAAGGATTGCTTGTCACCCATGACTTGCTTCCAAATTTTCAGTAGAGGTGGTTTAGATGATAGGGAAGGTTTCTGGGAAGGTGAGGAGTGGGGTCATTGTTGGGAATGGTTATCAGGAAGGGATGGGTGCTGGGAGGAAAGGGGTTTGGTAGAAGGGGGCAATGATGGAAAGTTAGTGGAGTGCAAGACAGAGGTTGTAGACATAATGCTAAAAAAGGGAGGTGGCGATGTGCAGAAGAGGAGACTAATAGGGCCAGTTAGAAAAAAGGATTAAGAAAGAAGCGCAAGAAAGAAAATTGTAGGAGGAAAGCCCAAAATGCCTTTGAACGAGGCATTTTGGGAGAATAGGGTGAAGGAAGTGGTATTCAGGTTCAGGTGCTACGACGGAGATGAGGGTGGTATCTTATATGCAAGGAAGGGAGTAGGATTCAGGTATCATTCCGAAGAGAATGGTGGTATCTTGCATGCAAGCAAGCAGGAAGCACTCAAGTTCTAGAGAGAAGGAGAAGCATTCTTCTACTTCAAAATTTGAGGGAGTAATAATGAGCAAATTTTTGGTGGTCTATTTTGATGATGTGGTAAAATATAGCAAGACTACAAAAGACCACCTATTATATCTTCAACAAGTTTTGATAGCGCGTTTTGAGCAATAAACAAGTGCGTTTTGAGTTTTCTCTCAAATCTTGGTGACTTCTCACAAACGTCTCCTAGATCTCGCACTACTCAGATCAGCTACCTCTCTTTGACGTTGTTCCAGCCACATTTTTCATCTCTCCTCGTCTTCTCTTCTATGATCTCCCTTAGGGTTCAGTCTCCCACCTAAACCCTTGCCCTTGGGACGCATTGTAGCCCTAGTGGATCTGTGAACCATTTTCGTTCTGTTCCCATTTTGATTGGTTATTCCCGTGTTCTCTAGTTGGCTGTGTCGTTCTCCATCATCTCCTCTTGCGATCCTACCTATTCACTCGAACTATAGGATTAACGGCACACCTTTTGTACCACTGGTCTTCGACATCACTGGTGCTTCACGGTATGGGGACACCAACGTCTGCAAATCTTGCCACCCTTGAGTCTTACAGTATTTGGGTTAAGTGTTCGAATCGGGAAATTCAAAGGTTGTCACGGTTGAAGGCAGCCACATGGGGAAAAAGAGAGAGACTCAATTTAAGGGGCGAGATATAACAAAGGACTGTGTGACGGGTCTGCAGAGGGAAGCTACGACTGACGCTGATGAGGAATTCCAACAAGTAATACATGCTGAAAACACAACACCACAAGGAGTTTATGCTTCTTCGTCCAAGCCAACCTCCACTTCCAAGACAAAGGGTCGTGGTGATAAGGATATTCATCAATTCGTGGGGACTGACCCTGGTAGGACTACAAAACCCAACAATGGTAGCAAGGACATTATGGGTGGCGGATCTGCCCAGGATGGGGCTAACGCGGACACAACTTCTTCAGCCGGAGAAACATCCGAATCTGCGGAGAGCCAAAGTGATTCTGAGGGGGATAGTGAAGACTCCTCCCCCAGTGAAGCTACATCCACTTCGGAAGACAGTGCTATGAAGACAGATACACCCACTACTCTACTAGGCCACACGCCCACATCTCCGTCTAGCGTCAATGCACCACCAACTGCTGGACCCATCCCACTCGAAGGCCACAAAAAACCTTCTTTTTGTGAGCCTTTTTAGCAATAACCGGGATTTGAAAAAAGGAATGCAACTCAACTTTCTGGAAGTAGATGAGGAAGTAATGATGGAGGAGGAAGACATGGTCCCAGTTGAAGAATAATGGGGCTATTGTTTGGTGGGGTGTTTCACAGGCCGTTTCCCTGGCATCAAAGCATTGGAAGCGTTACTCTCCAAATAGGGAGTGCCCTGTAAAATCATCCCACACAACAAAGGTTGGATAATTTTCCAACCAGACACTGACGATGATCACACCAGTGTTCTAGCCGGAGGTCCATATTTGCTATTTGGTAAAACCCTCTTCTTAAAGAAACTCTCTAATGAGTTTACTTTTAATTATGCTGAATTTATGGAAGTCCCCATATGGCTATAATTTCTGAATGTCCCCCCGGGACTTTGGATTGAACAGGGCTTGTCCAAATTGGCCTCCAGGATAGGACAACCAATATGCACTAACCATACTACCAGCAATGGTACTAGACTCGGCTTTGTGAGGATTACCGCCTACTACATGTTTCCTAGTCACATTGCCAGGAGGCACTTGCTACACCCAATCTGTCATTTTCGAAACCTATCCCAGCTACTGTTTTGCATGTAAAAAGTTTGGGCACAACCCATTCGAATGCAAAACACAAACAAAAGATAAGAAACTCCCAAAGAAAGCAGGTGGACAGGAGGGAGATGAGGAGAGTTCCCACCTCAAACAGACCCCCGTCCCTCATATGGGAAAGGCTTCCTTACTAACGACTACACAAGAAGGTAGTATTGCACTGGGGTGAACCCAAGCATTGCAGGAGAACACAGGGACTGTGCCTACTCCTACGGATCCAACCCCCCCCCCGAGGATGCGAACAGAGAAAAGGGACCCCACAATCTGTCTCAAAACCCCTCAGTGCCAAACAAAGAAGACTGGCAGCAGGTGTACACTCACAAAAGCAAGGCAGTAATGCTCCCCCCTAAGGCCCATAGGAGCCAACCCTCAAAAAGGGGAGGAGCAGGAAACGCGACTGGTACCCACAATAAAACCGCTACAAAAGGAAGCTCTAGTTGAGGAGGTGGCAAAACCTCCTCAATTACCTCATGAAAATGTTGAGTTGGAACATTCAAGGTCTTGATAAGACCTCAAAACAGAGCCATGTTGTCTACCTCCTTAGACAACATGGCTACAAACTTGCTTGTTTGTTGGAAACTAAGCTCACTGATACTAACCTTAGCTTGATGATGCAGAATCGTGTTGTAAGATGGAATTACGGTCACAATTTTGATCACATTGCTAGGGGTCAAATCTGCATCCTTTGGGACCTGAATTTTTTCCAATGTCACATTATAGACATAGGAGAACAATCTATCCATTGCCGTATTCGTTGCTGCACCACCCAACACACGTTCATACTTACGTGCATATATGGTCTCTACACGGTACCCAAAAGGCAAGAATTATGGAGCCACTTAAATAGCCTCAGGCCTATCACACAGAAGCCATGGATCCTCATGCGAGATTTCAATTGTGTTTGTTCAACAAATGAAAGACTTGGGTGTCAACCACCTTCTGCCTACCTCCTAAAAGACCTCATGGACTTCCGACTTACTAATGGGCTAGAAGACGCGCCAGCTAGGGGTGATTTTTACACTTGGCATAAAAAATCACTTTGGGCAAAACTGGACAGAGTCCTAATAAATCCTACTTGGAACTTATTGGGATATCCGTGCTCTGCTAGATTCCTCTCTACGATGGTCGACTCCGATCACTGTCCCATCCTTATTGATCTTTCTCCTACCGAAGCACATGGAAACAAACAACACCCACAATTCCCGAAAGTCCTTCATCAAAGTTGGGAACAACCATTATATGGAAAGACCCAGTTTATCCTTTGCCAGAAACTCAAACTATTGAAAGCTCCTCTCAAACAGCTAACTTCTAATGCTTATGGGCATATTTCCACTAAAGCTAAGATAGCCTCTGATGAGTTTCAATTGGCCTATCAAGCTTCCCTCAGGAGTCCGACAGGCACTGTTTTGCAACAAGCAGTGATCACTAAGCGGCAACATGCCGAATTTTTACTCGATGTCAAACGTCGCTTCTTCCAACAAAAAGCTAAGTGTAAACACCTATTAGAAGTGGACAAAAACAAAAAATATTTCCAATTGGTAGTACGTAAGAAGACCAAACAAAACGAAATTTCTCACCCTATTAAGGTGATAGAACTCTCAAATCTGAGAGTTAATATTATTGATGATTCACTAAAGAAACTTGTAAAGTTACTAACAATAGC
>JAOSBN010000004.1:26705651-26726329 GCA_027563595.1 Erythroxylum suave | reverse complement strand
GTCATTACTCTAACTAACTCACCCCTTCCCTCCTATCTCATGCACCTGCCTAACAGAATAGAATAGTCTTTTACTCAACTACCCCTTGCTTTGCTCTTCTAGAATATACGTGCATAATTGGAGGCCTAACATAAGGCTGACAGTTCTTTGACTAAATCTCTCCCTGAAGTTGTAGACACTATAGTCTCCCATTTTCAAGATCTCCTTGGAACTCACACACCAGTGCGAGCTATAGACTGTTCTATCGTTCAGCGCGGTTCGGTTCTTGACGAAGAAGCACAAGATTTACTTGTTGCTCCAATTCAGTCTCAAGAGGTAAAACACGCAATGTTTGATATTGGCAATGATAAGGCCCCAGGACCTGATGGCTACAATTCAGGCTTCTTTAAGCACAACTGGCAGATAGTTGGGGCTGATGTAGTCTCGGCTATGACAGAATTTTTTCGAGAGGTCAGCTACTAAAACAACTTAATCACTCAATCCTTGCCCTTATCCCCAAGAAGCCACATGACCTAAGGGTTACAGACTTGCGACCTATTGCCTGTCTAAATGTGGTATACAAAGTGATTGCTAAGATCTTAGTTGACCAAATGTCCTCGGTAGTGCAGAAACTTATCCACCCCACTCAGGCTACCTTTATACCTGGTAGGAGCATGCTGGATAATATCTTCCTGGCATAGGAACTAGTTCGAGGCTACACCCAAAAACGAATCTCCCCACGTTGCATGCTAAAGATCGACATTACTAAGGCATATGACACAGTCTCTTGGGAATTTCTAGAAACAGTGATGACAGAATTGAAATTCCCCTTTTCCTTCATTCGGTGGGTCATGACCAATGTGAAGACTTCTTCCTACTCGATTGTCATTAATGGATCCTTACATGGCAAGTTTCCTGGCAAACGCGGACTAAGGCAAGGAGACCCTATGTCTCCAATCCTCTTCCTCCTCTGCCTGGAATCCTTTTCGAGGCTACTGGATGCTAGAACAGTTGTTCCAGCTTTCCACTTTCATTCGAAATGCAAATCTCTCGGTATTACCCATTTTGCATTCACAGATGACCTTATGCTTTTTTCTCGAGGGGATATGGGTTCCATCCAAATTTTAATGAATGCGTTGAATGAATTATCTGAGGTGGCGGACCTGCGCATACAACCCCTCAAATCAAACATCTTCTTAGCCGGTGTCCATGGCTTGGAACGAGCAGCTTTATTGCACTCAATTTCCTTTCCCCTGGAGAATTTTCAGTTCGGTACCTTGGCATTCCCCTTACACCAATGAAAGTTTCCGTCGCTCAATTCTCGGTATTGATGGACTCCGTGGAAAAGTATATTAATGATTGGAACGGAAAATCCCTTTCCTATGCTGGCCGAATCGCCTTAGTAAATTCCATTATCCAAGGAGTCCTATCCTTTTGGTTCCAAGCTTTCCCTATACCCATTACAATCATATATCGATTAATTTCAATCTGTCGATTGTTTCTTTGGGGTGGTAAATATTTTCGCGTGGCCTAGGATACCATTTGTATACCACACAATGAGGGAGGCCTAAGGTTGAAAAATTGTAAGCTTTAGAACTCGGCTTTACTTTCAAAAGTCTTATGAAACATCCATGCAAAAGTCGATTCCCTCTAGATCCGATGGATTCATGATGTTTATTTAAAAGGCGCATCTATCTGGGATTGGGTTCCTCATAATCGGGATTCCACCTTGATGAAAACACTCGGCCAAATTCGGGACGTCCTGGTTACCAAACTAGGAGGTCGCATTGCAGTCGAACAGAATATCAACTCGCACCAATGGCAGCTTCTCCTCCCACAAAGTGTACGAATTATTAAGAGTTCACCATCCTAAAAGGGTGCGGATGACATTCATCTGGAAACAATACATTCCGCCTAAGTACTCATTCACTGCGTGGATCGGCCTACATAATAGGCTCCCAACAAAGGATAACTTACTCTTCCTTGAGATTGACCGAACATGCCCAACAAAGGATAACTTACTCTTCCTTAAGATTGACCGAACATGCTGCCTATGCAATGTTCAGCTGGAAACCATGAACTACCTATTTTTTCAATGCACCTTTACATGCAAAATTTGGTGAGCCATCCGTAACTGGCTAGGGATGATGCGCCACATGACCACATTGCTTAATGCTGTCAAATTGATCAAGCACACCTATTCGAGAGCCCGATTACGTAGCAAAGCGGCAAAACTAGCCTTGTTAACTACCATATACCTTACATGGAAGACCCAGAATGCCATACAATTCGACTCGGCCTCCGTGACACGTCAGGATGTAGTAACAAAAATCAAGTTGGCAGTTTACAAAATCTTATACCGTTTTTATCCTGCAAACATGATTACATTTTGACCCACTTGGTTTTGTTGCTAATTTCTTTCGAATGTTTAGCAACTATTTGGCTGTTCTAGAAACATCTTTGGTTGGGGACTGCTCAAAAAGACATTACAGTCCAGGATTTTCTCTAGATTGGGGTCTTCCCTACATACTTTGTATTCCAAACTGACATTATACTTGCTGTGGCTTCTGATTCTCTTTGCAGGTGACCCTCCATCCTTAGTGGGCAGCCCGTGCCTTATGGCAGAAACTATCAGGTGACTTTCCTCACATGGTGGGCAGCACGTGCATTGCTTGAGGTAGACACTATCAGTTGGCGCGTTAGAGATCAGGTTGCTCTAGGATAGCCTTTCTGGCCCCACATATATATACCTATTGTCACTTGGTCGGGGAATGCCCCGTAGGACCTTGTATCTCTCTTGTAGGTAAGCTCAATATTGCTGGAGACTCTTCCTATTGCTTAACTTCCAAAATTCTGGTGGGAAGGTTAAGGAGTATGGAGTGGGTTGCTGACTAAGGTACATCATTTCGATGATGATTAGGCTCTCATATGTAGTACATGCTTCTCATACTAGATGTTATGAGATTGTGGCATTGAGAGAGCCAAGGTCAGGTGCGGGACAAGTCCTATACACAAACGATCTGAGGCCACTAGTGCTTTTGGCCCTATGGATCACGGTTGGGCTGTGGAGAGGGAGGCTATATTTGGTGTGGCTGCTATATAGGCCTGCACGGTTTATACTAGTTGTGACTAGTGTCGCCTACGTGCTATGCGGCTAGGGGAAGATGCTCCTAACCTCCAGCACATTGACTTGTTGTTGCGGGATGCTGAGCTGCCATTTCTTGGACAGGCTAGCTGATGAAGGATATACCCTTAGTCATGAGAGTGACGGCAGGGAATTATGAGATGTAGGCCACCACTTCAAGGTTGCGGTTTAGTGACCAATTTGCTAGCACTTACCATTATCCTATTATAGTGCCTTGTCTAATTTGCAGTTTATATATAATTACCTTGATGTAGCACGGTTATGCTTACAAAATTGACAATCCCTGTCACTTTGCTTGCCTAACCGTGACTACCCCTTTTATGTTGTATTTTGTTAGCCGATGTACTGATACTAGTCTCTACACTAGTATGTAAACCTGAGTTTGTTGATGGTCGAGGCATGCCCTAAAGACCAGTGTACAAACATTTTTTATCAATATAATTTTTTACATTGGATAAAAAAAAATGTTTTGAGAGTTTTGCGATAACAAAAATTTTATATCAACTTAAAGTGCTCTTTCATGCAACTAAATGTTATATTTTTTTTGGTTTTATTGTATCCTACTGAGGACTAGAGATGGATATGAAAGGATTAAGGCTATCCTTGATTGGCCTATTCCAAAGGATGTGCATGAGATACAAAGTTACGCAATTTATTCTTATTCCAGCAACATATAGCACCCATAATTGATTGTACAAAACAGGACAGTTTACTTGGTTAAAGACAATAACTAAAGCCTTTGAGGAAATCAAGAAAAAGATATCTAAATCTCCTATTTTACGATTTCCATATTTTTCTATTGCTTGCGATGGAGGCACACTTAACGAAGGGCACCCAATTGCTTATTTCAATGAGAAGTTAAGTGAAGAGAAACAATGATATTCAACCTATGACAAGGAATTCTATGAAGTGTTATGCTATTTGCAATTAGAATCATTATCTATCCCATTAGGAGTTTATTCTATATTTGGATGATGAATCTCTCAAACAGTTCCCATAAGAATTTGAACAAAAGACCTGCCTTACGAAGAGAATTTTTGGAGCAATTTAACTTTATTGTTAAACTTCAGGTAGAAGCTTAAGCCGTAGTTGTGTTACATGGAAATAGTCATCCTCTTAATATTTAGGTAGTCAAAAGTTGTACGGCTTGAAAAACTAAAAAGAAAATATGTTTCGGACCTAGATTTTTATTCAAAAATTGCAGCTAGACAAAGGGACAATCACTTCCCTTTTGTAATCTACGATGAATACCTTTTTAGAGGAAACTGACTTTGCCTACTCAATACTGTAAGGAGCAGGTGACTTGGGAATTACATAGAGGGACAACAAGTCACTTTGGAAGAGATAAAGTCATAAAATGGTTAAGGATTACTTTTATTGGCCTTCTTTAAAGCGGTACATCTCTAAAGTCATACGACAATGTCAAACATGTCAATTAGCTAAAGAAAATAAGCTAATTTTTGAACTACACACATCGCAACCCATGCCTCATGAGACTTTGGGCTTGTTTGATTCTTCATAAATTCCAACTTAACGGGGGACATTAGCATTTATTTTGACAGCAGTTACTAATGATAAGTTTGTCGAGTAGTTTATTTATTAGTTAGAGCAGTTATTCTTTCTTTTTTGATATGAATGATATATACGTAAGAAGAAACTCTTGTAAACATAATCCACAGGAGTATGAAACTACGTTCTTTAAATGAAGCCTTCAAGTTTTTATAGAATTGATTAGTTATGAGCCTACTTGGACTACAAACAATAGGGGTAACACTTCTTTCCCAAACCCAATCTAGGATGAGACTATAGGTCCCAAAACTGATAAAAAGTTTGGCTTGAACTCTTATTCTGAAAAACTTAAACTTAAAATAAGGTTTAATTTTGTTTAGAATAAAACATTTAAAAGAGAAAAGAACCTATTACAAAGTTTGTTTACATGAGTAAAACTAAATTTTGTATCTCATGACTATCTGCATAATATCTTTGCAGAATATTAATTTGTCCATCATCCATTTTTGCATAACAGCTCAATTTAAACTTCTAAAATTTCATACACAAACTCTAACCTTTATGCCTAAGGAGACCATAGAAGAAATTAACCAGAATTTTACTCAATAAACACATAAATGAGATAAAGTCCCTTTTAATCATCACACTAAACCTCTCCATCATTTCACGTTAATCATCAACTAGAACATATTTATAAACCAGAACATAAAGATAACGAAGAACATTAACTCACTCAAAATTAGGACCATTGTATGTTGAAGAAGCCCCTTGAAAGCTCAAACTTTCGACCTTATGCCTGAAGGAAACAGAGTGAATACCCAATGCATCTGGATATAGTCCACAAAGAAACTGCAAAGATTTCTCCCACCCTGACTTTGATATGTCAACATGAAGAAATAATTGATCAATATACCCATCATCATCTTCACTATCACCAGGCGCAAAATTGGCCATCCGCATGACCGAAACACTAATTTCTTCATTGCCATATGTTCGAGTGAGGACTGGTCCAGCACCTTCTAGTGCACCTTTGACAATGGTGAAATCAGATGGAGGCCTCACCTTCTACAGGAACATAACCCCCATTAAAAAACGTGTAAGGAATTTATCACTCCACAATAACATACTCTACATAACAAAACCTAATTCAACAAACCAAATTCACCCAAAAAAATAAAAAATTCAACAACACACCATTTGAAAAAATCTGCAACGCAATCTTAGTAAAGCAAACGCACAACAGTATCAATAAGTGAAGTAAGAACAGGTTTTCAAGATACTAACAAATTAACAATCAACAGTTTCTTAGTTAGACGAAGAAAAGGTGAAATTTACAGGGGGAGGGTTCATTTTGGCGACTTCGAGATAGTGGTCTTTGAGGGAGCGAAGCAACATAGAGTCGACGGCGGAGGATGTGGGGTTTCTTGAATGCCGGCGAGTTGCTATTAACCGCCATGAAACAAGATGTACTCCTTTAGCCACTTTCTTCCAAAACATTGCTCGTTTCTCTCCTTAGCTTCTTTTTAGTATCTTTCTTATTTTCTTAACATAGGACACACACAAAAAAAAGAGTTTTCCAATGTTCCAGAAAACGACATCGTTATACAGTGAACCTAAAACCCCGTCTCGGCTTAAACCCTAGTTTGGCTCCTGGTTCGGTAGTATTTGCGTGTTCAAACTTTGATGCTTTTGTCCGAAAGGAGGATAAAATTGAAGCTTTTCTTGTCTATATTCAAGGCCAAGCATGCGACCTTCTTTGAATTTTTGTCCTCCTCAACATGCTAATCAGTTCCAGTGCAGTGGCGCTTCTGCTCCTCACAATCCACAGGTATCTCTCAACCCTCCTGTTTTGTGGATTTTCCTACCTTCAATTTTGTTGAAGGTTTCTTCTCTTTGTGTGACGCTTGTTTGTTTGGAAGGTTTTATCAAGCAATCCAAGTCCAGGGAATGCGAGTTTCGTGATGCAGAATTCAATGCAAATGCAGTCGCAGATGGGTATGTTCAATCGTCAATTTACAATTGCTTCAAACTATTGCAATACCAGGTTGAGCAATGGGCAAAGCACCCCGGTTATGCTACCTTTGATGGCACAACAGACTGGCTTCATGAGCGCTCCAAATCAACTGGGTTTGTCACAGATGAGTCAGTGTCAAATGGGATTGTCTGAACAGAACTTCTTAAACAATTTCAATGCTCTTCCCATGTTTGTGAATCAAATGGGCCAGTGCCAACCAGTAGGACATAATTTTGCTAATAATTTTTCAAATTTTCCTCAGCAGCTCCTTCACAGTCTTGGTTTCCAAAACTTACAAGCCCCAAATACACAAATTCCAATTCAGACATTGAATCACGCTGCTTCTATGCAAATCCTAAATCATTCACAAGGCAGTCTCCGAGCTGTGGGGCCTCAGAATCACAACTTCTCTATGATGGCTGTTGGGCAGCAAGCTTTCCCTAACGACCAGAACCTTGTATTATCTGCAAATGGTGGAAACACATCAAAACCAACGCTAGCAGCAACTCAAGCAGTACAG
This sequence comes from Erythroxylum suave, assembly GCA_027563595.1. NCBI lineage: Eukaryota > Viridiplantae > Streptophyta > Magnoliopsida > Malpighiales > Erythroxylaceae > Erythroxylum > Erythroxylum suave. Next base: position 26,719,162 of record JAOSBN010000004.1, on the reverse strand, counting down.
GGGAACTTATCTGCACAGAACTCTCAATCCTCCACATTCAGTAGGCAACAGGTGCCCTGCATTGCTAGTTACCCTCTTTATTTTTCTACTTCTTATCACCTTAATAGGTTAGTTCATAGGAATTCTCAATTGAGCATTTATTGTTGTGTCTTCTCTTTTTTCGTTGTATTGGGCATCAAACCCAAGCCATTGCTTTGGCAGGTTTATGCGCCATGTCAGGCAATGCCCAATTAGCCATTTTTTTGCCTTTGTAGCATTTTGAATATATAAATAACCTTGATTTATTACTTCGTATATTTGTAGTGACACAAAGTTAACATCAGTACTTGACAGAAATGAGGAATAGACAGGAGATTAAATGATGATAAGGAATGATATATCACTATGTGAAAGTGGGATGAATTAATTTGAACATGATCAAGTAATACTCATTTTGTTAGTCCTATGAAGCTTGTTAAATGCTTTGTGTTTTGCTGCTAATTAGGTCTTTCTTTTATGTTTTTGTTACAGACTATTTTATTGACTAAGTCGAAATAATTGACATCTTTTCTTATATATACTTAATGTACAAAGAGAAAAGCATATGCACATATGTCATCGACTGCCTCTTTTCTCTGAATTATTAATTTGGGCTTAGCCTTTTCCCATCGTAACTGGAAATAGTTCCCTCCACTAATGGGAACTTTTTCAATGTGTCTGTTAGATGGAGCCCAATCATTTTTAAGGTATTTCCTCTCTTTCCATTGAGTATTTTATGATTGAGCTCATATCTTTTCGTTATCATCATTATCAAACAGATTCTGTTTGATGTATGAGAATTGTGAAATTAATGACATGGCCTTTTAATAATCTTTGACTATTGACACCTATTTCAAAGTTTGTGATGGACTTTTGCCCCTTACTTTACCCACCCCTGTGTATTTTATGTTCTAATAATCATTGGCACCTTTATGTAAACTTGACTTATATATTTGTTGTAGAGAAATCGAGTGGAAAATGATTGGGATAGTAGTTCCAACTTCAATGGCAAAAACTTTCGTGGCAAATATTTCAAGAGAAATGTAAATAAAGAAGCATTTAATTCAAGGTCTATACTTTTCACTTTGTTTCTTTCATACTTCTATTTGAATGGTATGCATGTGCATGTTGCCCATTATCATGATCCCTTAAATTTGTTTAGGCATCAGAAGTCACAGTTCAATCACATTGAAAACGGCAAAAGAAGGTTCGCTTCTTCTAATGGACGAAAGGAAAAAGGTTTGGGGTTTTACCCTACACTAAAATTTTTCATTCAAGGATGCTAGCATGTTAATTGAATATAGCCTTTCGATGTGTTTTATGCATTGTAATTGTTTATTCTTTTACCTTTCTTCTTATCTTCTTCCCCATCCCTACCCCTTCCTTAAAGGAATTAATAGCATGTTGTGTTCCTTGTTCTTCATTTTTGTAATCTGTGAAAACTAAACATTGAACAAATCCTTCTCAATTGTGGGAAGTTCTTTTATTAGAAGATCTCCAATATTCATGGTATCTTCCTTGATAAGGAGCATTTTCATTACTTCCTTCTTTGATTGGCTTGTTATTGAGAACAACCATACTCTGCCTCTGAGCATTAAAGCTTGTTTGCAAGAATTTATCAAGCATATAATGAACATGATATTTCTTATTCAATTTCATGTCTTTAATTGTGACCAGTCATAGCTTTTGATAACTTGTTAACTGCTATAGAAAATTTTTTGACACTCTTGTTTAGTATTATACTCTAATAAAAACATGACGTTGTGACAATTAAAGGTTAGTGAAACAGAGATAGGGAAACTTGTTTCTTATTGATATTCTATGCATAGATAAAGGTATATATATATATATAGGTTGATGATCAACTGATTAGGAAGGTATACTAAGTAGGATCCCTATAGCAAGCTTCGATTCTATACATTTTGTAAGACTCCCCCTCAAGCTGGAGCATAGATACTAATAATTCCCAGCTTGTTACAAATAAAATTGACATGTGCTTTGTTTTAGAGCATTTATGAAAATGTCTCTCAATTGTTCCCTAGTTTTCAAATATCCTATAAAGATTAAGTTTTGCTACTCCTTTTCACGAACAAAATGATAGTCAATTTCAATATATTTATTTCGTTCATGAAACACAAGAATAGAAGCAATATGTAGAGCAACTTGGATATCACACCATAGCTTTGCTAGTATTGGGGTTGTTATAGATTGGATAAGATAGGATCAAATAAGATTTTATATATTAGGTAAGATTATGTTAGGTATGATAGATTTTATCTGTGATTATGGCATATTATTCTATAATTAGTTTTCTCTTTAACTACTATAAATATGTATCAATACTCTATACAAAATACAAAATACAATTTCTCTGTTATAACATGACATCAAAGTCAATCTTGGCTATTTGATTTTGTTTTAATGCCAGTCCTATCTAGTGAATAGAACCTTGACATTTTTTTTGGGTTGCAAAGATCCTTTATGAAACCATTTGATAGTTGGGTAATTAGGAACTCCATATTTGCCACATAGACTCATGTGCCTATCATAGTCCACCATTCAATATCAAAACATACTTTGCCTTCTTAAAGCTTGCCCTAAGCTTCTCATTCATCTGCAAGCTTTATTTTACAATGTACACACAAAGGAGTGTAGAACATGATGAGAGCGCCTTTATCTTGACCGACGTCCTTCTCGTAGTTATCTTCCGTAAAAACAACAATGTTGTTAACAAACATTTATATGACGAACAAAGCCAAAGCTACTACGAAGACCCAGATTTGATTATACCTCTCTGTTTTATGCCTCTTCAGTTCCTCTCGTGCTGCAATGTAGATCCCAAACTTTGGTGTGGTTAATTATCTTGCCACTTTGGTGTCCATCTTTGACGTCATGCTTGTGTTGGTGCTTTGGTAATTTTGTGCTAGTACTGGAGGCTGCTTTTGCTTGACCTTAGCGGGAAAGTTAATTCTTAACAAGTGTTCTTGTTTTGTTCACTAAATTTTTTGGTTTACCTAAAAAACGATTTTAATATAGTTGAATACATGTTTGTGGTCGGAACCTTTATGAGCATACTTGATTCATTTTACTATTTTGTCCCTATAGCTATTGAACAAAAATATTTGGTCGTGATTAATGTTATTCTTGTGATGTCTAAAATCATATAATATAAGTAGATTGATCACAATTATCAAGGTTGGTGTAAGACAGTTTGGATTTACTTTAGAAGCATTTCTAAATACCATTACCTCTTTGATGATCCACTATCAGATTGTACCCGTAGAAAATGCCAATAAGATGACGCTTAATTATTTTTACAAATCCAAAATTCTATTGACAATAAGAGCATCAGTCTTATCAATCATTGTGAGTTTGTCAAAGAGTTGATGGAATATTTAGAATTTTTATATTCACAAAAAGGAAATATTGCATGTATTTATGAAGTGTATAAGGGGTTTTATCAGATTGAATAACAAGACCAATCTCTTCAGGCATATTTTATGAGTTTCAAAAAAATTATGAATAGTTAAATGTTTTGTATCATTTAGTTCTGATGTCAAGGTTCAACAAGCGTAATCAGTCTTAACTCAGTTTGAAATTGCTTAAGTCTTAGATGCTTTCTAGTTTGGAGATTTCTTGTCTGCAAGAGTTCTTTACTTAGATACTCTGCATTATGTCAATACTTTTCATACTCCCAACATTTTAACTTCGAGGCCTCTTGTGAGTCAAAAAAATAAATCTGACATTGTAAAATCATCTTAGAAGAATAATAACAAAGGAAGGACAAGAAATTGGGACAGGATGCAGGAAGAATTATTTGTTGATGTTGTCATGTGTCGGATCATATCAAACATACTTACTAAAAGTTGCCAAATAAATCTCAAAGATCTCCTTTCGCTCATGCTGCGGCTACCATTACTATATCAAACTCATCCACTAAGAAGACAATTAGTTTTACAGATGAATTTGCTAAATATACCCAGTACCTAAAAGCATTAAAAAGTTCATCTCACCTTATTGCCACTATTGCTGACTTAGGTGTCATATATAATTGTCTTCTTTTCTCTTCCTAACTATGGGTCATTGATTCTGGTGCTTCAGATCAAATGATATGTAATTCCAATGTCCTTTCTACTTTCCAGAAACACTCATCATTTTTTCATGTTACCTCAGTTGACGGATCTACTTCTTTTATTATTGATTTTAAAACTGTTAAACTCACTCCATTAATATCTTTGTCATCGGTCTTAAACCTCCCAAGCTTTTTCCTTTAATTTAATATATATTAATAAACTCACTCATGCCCTAAATTTCTTACATCGGCCAATGTCAAAACTAGAGAATAACTTAGTGATATTTTAACAAAGCTTAAACATCAATTATATTTGTAACAAGTTAGGCTTGATTAATATCTATACTCCAACTTCAGATGGAGTTATTGATTCAATAAGAAAGGGTCAATAAGATGTTATAATAGGTTCAAATATGATGTTATTGATTAGATAAGATTATATCAATTAGGATTGATTTTATTCTTGATTATAACATATTATTCTATAATTGGTTTTCTCTTTAACCATTACAAATATGTATCAATATTCTATACAATGTATATAATATAGAATTTTCTTAGTTCATAACAGATGCTTTAAGATCAATTTCAGTTAGGAATTGATATATTCGCATTATCTCAAACATAGATTGTGCCATGACTATATATTCAAATTTTACACTAGATTGGGACGCAACATTTTACTTCGTACTCCCCTATGAGATCAATTTTTTCCAACAAAACACATAACAACTGATAGTGAATTTTTGACCAATCTTGGAAATACCCAATCTGCATTTGAGAAACGCTTGATGTGATTATATTCTTGATTTTCATATAGTATCTCTCGCCCAAAAGCTTCTTTAACTAACATAAGATTTTTCTAAAACAACCTAATGATAAACTATTGAGAAAGAAATGGATTGACTTACATCACTAAGAATATGCAATATTAGGACAAATTACTATAACTAATTCAATTTTCTAACAAATCTTCTATATTTCTCGAGATCTTCAAATAAGTTTCGATCTTTTGTAAGTTGTAGTTTAGGACCATTGCATGGCTTAGCTGCCAACTTTCCATTCTCAATTAATAAGTCGAGCACATGTTTCTTTTGTGATTAAAAAAAAAAAGTCTTTTTTGTTTTTTTCACCTCAACTCCCAAAAGATTCTTCAAAATCACAAAATCTTTTTTTGTGAAATTGAACATTAAGAAAGGACTTCATGGATGAAATGATCACTTTCAATAATGACAACATCATCCATATAAACAAGAAGGAGAATAATGTTTGTTGTATAATGTTAATAGAAAATCGAGTGGTTAGTCTTATTTAATCCAAATGTTTTCGCTACCTACCTAAATTTTCCAAACCAATCGTGGAGACTCTTTTTAAATCATATAGAGACTTTTGAAAATGACAAACTTTCGCATCCTCCTCCTAAGCACCAAACTTAGGCGATTACTTCATATACACTTCTTCCTGAAGGTCAAATATAAGAAGAAGTTTTTAATATCCAACTGATATAAAGGTAAATCATGAATAGTTGTCACTGAAATGAATAGACGAAGAGGTCAAGTTAGCAACAAGAGAGAAAGTGTTAGAATAATCCATACGATAAGTTTGAGAATAGCCTTTTACTACAAGTAGCGCTTTAAGTCAAGTCAGTGATTCGTCATAATTGACTTCGACTGCAAACACTCATTTATACCTAATAGTCTTCACTCCAACGGGTAAGTTCACTAAACCCCAAGTACCATTAGCACCTAAATAATTAATCTCCTCTATCGTAGTACCACATTTGGTAGGATGGAAAAAGGCTTCATTAACAGTTTTTGGAAGAGTCACGTCATCAAGGGATGCATCAAAGGAACAAGAAGACAAGGGATCATAGGAAACAAATGATGAGATAGGATAAGTGCACTAACCTTTACCTTTGCGAAGAACAATTGGAAGATTGGGATCATTGGTTGTTGGATCTTATGACAAAGAAGATTATTGTTCAAGGACTTAAATCAGGAGATACTCATTTGCTCAAACCCATTGCTTCTTGAGGTATTTTAACTCCTTTTGAAGCTCATTGTTTGTTGGGACATACCTCCTTACTTCTATTGTAGAAGTTATTACCTTAGTTTCATAATGTATCTTCTTTGGATTGGAAGTACTATTAGTTTGCCAAGATTGGGGGTACTATTAATTTGCCAAACAACGTTTGTCCTTGATCCTTCAGATCACTAAAAGAGCCAATTTTCGTTTTGAGTTAATCGATTATAATCTTTAGGATTCATGTCTTGTTTTGTGCAAAATTGATTTGATATTTTGTTACTTTTGCTGATGATATTTCTTGTGTGACTTGACTTTATTTTATAAGGATATTTTTATTTTGAAATTAAATTGCAGTTTAATGCCTACCCATACATTGATAAGCAAATTTTCAATTGCTTGATTTAGGATGGAATATTTCATCGATCTTCATATGTTGACACGACGTCTCATAATGATGTGGCTAAAAGAAGAAAATTAACGTCACCTTAAAACAACAAGGCACTCTTATTCCAAATGCACCCTCTTAAGCAATTTTGGTCTTATTCACTTTTCACATTCTAATTTTTGATTAACCACATGTCTTCATCTATTCTTCATGTAAGATTTTTTATAGTATTCTTTGTCCTACTAAGCCTTTATTCTCTATTATGTATTAAATTTGGTAGTACTTGTTTTGCTTGTGATATTCTTCCTTAGGTAACTAAGTTATATCTTAAATCTTTAAAATATGTTTTCCTAGGTTGCCCTTGTCTACCAAAGGGGTGTGGGTGCTACCATCATTATCTTAACAAGTATCTTGTATCAGCTAATGTTACCTTTTTGGAACATATTCATTTTTTTCCAACTTTGACTTCTTCTGGTAAGGAGGATGATGATTTGTTGGTTTATAAGGTCACATATCAGTCCGGCAATGTTGCTTCTACAACTAGTACTCTTACCCAACCACCATCACCACCTATTCACCTAATATATTCCAAACGACAAGACCATCCAAATACACCTTCAGTACTTGTCTCTTCTTTGACATGAGATCCAACAACCATTGATCCTGATCTTACGGAGGAGTATGGCAAAGTTTGTTAAAAGATATCAAATAGTGGGTTCAAGACAGAGGACAAGGAAAGTAATGAAGTAGTGTGAAAAATGCCAGAGCCAAGAACAAAGGAAATAGATTCATGAGCTAAAGTAACATGGGAACGAGATATGTGTTTCTAAGAAGTAAAGAAAATATTAGAATTATGTCAGATTATTTGAGGCACTAAAATCAATGACCCATTATAAGGAATAGAAAAGAAGACACATAATTATGTTAAGTTAAAAATGGCAATGATAGGGTGAGATAAACTTTTTAAGCTTCTTGGTATTGAGTGAATTTAGAAAATTCATCTTTAGAAATTATAATTTTCTTATTAGTGAATGAGTTAGGTGAACTGGTAATATTTGTAATATGAGCTGAATGGGACTTTTGAGATTTGCTTTGAAACCTTAGGCTCATATTTTTGGCATCGCTAGCTCATGACAATAACAATAGACAACTCCTTCAGCATGCTGACTTTGGTTGTCCCAACTCCATTTACCTCCCATAGTATTACTCCTACAATATGACCTCCTAGTGTTAGATCCATTATTTCTACTAGCAAGAGCACTAAGAGTTTGAATAGTGGGAATAACAAATGCATGGTCATCTTTGCAAAGTATTCAAGTGAAGACCTTGTATGAGGAGGAAATCTCAGCACTATAAGAGAAATTGAGATTTAGCAATCTTAAATTGAGAATCAAGACCAGCAAAAAATTTCATTACTGTCATCTACTCTCGTTGAGCTTGCTGGACTTTGACATTAGAACTAAAAGGTAACAAGACATTTGGTTCTTCATTGGTCTTTTGGAAATTCATGAGGTAGGCTTGAAGGGATCAATCTTGTTGTTCAGCATGATAGAAGCCCTTACACACTTCATAAATACGAAATATTTTCCCTTTTCCAGAATATATAAATTGTAAATAGTCTACAAATTATTTGACATTCTCACAATGATTAATCAAGTTGACGACCTCATTATCAATATAATTCCTAATCTATAAGAACAATCAATTATCATTTTGCAGCCATTCCTTGCAAATGTTGTCTGATGGTCAATTGTCAGTAAGGTGATGATCCTTAAAAATACTAAGATAAATTCAAATGTTCTTAAAATACTAAGATAAATTCAAATGTTCTTATACCAATCTGGATAATTTAGACCAGTTGACTTAAGTTTTGTTATTTTGAATATCACATGAATTACCTTAGTCACAACCAATTTTTTTTGTTTGTCAGCCATGGGATATCCATATGAATCAAAAGCAACTAACTAGAAAATCTCATTAAAAACGAATTTCATTATTTGAAACAACACAATAACAAGAAAATCAATTTTGAGGCAAAATAATCTTCCCTGTTGAGGTACTGAAGCAAAAAGACACACAATAGGAGAAGGTCGACGCTAGAGAGGTTGACCCAAGAACATGGTATCGCTTCAGGTAGGGCGTGAGTCTCATGCATTACGCTTTTAGTGATTAGACTTTAGGGATGAGCCAGTTAACAAGTGACACTTCTATTGGTTCCAACAATGAGAACATATAGTCACTTGAAAAGGGTGACCAAAAAAATTGTCCATGTTCTACTCATTGTAGGCAGAACCGAAATGAAAAAAAAAAGAAATCAAACAACCAAGATTGCTCACTAGGCTAGCTTTGGCTTTGATACCATGAAACAAATAGGGCAAATTGTTTCTTATTAATATTTTGTACATAGGTAAAGGTACATATATATGCAGATTGATGATCCACTAATTAGAAAGGTAATTAGGATCCCTATAATTAAGCCTTTTGGATCACTATAATCAATCTTAGAATCTAGATATTGTGTAACAAGTAGCAACAGTCACTCCATGTTGTCATGGATTGGAATTTGGTTCATTTTTCCTGCTTATTTAGATTAGTGGATTATGGAAAAGATTAAGGCAGCTGGTGAACAAAACATTTGTCTTCTTTTTTCTTAGAGAGCATCTTCTACTTTTCGAGAAAATATTTTGACATGAAAAATGTTTGACATAGTTTAGAAAGGAGAAAAGAATTTCCTTGATCAAAACAACAATTATTTTCATTGAAAACTCAATTCAATTAGATGTTGAAGTACTATTTATTCAGTTCTCTCTAAATTTATCAATCAATTAAAATGTCAATCAAACAAAGGATTTCATTTCTCCTGTTATTTGTTGATAATGATTAATGTTGTTTGTAATGTATTCTTGATAGGTCATGTCCATAAGAGGGCTAAAAACCTCATTTCAATGCATCCTATGGACAAAATTCTGGGAAATAAAAGGTAATTCATGCTCAATTTGTCTTTGAGGTATATAGTACTTCATTAGATAATTTCATATTCTTTCAACTTTTTTTTGATGCCCTATTTTAGTTCTTTTTAAAATTTTCCTATTTTTAGTCGTTTACTGTTTGAAATATATCAATGACATTCACATTGTTAAATTTATGCATGTTTTTTAGTCACCTATCTTTACCATCATATTTTGAGTAAGAGAATGATTCAACAGAAAGTTCAGTATATTTGAGTATAGAAATATAAAACCATGATAAATATGAGGGCTAATAAAAAACTCATTTTCATTGATTTCTAATAGAGTTTATGGAAGAAATTAAATTTTTCTAATCGCATGAGCTTTCTCATGAAAAAAATTGAAGTAAGAGATTTGGAATTGAAAATCCATACAAACTATAGGACTATAAAAAATACTATTCTTTTTACTACCTTTTCGAAGAATCAGCTATATTGTTTGATCTTAATAATGGCTATGAACTTCTACATATTTAGAAGTAACTTAAAATAAAAAGGCAACGTGAAAGTGAAATTTGAACTCTTGGAAAGATGACTTACAAATTCAACCATGTTAGGGTCAATGGACATTGTTTGTTCTTATAAACCGAAATGAGTGATTCAATTATTCATTTGGTATCAAGACTATATACTACAATGCTACTTATAAGAGATACAAAGTATAAACCTAGGAACTAAATAGTCCCTAACTTTACTACATAACATACAGTTTCCTATTTTGTATCATTGACTAAAAATTGAACATTTACATCGGTTAAATTAATAAGATTTGAACCACATTTTGGCAAAAATTCCTGCTTCCAATATTCCTCCTCAAGCTGGCTTGAATGTCTTCCATGGCCAACTTACTAATTTGGTTGTCAAATTGTTTCTTGTGTAAACCTTTTGTGAGCACGTCTTGACATAATTTGAAGGAGGAATTTTTATTCATATCTAACTAAGAGGCATACATTAGCTGCATACACATCAACCTTAGTACAAAATAGGAAATAAATTTGTATAGATTGTTAGATCCCATAATTTATGGGATACTTTGTCCTAATTTTATGGACATAATTAGTACCATATGTTATGGACATAATCATATAGATTATGTTTCTCTACTCTCCTTGAAGCTGGTTAATAGGCATTAGCCATCCCCACCTTGGATCTCATGCTTTGAAACATGGGACCACTCAACCCTTTGGTAAGCACGTGTGCAAGTGGACTATGTGTGGACACGTACGATTTACAAAGCAACGCACTCTCCAATTTTTCCTTGATATAAAATGTTTGTCAACTTTGATTTGAACTTTGATTTGCTTTATTCTATCATGTTGCACTAGGTTGTGAGCTATACTGATGGTAGACTTGTTGTCACAGTAAAGTCTCATTAGGCCATCCCACACCACTTGATCTTCAATCTTCCAATGAATCTTCAACCAAAGTTGTTCATAAATGCCTTGAGTCATTGCCTGAAAATTATCCTCTACACTAGATCGCACTATCACATTCTATCTTTTACTTTTCCGTGTCACAAGGTTTCCACCAAGAAAGGTGCAATATCCAATGGCTACCTTCTATCAACAAATAACCCAGCATAATCAGCATCTGTGTCTACTTCAAGTGCTAAACCTACATTCCTTTTGGACAATTTCTTTCCCTGATGTTCCTTTGAGATATCTTAACATTTGGTATGCTACTTGCAAATGGTCTTCCTTTAGATTATGCATGAATTAGCTAATCACACTAACTACATATGCTATGCCTGGTCATGTTTGAGACAAATAAATCAGTTTTTCTACTAGGCATTGATATGCTCGTCCACTGTGGAATCTTCCTCTACTATTCCAAGATTAATATTTGAATCTATTGGAGTACTTGATGGTTCGCATGTTTGTTTTACCTGTTTCCTTGAGAAAATTAGTAATGTATTTCTATTGGAAGATAAAAATACCATGCTTAAAGTGAGCAACCTGTCCTAGAAAATAGTTCAACCTCCCTAGTACCTTCATCTCAAATTCTTTAGACAAACAACTTAAGATCTCTTTCTTTTTAACATCATCACCTATCGCAATTATATCATCAATGTACACCAAAGGAATTGTGACTCCCCCTATAGATGAGTGCTTAATGAACCATATGTGATCCCTTTGGCTTTGTTTGTGTCTCATAGTCATCATAACTCTCGCATATTTTCCAAACCATGCTCATGGTGATTACTTGAGTCTGTATAAGGCTTTCTTCAATTTACAAACAGTATGAGCAGCCAATTTCTTTCCATAATTTGGTGGAGTCTCCATATAAATTTCGTCTTCTAATTCTCCATGTAAAAATGCATCTTTCACATTAAATTGTTGTGATTCCCGATTATAATTAGCTACAAATGACAATAAAAATAAAAGCAATTAGCTTTGCAACTGGTGTAAAAGTCTCTAGATAATCAATTCTATAGGTTTGAGTATATGCCTTGGCTACCAACCTTACCTTGTATCTTTCTATTGATCAATTTTCTCTATATTTAATTGTGTACAGTATCCAACCGGTTTCTTCCTAATTGGAAACTTCACTCTCCAATGCTCCATCTCTACATTTATAGCTTGTTTCCATTTCTCATTGGACAAAGCCTCTAATAAGGTAGTAGGGATGGTAATGTTGTTTAGACCAATAAGAAAGGCTTTAGGGGATGGCAAACAAGTTTTAATAGACAAAAATTGTGCCAGAGGATGTTGAGAAGAACGATTAGAATAAGTTTTCTGTATTCTATTTATACAGGAATACATAGGTTAAACTAGGAAAGTAATCCCTATAATAATGCTAAAATCCCCGTGAGTATGTTATTTACATTGACTATATAATCCCTATGATTACGTCAACAACAGCTATATTTCTGTAACACTCCCCCTGAAGCTGGAGCATAGATATTGATCATGCCCAGCTTGTTACAAATATAATTAACCCCAATTCCCCAATAATGCTTTGATGAACACATCAGCTAATTGGCTCCCTATTTTGACATGCTAAGTTGAGATTAATCCATCTTCTAGCTTTTCTTAGGTAAAATGACAATCGACTTCTATATGCTTGGTTCTCTCATGAAACATAGGATTATTTTCAATATAGATGGTTGCTTCATTGTCACACCATAAGTTTGTTGGTTTAGATTGAACAAACCAATCTCACCAAGTAAATGACGTAACCATATAAGTTCACAGGTAGTCTGCATCATAGCCATATATTTGGATTTTGCACTTGATCGGGATACAACACTTTGTTTCTTACTCATCTAAGAAACAAGATTGCCTCCAACAAAAACACGGTAACCTGTGGTAGAGTGCCTGACTGAAAGATCTCTTCCATAGTCAGCATCTATGAAACCTTCTGTAGTGTGGTGACCATAATTTCCATATAAGATGCCACGTCTTGGCACACCTTTTAGATATCTCAAAATATGAATAACAGCATCCCAATGTAAGGTTCTAGGAGATGACATGAATTGACTTGCAAAACTTACTAGAAAGGCAATATCAGGACAAGTGATAATAAGATAGTTCAATTTTTCACAATTTTCCTATAATTTTTAGGACTCTCAAGTAAATCTCCATTTTCAATTTTTAACTTCACATTTATTATCATAGGTGCATCATGTGTCTTTGCCTCAATAAAACCAGCGTCATTCAATAAATCCAGATATTATTTTCTTTGAGATAGGTAGATCCCTTTATGATTGCGAGAAACTTCAATTCCTAATTAAGAATTATTTCAATGGTCCTAAATCCTTTGTTTGAAAACGAGTCCCAAGGAATGCTTTCAACCTTGTGATCTGATAGGAATACTAGTAGAGATTGGTATTATTTACGTAGAAGTAGGGTACAGCAGTAGTATACTCCTGGAAGATAGCTTCCAGGCCAATACAATGTCTATACTTTCAGAATAATATGATGATACCCCTCCCACTATACAGATTGTTCTCTATATGCCTATCCCCGTACCCCCCTCTCTTCTGCAATCTCTCTCCATAACTG
>JAOSBN010000004.1:26691249-26705551 GCA_027563595.1 Erythroxylum suave | reverse complement strand
AATAAAATGCACCCAGAACTAGATGATGCAAAGAACACTGAGTGATCATATGCACTTCTTCGCAAGCCAAACTCAATAATTACAATAATGAATCTTCCAAACCAGGCATGAGGAGATTGCTTCAAGCCATACAGAAACTTCCATAATTTGCATTGCTTCAAGCCATACAAATACTACGATAATTTGCACACTTTCCCTGACTTCCCCTGAGCAACAAATTCAGGTGGTTGCTCCATGTAAACCTCTTCAGATAAATTCCCATGCAAGAATGCATTATTCACATCGAGTTGGTGAAGTGCCCAATTATAAGTGGCAGCTAAGGAGATAAAGAGTCGGACAGAAGAAAGTTTTGCAAATGGAGAAAAGTCTCGAAATAATCCACCCCATATGTTTGATCATATTCTTTAGCAACCAACCGAGCTTTTAATCAAGCAACAAAACCATCAGGATTCATTTTAACAGTGAACACCCACTTATAGCCAATGGCTCATTTCTCTGAAGGAAGAGACACAAGATCCCAACTATGATTATGCTCTAAGGCCATCATCTCTTGTTTCATTGCAACTTGCCAACCATCACGAGCCAGTGCTTCAGCAAGGGATGTTGGGATAGCAACAAAGTCTAAAGATGCTACAAAAGACTTGGAGGAGGGAGATAGAGCATGATAATATACAAAAGAAGAAATAGGGTAAGTGCATGTGCGTTTACCTTTACGAAGAGCAGTAGGAAGGTAAAGGCTAGCATCAGGTAGTGGTGAGGAATTTGGAGACAAAGTAGAATGGGTCGGGTCCATGTCGTGGCCGATGGGAGGCACCTCAATAGACTGCAGCACACGTCAATAATAAACTTAACGATTAACAGGTTGAAAGGGAGGAGAAACTACCTGTTCATTGACAGTATAAATAAGAACATCGTCCCCTGAATCACTAGAGTACGAAGAAGAAGGCACGAGAGAACCAAAGAAGGGGTTGTTCTCAAAAAAGTTAACATCAGCAAAGACCAAGTAACAACCCAACAAAGGAGAGTAACAACGATATCCTTCTTGAGGACGCGAATATCCCAGAAAGATACACTTGAGAGATTTGGGATCCAATTTCAAGACTTGAGGTCGCATGTCTTAAACAAAGCAAGTACACCAAAAAATTTGAGAAGCAAGAGGGAACAATGTATATGAGGGAAAGAGAAGGGAATATGGAATTTGACCGTCAAGAATAGAAGAAGGCATTCGTTTGATTAGGAAACAAGCAGTGGAGACAGCATAGGCTAGCAAAATTTTGGGACCTGCATATGGAACATTAGGCCCGAGTAGCTTCTAACAGGTAACGGTTCTTTCGCTCGGCTATACCATTTTGTTAAGGGGTAACAACACATGACTGATGAATAATACCATGCTGAGAGAGATAAGATTGAAAAGTATAGGAAACATATTCTTTAGCATTATCACTTCTCAAAATGCAGATGGATTTGTTGAATTGAGTCTTAATTTTAGCATGAAAGGCACAAAATATAGTAAACAAGTCTGGTCGAGATTTCATAAGATAAAACCAAGTAACCCGAAAATAATCATCAATAAATGTCACAAAATAACGAAAATCAAATTTGGATGGATAGGATAAGGACCCCATACATCAGTATGCACCAAGTAAAAGGAAGACTCAACTCGTTTATTTAATCTAGGAGAATAAGATATCTTATGATGTTTAGCAAATTGACAAGCTTCACACTCTTAAGATAGATTCTCGTGTAAGACTAGGACATAACTTTGTAAAACTGGGATGGACGGATGACCGAAACAACAATGAAGTTGCAAAAGGGAAGATGAACTTGTGCAAGCAATTGATCGAGGTACTGTTTCAGAAGTCGAATCAAGAGCATACAGGCCATTCACCAGATGCCCTTTACCAATAATCTACTTTGTCCCAAGATCTTGAAATAGACAATAATTGGGATAGAAAACAACATAAGAGTTGAGACTTTTGGTGAGTTGGTCAACAGATAATAAGTTAAAAGGAAACGGCGATAGACATAAAACAGATGACAATGGGAGAGATTTTGTTAGGTTTGTTGTCCCATGCCCAATTACAAAAGTGGTAGATCCATTGGCTAAAGTAACACAAGGTAAATCAGTAGTAGACTTGAAATAAGAGAGGATACTTTTGTTGCCAATCATATGATTAGTAGCACCTGGGTCAATAACCTAACTATGAGATGAGGTGGAGAGATAGGCAGTAGGTTTACCTATATTAGCCAAAGTTGATGTCGCAGAGGGTGGCCATTGCGAGTCATGGGTGGCCAAAATTTGTTAATAGGCATTGGTTAAACGAGCATAATCATCCACTGAAATTGTGATAGAAGGCGAGGACGACTAAGAAAGGGGTAAGATACCATCCTGAGTAGCCACGTTTACAAATTTTCTATTATTATTCTGACCTAAGTATTTGGGAGGCTTACCTTGCAGTTTCTAGCAATTCCTCTTCATATGTCCTTCAACTCCACGGTAATTACAGGTGCGAGGGGTGCCATTGTTCCCAGCAACAGAACCACTATTGTTTTCACCCTTGCCACTGTGATTGTCTACCACGCCAACACAGATCAACAATACCTGGAAACTGACCAAATATTCAGACAGGGATAGAGTAGGCGACGCTGGAGTAAGAAACTGGTTCGGCAAATGACGGCTCACATGCCCTCACGCATTGGCGTGTGGAAACGTCTTCAATTGGACTGCGCGTGCAGGTCACACGCTTGGAATCCAATGACCAGGATTTGAAGGGATGGCCAATCGGCACCAGTAGAGTCTTGTAAAGAAGTAGGTGAAAATTTTCACCAAAAAATGTGTCACCCAAACAATCAGTACTATGCCTCACAATAAGGCAAAAAACAAAAGACAAAAACTTAAAGAAGAGACCCAGAGACTCGACTAGGCTCTGATACCATGAGAAGAATAAGTTTTTTATATCTTTATTAGAATGATACTACAAGTATTTATATAGAAATATATAGGTTAAAATAGGAAAGTAATCCCTATAATTATGCTAAAATCCCTACGACTATGTTATTTACATTAACTATATATTCTTTATGATTATGTTAACAACAACTATGTTTCTGTAACAGAAAACATAGTGCAAGAAAAGGAATGGCTAAACAACTGAAGGTTTCACTTCTAAGAAAACCTACTGCTCTAATACTGTTACATAATTTGAAGGAGGAATTTTTTATTCATATCTGACTAGTAGACATATATTAGCTTTTTACACACTAACCTTAGTACAAAATAGGAAATAAGTTTATACAGATTTGTTAGATCCCGTGATTGATGAGATACTTTATCCTAATTTTATGGACATAATTAGTACTAGATTTTGTGGACATAATCATATAGATTATGTTTTCCCACACATCTGCTACTTTTTCATTAGTAGGTATACAAATCATAGAAATGCTATTAATTCTCAAGTGAGAGCATCTGCTAATTTTTCAGGAGTGGGTATTTAAATCATAGAAATCATGATAATTCTCAAGTGAGTGCATCTGCTACTTTTTGAGTAGTAGGTAGTGACCTTTGAGGGGTTTTCAAAAATAAGTAGCTCGATGGACTTTAGAAAGATAACAACTTTCACATTGAAAAGGACAATCAACCTAGGAAACAAATGTTTAAGATATGGAAAACTAGGATGTCCTAGTCTATAATGTCAAAGCATTATTTGTTTGCCAACATAAATTGAACTGATAGCGTTGAGTTGATTTAATTTTGGAGACTTCCTCATCAGAATGGTATAAACCATTAACTATTCTAGAACTGCCAATCATCTTCCCAGATTTTTGGTCCTAAAATTCACAATGAGATGTAAGAAGACAACATGCCTGATAGAGTCTTTAGATAACTTTCTATCAAAGAATAAATTGCATGCTAGTTTAGGAACATAAAGAGCCAATTTAAGAGTTAAAGTTCATCAAATTTTTGTTTGAACTTTTCCATAACAAATGAAAGACTCTCATTAACTATACTAACTCTTTCGATTCTAGAATAGGTAAAATAAGTTTTGAACAAAGAACATAAGGTCATGTGATCCTATTCCCTTAAATTAATGATCCATGAGGCAAAATTTTTACTACAAAATACTGCTTTATTATTGCTGCCTATTTGTGCAGGAGAACCGCTAAGAGTACTTAGATAAGGAATTGGTTTCTACCTATCAAGCTTTAAACATCTTGTTTGAACTTGTTTTTGATACATTCATGGCTGAATTTTTCATAGTTGAAGCCTCACTCCTTTTGTCAAGATTGACATATCAACAACTTTGTTCCCTCTGAACTTTTTTTTTTTGGGTAAATCAGTAAAAATTTTATAAATAATAAGAAGTTATGTACAACTAGAGATTGCCTAAGATGCAATCCCTTATCCAAACTAGAAGCCTAACTCACAAGAAAGCATAAGGAGCCCTACAAATGTTTCCCATCATCATGCATTTGACCAAATCAAGCCATGCCATGACTACACTATAGTGGTTATATCAAGACCATCTTGCCAGTAACACACTTTCATGCAACAGACTCATTTATCACATCAACCAATCGAACCTCCTTACTAATCCTTAACCTGATAACTTACTACACTAAGAGGAAGAAGTGGTTTGTGGCCAATTATCGTCCCTCTAACTTCCTCAAATTCAATATTAAGACCAATCGAGAATTTGTAGGTATAACTTACAAAAAAAGAATTTGTAGATATGATAATCCTCCATCTTTCTGTAATGAATACAGTCCTTGATTTGTTTCCATTCATAGTCGTTGAATGAATCAAAACCTTGCTATAACCTTTTCAATGAATTGAAATGCTTTGTGACATTATCCTCTCATCAATACATCTGAGTGACATTATCCCAAAGTTCTTTGGTTGTTAGATAAGACATAGTTGGGATTGATATACTCTTCCGGGGAATTCGCTAGAACGTCATGATCATGGAGTTTCAACATCCCAACTAGCATAGATGGTCTCTTCTTTCACTGGAGCCTTCTTTTATTCTCCTGTCAAATAGCATCCGAAACATTCGATATATGTCCATGATTTTCCTACAATTTTCGTTGTCTAGGAATTTCCTTTTAAGTAACATAAGATTTCTTCTGAATTAGGCCAATAGTATACTATTAGGGAAGACATGATTTGGCTTATCACTATTAGGGAAGACATGATTTGGCTTATCATACTATCAAAAAATGCTTTATCAGGATGCGTTGTTGTAAGATAGTTTAATTTTTTAACTAGTCTTCTATATTTCTTAGGATCTTTAGATAAGTCTCTATCTTTTGTGAGTTGTAGATTAGGAAGCATTGGAGTATTGGATAGCTTAGCCCCCAACTTTCCAGTTTTAGTTAATAAGTCGAGCACATGTTTTCTCTAAGGTAAGAAAATGCCTTTCTTGATTCAAAATCACTAAATCTTTCCTGTGAAACTGGCTTTGAAGAGAGGACTTCAAAGATATAGTTCTCATAATATCACTTACAATAATGGTAATATCATTTACAATAGTGAAAAAGAATTATCCCTAAAGTCCATAGACATGGCAAGGAGAATTATCTTGAATGCAAAATGTTCACAGAAACTGAGTGGTCATCATTCCAAACTTTTTTATTTCTTGACTAAAATTTTCAAATCAAGCACGAGGACTATTTTCATACAAGGACTTTTGAAGATGACAAAACTTTCCATACTCCTCTTGAGCAGCAAACCCAGGTAGATGCTCCATATACACTTTCTCTTGAAGGTCACTATATAAGAAGGCATTTTTGACATCCAATAGATGTAAAGGCCAACCATGAGTAGCTATTATTGAAATGAATATAGATGAATAAAGGTCAATTTAACAAAAGAGAAAGTGTGAGAATAATCTACACCATAAGTTTGAGCATAATCTTTTGCTACAAGTCATGCTTTAAGTCGAGTCATTGATCCATCATAATTGACTTTGATTACAGTCTATCATAGCATCGCGCCAGCCAAAATGGGATAAGACATCATGAACAATTTTCCAAGAGTTACAGAATTAAGAGACGTAGGAAAGGAACAAGAAGAAAGCAAGAGATCGTAACAAACAAAGAATAGATGGATAGGTGCATAGGGTAATTGGTATATTAGGATCATTGGTTATTGGATCTGATGTTGAAGAAGAGATAGGTGTAAAACATGTAACGAGAGGGTCTCGCCATCTGGAATAAACCTGGCAAATACATGGTAGTGGTGGTGGTGTAGAAGTAAACATTAGTTGACTGATAATTGACATTGTAAACCAACAAGTCATCATCTTCCTCCTTACTGGAAGAAGACGAAGAAGTTGAAAAGAAATGAATGTGCTCCAAAAAGGTAAGATCATTTGACACAATATACTTGTTAAATTAGGACTATAGCACGGGTACTCCTTTTGTAGACAAGAGTGCTCCAGGAAACCACATTTTAAGGATTTGGGACATAATTTGGTCTCCTGAAGATGAATATCATGAGCAAAATAAATACCACCAAATAGTCGGAGTGTGATTGGGAAAATAGGTTTAGTAGAAAATAGGACACTGTAGGGAATCTCATTACAAACAATAGCTGAAGACGTGGAATTAATGAGAAAACAAGTTGTGGACGTGTTTTAGGAATCTGCATTTAGAATAAGAGTGCCCTGATAGTTTCTATGTTATGGTCCCGTGTTTGGGATCGAGTCACAGAGCGAGTATACTGTTTTTTTTGGCCGACCTATCTTGAGTAGAATTTCAGCTCTTCAAAGGGAGGCTGATACCTTAGAGTTCGATAGAGAGAACTCTAATCTCTTGTTTGAATAATTCTAACTTATCGCTTTATTCATGAAATAGCCCTTAGATAGGCAGTGTTCACATAGGAAAAGGAAATAAGAATCCCTAACTAATATGATTTCCTAAAGTAATAAGGAAACTATTAATATGTTTCCAAAAATAAGAATCCCTAACTAATATGATTTCCTAAAGTAATAAGGAAACTAGTAATATGTTTAAATAATAAACCCTAACTAATATGTTTGCTGCTGTATTTCTGCCCTATAAGCACAACATTCTATATCTAAAAAGTAACAATAATTTGGTTGTGACTGATGTAATTCATGTGATATTCAAAATTACATAACATAAATTGACTAGTCTAAAACATCTAGGTGTAAGACTGCACGGATTTATCCAAGGAGCATTTCTAGGGATCATCATCTCACTGGCAATCCACCACCAGATGACACTTGGCCCAAAATGGCTGCAAGATGATGTCTGATTAAAGTCAGTTTATGGGGTAGAATTCATTAAACCCAGAAAATCTGTACAGAAAATTAACAATTGGTGATAAGGAAATTGTTATGGGGCTACTAGTTGTTAACACTAGGTCTTTTAGGGGGAAATTTTTTAAATCTATGTTATGGCTTGTGTTTCTTTGTTACGCTGCTTACCGATTTTGTCTCTATTTTTCAGTCTTGAGACTAATAAGTTTTGCAGCTGCTGAAATGGGTTTCATTTCTTATTTATATTCAATGTGACATTGGTTTATGTCTCAGTTTTGCGTCACTTATTTGCTTTAACTTTTTCTGGGTTGGTTATCATATCTGATGCTCATTTTACTTATTTTATAACTGCTTTCTTATTGCATTTTTCTGCATGAAAATACTCCCTTCTCCTAACTTTTCTATTTATTTTTGGGGTGAAAATGGGAAGATCTCTTATTTTGACTTACTCGGAAGAAGAAATCAAGATGTGGCGTGAACAGCGTAGAAGGAATTATCCATCTAATGCTAACACAGAAAAGGTTTCATTTCCTGCTCTACCTGTTAATCATTTTTTCTAATTTGAACAGTTTTGCTGAGATTTGTTTAATTTGCTGCACAAGCAGGCTGAGAAGTTGGCAGATTCTGACCCTATCAATAGGGAGGCCAAATTACGCCGTGAGGTAATAGTCACGTTGCTTTCTGTCCTTCATGCTTCTGTTATGTGACATCTTTGCTTTACTTTTTTATTTACTCTTCAGCTTTGCCATTGTCAATTATGTGCTTAAACCTGTGCAAATTTTTTCTCTTGTTCTGAAGCTATGGTTGCACAATAAATAAGTTCCTCAGATACATGGATTTATAACGTAAATGTGGCTCAGTTTGATGAGACATTTCACAATTAAGTCGTCTTGCTCTAATAGAAGCTCATAACTTTTAATTTTCCAATACATAGTTCTGGTCTTCTGCAAAAGCTTGGCCTGGGTCTTATGCTATGCGTCAATTTTATTTTTTGGGTTGATTTGGTGTTCTCTATCATATATAGGTTTAAGATTTTGGGTCCTTTCGGGGAAACAGTCTTGCTTCTTCTATGTGCAATATTGAGCTTGCCATTACTTTTAGATAGATAGAAGAGTTGGATTAAGACTGTCAGGGGGGAAGTTGTGCTTGTAGAAACATATGTTGGATTTCTGAACAATATCTAAACTATCATTGCACAAGAAATGGATACAGGAACTCGTGTTTAAATTTCTCTGAAATAATCCAGAGACATAATTGCGATGGACATGTTGCCAAGCATGCGTAAACAGTTCATCCTTACCTTAGTTCTTTGGGAGTCAAAACTAGGAAGGATTGTTTCCTTTAGTTCTTTTTTACCATTTTATGCATATATATGAAATAGACTGCAGATTTTTTAGGGACAAATTTATTTTCATCAACAATATAAACTCGACACACACACACATATATACAATATAAACAAAACACAAATTTCCACCTTTTCTCAATTATAAAAATGTAACTTGTTATAACTGGGGAGAAGAGGACATACAGCTAAATATTGCAGGATTAATAGACGACTTCAAAAATTAGATTTAGATCAGATAATATTTTTATAAAATACAAGTTTTAATGATATTTGATTCTAAAATTTTTGAAGAATTCTCTAATAATGAAACCAGTGGTTCATAAATAAATATATTGTGTAATGAAGAAGCAAAAAAAAGAAAAACATATAAGTTTGTTAACAAAAGATTAAAAAAATTCTTTTAGAAGTTATAAAACATTATCCAGAATCCTCAATTACCAAAAACCCAAAAAAAAAGGGATATCCTATTAAACTTCAATAATCCTTTAAAACCTAACCATATTAGATGAGTTAAGAAAATAAGAAATCTTCGAATAACTCTTTCAGCCTTGATCAGGAAATAACTTCAAAACAAGAGCTGGTAATTATTAAACAAAAACAAAAGGTAGATAATGAAACTATTCAAAACTTACTTTAACATATACAATCAAAATACGAAGAACAAAAGTTCAGATAAATAAAGCAATGACAATATTGAGTTAACTAATAATGAGAAATTATTGAAAAAATTTATTATTTATACTAAATCAAATCATTTTTAGAAAATCTTAATTTAAATTAATTTTAGAATTGATGAAAACTTTATAATTTATACAAGAACTTTGTTTGATTGAAAAACTAATTTGAATTGCGTAAAACATGGTGTTGTCCCTGTAAAAATGTTACAAAAGAAAGAGTACAGAAAAGATCAAAACTGCTAATAATCAACGCTAAAAATTAAGAATTGTGTAAAACATGGTGTTGTCCCTATAAAAATGTTACAAAAGAGTAAAGAAAAGATCAAAACTGCTAATAATCAGCGCTAAAAATTAGTCATGAAACTAATGTTTACTTCATAGAAAAAACCCTTTTTTGTTGTTGTAGAAGGCATTCATCATAATGTAATATTAGGAAGTCCTTTTATAAAATTAATTACTACCTATGTAGTAAATCATGATCACTTATTAACAAAAATAAATAATAAAAAATAATACTTTCCTT
Source organism: Erythroxylum suave (assembly GCA_027563595.1). Classification (NCBI taxonomy): domain Eukaryota; kingdom Viridiplantae; phylum Streptophyta; class Magnoliopsida; order Malpighiales; family Erythroxylaceae; genus Erythroxylum; species Erythroxylum suave. The sequence goes on along the minus strand of JAOSBN010000004.1, from coordinate 26,695,717 downwards.
TTATAGAAAAATAGAAATTAGAATTATAAACCTAAACAAAGCATGTAGTATATATGAAAACCAGTTGAATAATACATGCATTACAAAAACAATTAAACTATTTTTGAAAGGATATTTTGTTTGAAAAATAGAGAAACAATTACAAGTTAAAAATTTACAAAAAGAAACCAAAACCGAAATCTGTGTCGATTTACTTTATACTTTTTGGAATAGGAAATAATATATTGGAAATCTACTCTGTGAAAAAAAATTAATGAAAAACAAGTACTTATTAAAGTTAGACCTATATAAATAGTATGAAATTAAAGAATCATTGCAAACAAGAAATAAATCATCTATTAAAGAAAAAATTTTAATCTCCCTCAAAGTTTATTTGGAGTTGTATTTTATTTTATGTCAACAAAAATTCTGAACAGGAAAGAAGATTTCATATGTTCGTTATAAATTATAAATACTATATGTATGTGTGCACGCGTGCGCGTTTTTGTATGCCATACCATAAAATCAGTTTTTAACTTTTGATAAATTGTTCAACCCTTGTATGCAGCAACTGAAGGAGATCCTGTCAAAGCAGGCGGCGTTGGGAGTTGAAGTTGCAGAGATACCATCACACTATCTAACAGATTCACAGAAACAAGAACATGAAAGGGAAGAGAATGGAAGAATGTTCTCTAAGAAGGGAAGATCCAGGAACAGGCATGCTAAAAGAGGAAGGGGTAACAAAATTAAGTGGCCAAAGCAGCAAACATGTGCAAAAGGGAATCCTTCAGAAAGAAAGCTCACTCTTTTGCAGAAGCTTCTGAGCTCAGACATCAGGAGAGACAAGTGCCGGTTGTTGCAGGTTCTGAGATTCATGGTGATAAACTCTTTCTTCAAGGATTGGCCAGAGGAGGCATTAGAATTTCCCTTGGTGGAAGTTAAAGAAGAATCCTCACTTGTGAAAAATGTTTCTGAAATTAAAAACAAGACTCTTCAAAACATGGGTGATGATGTCTTTGACAATGAAGATGATGATGGTGTTGATGCAGATTGTTATGGTGTCGAGCATGGTAAATTAGTGGGTGGAGAGGACATTTTCGATGAGAGAACTGAAGAAGAGGAAGGGGAAATCATTGACTGTGATTGCCCCTAGACTTGTTCTATCGCAGAGTAGTTTCAATGTCAGTGGTTACGTAATGCACCGTTTTTTTCTCTTTGCTTTTGTCTGTCCCTGATTATCAGAGGACTATAGAAATGAAGGTTTTGATTATGTAAAATGGCTTAAAGCCATGCAGAATGTGCAGTCTCGTTTTAACTTGAATAGGATGAAACTGAAAGGAGTTAAATCACAGAGAACAGGCAGCCCGTTAATTAATTTCTGCTTGTCTACTATAAGTTGGGTTGTTTATTGATTTATGACTGGCGTAAACGTAGGGCTTAATATCTGCTTATCTTTTCCTAAGTGTACGATGCATCTCCTGTGTAACTTGTTTTGGTTTGTCTAAGTTTGTCCAAGGATATGATCGATGCTAGTGGAACTTGCAAAATGATATGTGCATAATGCAATGTCTTGGTCTAGTCATTCAGTTTATTATGAACGAAGAAACTGAAAAATTCCACCCGCGCTTCAATACAAATAGCAAAACATTCTTGTTTATTCTTTTAGCCTAACGTCAAGAAAGATGGGGATGAGATCCTCTTCCCATAAATCTGATCCATTGATTTCAACCACACATTTATTTAGATTTTACATGAGCGTGTGGTTAAAAATAAGTAACAAAGGCTTGAAACAGGTTAAACGACAGAGGTGATCTCATGCCAGAAAGATGGAGTTAAGACTATTTTTATACCTACATTTCACTTCACTCTATTCTCTAATAAAATAGGAATAAAATCTTTTAAGAGTAATAGCCACAGCCAAAAAAAAAAGACATAAGGCTATTGATAATAACCTGCCAAAAAAAGCAGTCCCTGTTTATTACTCCATACGGTCATTCAAGCTTTAGAAACATCTGAGCGATCATACTCCTGTTTCTTCAAGCTTAGTGCCTCTGAATATCCTGCATTTCCTTTCACTACAGATAACATATATTATGCAGCTAAAAATCATTCTGAACAATTTGATCCCCTCTTTTAATCAGACTTGAGACGTAGCTAACTATTCAACTATTTCATCCAATGATTCTTTGTTACACTGCACACTGAATAGATCAAGAAGTTGGTGGACATTTGAAGAACAAATGTTCAGTGGTTCCATCTTCAGTATTGTATAAAACAAACAATTTGTCTGCAATGTTAAATTTGATCTGATCCCTGATGTTAATTTTTTTAATATGGCTAACCAAAGAATGAAAGAGGCTTTGGAGTCATTAGAATTTGCTATACGACCGCAAACCAAGACAAGGGAACTAATATTTTTAGACATGACTAGTTGGCAAAAGTTTTGGATTGAAGCTTCAACCCAATCCAATTATTATCATTATCTTGGTCTACTAATTTAATAACCTCAATCAATGATAAGAGAACTTAAGTGCTGAAGAGGAAAAGTGTGGCGATTCGGTCCTTATCTTCTTTATCTCAAAAACAGCCGACACGTTCTTCTTTATCGTAAGTCAGTGTTCCGTTCTGCATGTGCTGAGGCAAATCAAAATAGTGAAAATCATACGTTACTAGCGACAAGGAGAAGCTCGTATACGCATAAAAATTTACTGAAATTTTCTGCTTCTAATTGTTTGTGTACATGTTTTTATAATAAAAATGTTAATAAAGTAGTTCTACTTCTGTAACTTTTGACAGGGCATACAAGAAATTATGTGATAATTATTAGAAAGAAAATAAGAAAAATGATAGGTTCATGATATGCTGATAAAAATAAAGAGAGAGTTGCTATTCCAAAGTTATACTGTCGTAATCTTTTGAGACAAAGCTAGTGTAAAATTAAAATTTATATAATACAATATATTGAAAGACTATTTTGTAATTTTAAAATTTTAGGAACTATTTTATAATTTTAAAATTACCCAAATGATAATCAATATTGATCGTTTTATACCGTCACAAAGTCAAATTTGGTACCGGTACTACTATGGTATTCATAAGATTGTTTTTGAAACAATGCCCCGTCATAATTGTGTATTATATCCTACAAAAAAGATAAAAAGAAATTTACGTAATTTTGGAGGTGTATTTGAGATTGGATCTGAGTTAGAATGAAGTTGTTAGGTCCCATTGTACTAGGTTCCTCAAGATCTAAGAGATTGTGGATCAAGAACTCGGTTGAGTAATGATCTGATGCTACATTAATTTAATAGTCATAAGTGTCGCCTGTATTACTTTATTTGATTATAATATAAAGTGAGCCCAAAATAACTGTTATTGGGTTTGTTAAAGGAAATTAGAGTCGTTAGGGTTACTTAATAAAGAAACCCTTCCCTCTTCCTTCACTTTTAAGAAACGTTTACAAATATCAAAACACATACGTTCTTGCACCATTGAAAAAAACGAAGAAAGGGAAGTAGTCGATAGTGGATCAAGTTTTTTATGTAAAGAAGGGATTTGCTAATAAAAAGAGATTACACGAACATGGATCAAGGTTTTATGGGTGAATTCTATACTTATAATATTGCTTAGATTATTAAAGATTAAATCTCATATGCGGTATCAAAGCAAATTATGAAACTTTGATTTGCATTAAAGTTAGCCCTAAAATTATCAGTAACGATTAATATTACTTTAAGGTTATAAAAAATTATTTATTGTTTATGTTGTAATCTTGTTTCTCGATTTCTATGAATTGTTGATTGGGTTTAAATTAATTGATTTAATTCAAGCTAGAGATTGCGACAACTGTAGGGTTAATGGGGCCTACCATTATAGATTTACGTTGCATTAATTGTTTACTGTCTTTAAATGAATTTTGAAAGAGTAAAAGGATTGGTGTTAAGTACGCAGATGCATTAATTATGGTTTGACTTGTTAATACTGTTATGAGTTCCGTACCGTACAGGCCGGTATTGGACGGTACATATCGTACCGGCCGAAAAATGATACCGAAACTTGAATTTTGGTACCGGATTTAAATATCAGTCGGTACCGGCTAATACCTGTTGGTACCGGCAGTACCAACAGGTATTGTAAATATCGGTCAAATACCGAGTGGTACCGGAAAATTTAAAAAGTATAGGGACTAAATTACAAAATTTTCAAATTTTAAATTAAAAAATAATTAAAAAAATTAAAATTTTCTAAAATTTCTTACTTCCTGCCCACGTCTTCCCCCTCTTCTTTTTTCAATTTTTTTTAATTTTTTGTTTATTTCAACTTTTATTATATTTTTATTTTTTATTTTTAAAATAAAATAAATATTTTATTACTAATAATAATAATTATAAATTAAATAAAAATAAAACAATTTTATTTTAATATTTAATATAATATTTATTAATAAAGTATTAATAAAAATATTTAATTTTTAAAAATAAATAATTTA
>JAOSBN010000004.1:26668166-26691149 GCA_027563595.1 Erythroxylum suave | reverse complement strand
ATCCATCTATGAAATAAATCCTCCTAAACTTGACATAACAGTTAAACTCTAATTAAAAATGATTTACCCATCAAGAACACAAAATTCATTCAATTCATGCTTACTAAAATAAAAAATTTGGGGCCCAACATTTCTTCCCCTGTTAAAAGAATTTTTTCCTCGAAGTTATTACCTGAGTCATTGAAAAGATGTGGATACTTCTCCTGCATAGCCTCTAGTGGCTCCCATGTTGCCTCCTCTATCAAATGGTGTCTCCATAAGACTTTGACCAATTTTGCAACCTTGTTCCTTAAAACATTTTCCTTCAAATCTAAGATCTCCATTGGTTGCTCTTCATAGGTCAAATCTTCCCTCAATAGAACCTTTGATGGTTGAACTATGTGTGAAGGATCATATTGATACCTTCTCAATATCGATACATGGAAGACATTATGAATCTTAGATAATCTGATAATAAAGCTAACTTGGAGGCTAAAGGTCCAATCCTCTCAATGATTTCATAAGGGTCTATGTATCTCAGACTAAGCTTACCCTTCTTACCAAATTTCTAGACCCCTTTCCATGGAGAAGCTCTAAGAAACACTTTGTCTCTAACTTCAAATTCCATCTCTTTTTTACTTGCATTGCATTTACATAGCTCTTCATTCTATCCTGAGTTGCTTTAATCTTCTGTTTCACCAATTTAAACTTATCAACTGTGATTTGCACCAACTTAGGCCCTAAAAGCCTCCTTTCACCTTCCTTATACCAACAAATAGCGGTTCTACACCTCCTACCATACAAAGCTTCATAAGGTGCCATTTGAATTCCAGAATGATAAGAATTATTGTAAGCAAACTCAACTAAAGGAAAATGATCATCCCATGAGCCTTTAAAATCCATAACACAAGCTCTCAACATTGCCTCCAAATTCTGTATTGTTCTCTCCGATTGCCTATCAGTTTGTAAATGGAAAGTTGTACTAAAGTGCAACTTAGTTCCCAAAGCCTCCTGTAAATTCTCCCAAAATCTGGAGGTGAACCTGGGATCTTTATCCGAAACTATCGAACTTGGAATCCCATGAAGCCTGACTATTTCATCCACATATTTCTTGGCCAAAGCATTTAAAGAATCTGTTTGTTTGATTGACAAGAAATGTGCTGACTTGGTCAGCCTATCTACTATAACCCATATTGCATCATGTTTCCTACTGGTTCTAGGCAGCCCTATCAAGAAATCCATAGTAATCTTCTCCTATTTCCATTCTGGAATAGACAAAGGTTGAAGTTTGCCTAAAGGTGCTTGATGCTCAACCTTGACTTGCTAACACACTAACCATCTCTTAGTATACTCTGCAATATCCTTCTTCATTCATTTCCACCAGAAATACTCCTTCAAATCTCTACACATTCTTGTACTCCCTGGGTGCATTGCATACGGAGTATTGTGCACCTCATCAAGAATTTCATCCTTCAGCTCTCGCATATCTGGAATAGATAGTCTGCTCCCTGCCACCAAAAATCCATCTTCCCTTACGTCTATTTCAGATTGTTTACCACTTTTAATCTCCTCTCGAAGCTTGCTTAAATACTCATCCTGTTCTTGTAATTCCTTAATCTTCTTATTCAATACTGGCCTCACTCTAAAATTAGCCAATACACAACTAAATTCAACTTGGCTCAATGTCACCCAATGTTTGGATAATTTCTTCAATAAAGGAAAGTACACTGTCTCCACATGTGCCATAGTCGATTTTCTGCTTAATGCATCTACTACTACATTACCTTTCCCCAAGTGGTAGTTTATCATCAAATCATAGTCCTTCAATAACTCTAACCATCTTCTTTGTCTCAAGTTCAGCTCCCTTTGACTCATCAAATACTTAAGGCTCTTATGGTCTGTAAATACCCTAGTAGTGACTCCATAAGGATAATGTCTCTATATCTTCAATGCAAAAATTATAGCAGCCAACTCCAAGTCATGAGTAGGATAGTTCATCTCATAAGGCTTTAATTGTCTAAAAGCATAAGCGATCACATTATCTTCTTGCATCAACACACAACCCAATCCCTTCCTTGAGGCATCACTATATACTATATATCCATCATTACTTGAAGGCAAAGTCAAAATTGGTGTACTCATTAATCTATACTTAAGCTCATTGAAACCCTTCTGACATTCATCTGTCCATATAAACTTGAGATACCCCTGACTTCTGCCACATTCTTAGTTGCTTCCCATTTAACCATGGATTCTATCTTCCTAGGATCTACGTGTAGTCCGTGCTCCAAAATCACATGCCCAAGAAACACTACTTCCTTTAGCCAAAATTTGCATTTATCGAATTTAGCATACAACTCATTCTTCCTCAATGTCTCTAAGGCAACCCTCAAATTCTCTTCATGCTCCTTATAGCTTTTGGAATAAACCAATATATCATCAATAAAGATAATGATAAATTGGTCTAAAAAAGACTTAAAGACTCTATTCATTTGGTCCATAAAGGCTGCACGTGCATTCGTTAGCCCAAAAGGCATGACCAAGAACTCAAAGTGGTGAAGGCAGTCTTTGACACATCAATGTCCTTTATCCTCAACTGGTGATAACCCGACCTCAAGTCTATCTTAGAAAAGACTCTCGCCCTTTGCAACTGATCAAACAAATCATCTATGCATGGAAGCAGATATTTGTTCCTTATGGTGACAAGATTGAGCTTCCTATAATCCACAGACATCCTTCACGATCCATCTTTCTTCTTCACAAAAAAGACTGGAGCTCCCCAAGGTGAAGAGCTCAGCCTAATGTAACCCTTCTCTAATAATTCTTCCAATTGCTCCTTAAGCTCTTTCAACTCCGTCAGAGATATTCTATAAGGTGGAATCGATATTGGTGCTGTGCTCGAAAGAAGCTCAATGGGAAATTCAATTTCCCTAGGTGGTGGTAGTCCTGGTAATTCCTTGGGAAAGACATCTGGGAATTCCATGACCATTGGCATAACTTCTAACTTCTTTTTATCTACTCTCGTGTCTACCATATACACCAAATATGCTTCAAATCCTTTCCTCATCATCTTCTCTGCTGTCAAAGCTGAAACAATTCTAGGTAGGCTTGCTTTTCTGTATCCCACAAACACCACCTTTTTACCATTGTCCAATTCAAATTCCACAATCTTTCGTCTATAATCCAAGTTGGCATTATATTTCTCTAAGGTGTTCATACCTAAAATCACATCTAATCCTCCCATCCTCAATGGCCTTAGATCCACCACTAATTATTCCTTACCAATATGTATCTCACAGCCTTTGTATACTTGACTAATAATAAAACATTGTCCAATTGGAGTGCTCACCACCAAAGGAGTATCCAATGGGCTCAATTCTCTACCATACATAGTTCTACTTGATGAAATAAATGAATGGGTAGAACCTGGATCAATCAAAACAACCATATCATCCTCAAATAATTTAATCATACTAGTCATAACTTTCGGAGTTGTCTCTACGTCTTCCTGTGTCATTGCAAATACCCTAGCTGGTGCTTTCCCCTTGGGTCTCCCTAGAAGATTCACCCTTCCTGCTACAGAAGAACTGCCCACTTCAGTTGTAGACTTGTGTCCCCAAGTCTTAGTTCTCCTTGAGGCTTGCCTTTGACCCTTCTCTTGTCTTACATTTTGAGGCCACTCTCTTGCCATATGCTCGTTTTCCCCACAGTTGAAACAAGCTCTTGCCAGTTGGTAGCACTCTCCTCTATGAAACCTTCCACAGTGCTCACATTTAGGAATAGGTGGCTTATCCCCATCTCCCATCCTACTACCTCCAGTCATTGAGGCTTGATGTGAGATAGTTCTCACTGGTCTAGGCCTGCTTGCTCCACTGCTCCTCTCCTCATACTACATAGGAAAGCTCCTGGCATTCCTCTCTCGTATAGGAGTACTGCCTCCCCTCTTGAACTATTCTCTCCCCTTTCTCTTCTTGTTCATAGCACTCTTTATATTCTCTATATTTTAAACCCTTAGTACTGCTTCAACCAGCTGTTGAAAATCACAGAAATTATGCACCACTACTTTTTCTCTGATGGCTAGGTGCAATCCTGATTCAAACCAATGACATTTAGCTGCCTCAGTCATAATCATCTCAGCTGCATACTGAGAAAATTGTGTAAACCGCCACTCATACTCGCTCACTATCATCTCCCTCTAGCTGAGACTTAGAAACTCCCTTTGCTTCTGTTGAATGTACAACTCAGACAAATACTTCTTTTTAAAAGCAGCTAAGAAGTCCTTCCATGCCAATATTGGAGGTCTCATCTGGCTCCCTGGCACACTTTCCCACCAGTTCAATGCATTCCCTTGAAGCAAACTGGCAGCATACATGACCTTCTCTTCATCCTCATACTCCATCTGATCTAATATCCTGTTGGTCTTTCTCAACCGATTCTCCGCTTCCTCAGGATTAGTGGTTCCGTAAAAGTCCACTGCTCCATACTTCCTCAACTTGTTAAATTGTTTCCATTTCTTAACCGGGGCTGAAGCAGAAGATTGTGGCATTTGTCCCATAGCTTGGACAAACGCTTGGGTGAAGGCTTGGAACATTCTCAAATTTAATGGAAGCACTTGCTCATGTAGAACAGGCGACTCCCGGCTTGGGGACTGGGAGGGCTCATTACTGTGCCCTACAAAAGCCTCAGCATTTCCTAAGGCTACAAACTCATAGGTACTCTCTTCTCTTGGTAGAGAGTCAGGTGCAACTGATCTTTACAGAACTTCTCGTGTCCTTCTATGAGGTCTTACTCCTTCAATTATAAACACTAACAATTAGCTTATGTTTTATTTCAATCCTATTTCTTACATGTATGCTTGTCATTTAATGCAATCAATCAATTTAGCAACGCAAACAATTAATCACATAACAAAACAATTTGTCCTTCTATGCATTCTATGCCTAGGAAAAGCCTAAGCTCTGATACCACAAGATGTCAAACCCCGTTTTCAGAGCCCGACTATCGCATTTAGATATCCAAACATTTTACACAACCCTTGCATTTAAAACTAACCCCCTTTTCGGGATCATCCCATTTAAGCCTAAATATGTCAAAGGATGGCATTGGTGAGTCCTTAAATTTCATATGTACATACTTTGGAACAATTAGCATAACTTCTTAACTTCTTCTTCTGTGCTATGCTTATGTTTGACTTTCGATCGTTTATGTTTGACCTCTATCGTCCATCTTTCGTTTATCTTCTGTCTTTCCTTTTGTCTCTGCTTTATCGTTTGACCTTTGACTTTTTATCGTCTGTCCTTGACCTCCTATTGTCTGTGTTTTATCGTCTGTCTTTGACTTTTATCGTGAATCTTTGACCTCCTATCGTCTGTGTTTTATCATCTGTCATTGAATTTTATCGTCTGTCTTTGACCTCCTATCGTCTGTCTTTGACTTTTATCATCTGTCTTTGATCTCCTATCATCTGTCTTTGACTTTTATCGTCTGTCTTTGACCTCCTATCATCTGTGTTTTATCATCTATCTTTCTTTGTGTCCATGTTTCTATCGTCTATGTTCTGACGTCATCACAGACAATTCCTTACATCTATGTTTTCCTTTGCATCTGTGTCGTGATGTCATCACAGACGATACACTTCATCTGTGTTTTCCTTTGCATCTGTATTGTGACGTCAGCACAGACGATACACTTCATCTGTGTTTTCCTTTGTGTCTGTTTTGTCACGTCAGCACAGACGATACGCTTCGTCTGTATTTTCCTTTGCGTCTGTGTTGTGACATCAACATAGACGATACGCTTCATCTGTGATTTCCTTTGCGTCTGTGTTGTGATGTTAGCACAGACGATACGCTTCGTCTGTGTTTTTCCTTTGAGTTCAGAACATAATCTCTCAAATTCTAACATGCTATTCCAGTAAAAACCATTTGCAATCTCAATAAAGAATACGCACATATACCTCTCATTATCCCAATTTTCAAAATAACAGAATCATACATAGAAAGGAATTCAATTTCACTTTCTCATTTTTAAACACAGTGAGAGTTTGTTACAAGTCAGAATACACATCAACTTAAAAGAAAATACATAAGGATGCTCAATGTTGATATGCTTATAAGCTATACAAAATCACTAACTTAGTACAAAAGACTTGTATCAATCTTGGAGTCCGTATGCGTTGCAAGGATCACTAGTCTTCTCGATTTTCACCTGAGGAGGGAAAATTGGGGGTTGAGCTACACAAATCAGTGGCTAAAATACTTATAGCCATTGGCAATGAGCCACACAATCAACCAGATATATGCATATATATATTCATAACTCAAATTCCAAATACATCATCACATAAAACATATCAAAACACAATACTCAACTTCATCAAACTTATCATGTTACAATGCAATACACAAACCATTAGCTCGAGGGTTCTGTATACAAAATATAGAAACCAAAGTTTACTCCGTGAACAAAACGAGTCCATTTTCAGATCTTGTGGGCCACAAGCGGATAGCCGGGAGAAGGCTTTACGTGGATGTGCACGTGACTACGAAACGGTTCCACTTTCTCCTAAACACAATCAAATTTATACTCAATTTAATCAATCACAATTTGCACTCTCATGCTTATTTCATTTTATCATTTTTCTTATATTTCATGCCTTTTCTTCTTTTCATTCAATTCCAATTGTTATAACCTTTTTCAAGGTATAACATAATCACAATGAAATTATGCAACTTCAAATATTCACATTTATTACAATTTCAAAAATAACAATTTCATGCAAAACACATACATAAACATAAGCAAGAATTTGCCCAATTACACAATAACCATAAATATTTTACCCACCTAAGACGCTTGACAATCTAAGATCAATGTTGTCTTTCTTCTTCGTCTTGGATCGGACTTGCTTGGTTTCCTATAACAAACTAAGTTCTCGTTCAATAGGAAATTCAATTTGAGCACCCATAGAACCAAAAACATGAAATTGACCCTAAAATACTTAAACCCATACATTTCCCAAGTTCTTGAACCAAAACCCCTCCAAAACTCCAAGAGATTAAAAACCGACTTACCTTGAATCTTCACCAACTAGTGAAATTCTTGGCTCTACAGAAAGCTCTTCCCTTCCTCTTTCTTTTCCCCCTCTTGAGTAACCTCAAATTCTCTCTTTAAGACTAGGAAAGTTCGTGACCTAGTTCAAAACATTCTTCTTTCTAACTTCACCGAAACCTCTCTTCTTCTTTCTCTCTCCTTCACTTTTTGATTTTCTCTCCTTCTTCCCTTCATTCTCATTTTTGATCTTCTTATTTACTAGACAATCTTTTTCTCTTCCCATTCTACCCTTAATGGGTGAGAGAAGTCCACCTTACCCTTCCTTTAATGCCTTAGTGCCTTTAACCTTAGGAAATCTTCCCAAACTACCCTTATGCATTCTTAATTCTTCAATTTAACTTACACCATACTATACTTTGACTTAATCTTAATTCTTCCATTTAATAATTCAAATTTCCATCCATCCATGAAATAAATCCTCTTAAACTTGACATAATAGTTAAACACCAATTAAAAATGATTTACCCATCAAGAACAGAAAATTGATTCAATTCATGCTTACTAAAATAAAAAATTCGGGGTCCAACATCTTCTATCAAGAGTGGTGAATCCGTTATTGGCTACCTAATTACCTTCGAATACTAATAGTTTTACCCAATCACCACCTATGAGCGACCTTATCTTAAGGCAATAAAGAATGATGTCAAATCACAAGATTAGTATCCAAGATATCCTTGAGTACCTCAAGTCTAAGTATATTTACACCATTGTTAGGATGAGGTTAATCACTGACATTTGATAGATCATCAATATGATAATTTCATAGGGGGTCATCCGATATACTTACTACTCTTAGTAAGCATCCATATTTTAGCTCTAAACATCCCATGTTTACTGTTTATGAGATCAACTGTTTAATCCAATCAAGGAGTATAACATGTGCTAGTCTATCAGGATTAACAATGTCCTATCTCATTAATCCTACGATTAGGGACAATATAATTACTAATATAATTTCACATGATGGGAATCTTATTATCAAGATCTCCTCATGATTTCCTTCATGCTATATTTTGTAACATGGAATTCATTAATTTGATTTAATAACGAAATCAATTCATAAATAAATGAACATCCAATTAATGAAAATTACCTTTCACTTTATTAATCAAAATAAAATTTGTACAAAAGTGTTAAAGGTGATTACCTTTAGAGCACTACTCTAACATAATAAACATGTGTTGTGTTCTATGAGGCAGAGAATGCAAATTGATATATAAAATAAAATTCCAAGTGCAAATTTCAAAAAGTTAACCAATTTACATTATATTCAATTAGGCATGTATAAAGTTCCCATTTTGGAAAGGATAATTAGGCATGTATAAATGCTTGTTAGCTTGAGACTATATTAGTTTCCGTGATTCCTTGAAATAAATGAATTAAGAACTCTTTTGTATCTTGAACAAAGCAAAACCAAGAAAATATTATCTCTGTACATTACACACAATTCATAGGATATTTAGACATTTAAAACAAGGAGAAAACCATTAAAGAGACCACTCTATTCTTTGAACATTTCAAAGGCATGGCATATTCATCCTAAATAACCTAACAAAATTGTGTCTCTTTCCTTCCTTAATGTTTTCCAGAACATTGCAAAGGCAAATACACTATAGACAATTGAAACAAATGCAAAAACACCCCAAAAAATTCTAGGTTCATACAAAGTTTTCTCTTAAAATACAAACACTATGTATACAAAAAATCACAGAGAACAAATGCTAGATGACTTACCTTCATCGAAGGACACAAGGATAGTGCTCGGAGAAGATAGCGGCACACAAACACAGATGAGGAGAAGAGAAATCAATGATAGATAAACAAGAGAGAGGAAAACAAACAAAAACAAAAACAAAAAACACAGGGGAGAGGAGGCGGTGTTCGGGGTAGGTTAAATGTGTAGGAAAACGACGTCATTTGGTGTGAAACAAAATGATAACATTTTTGTTTTATTAAAAACATTGAAGCCTAAGCAAACGATGATGTTTACCTCAAATTTATCAATAGAATTTATCGACGAAATCCTATTCCATAGGTAAACCTAAAAATTATTTATTCTGACAAGTATTCTTGCCTTCTTTACCAACAAAAATTTTCTACAGTCACTATATTTCGTCAAAAATTTTGTTAGGATAATTTTCCTCCATATTTACTGACGAGTATTTTTACCCTTGCAAAATGAAAAATTTCTAAACACTTTTATATACAAAAAATGATTTTTCATCAGTAATTTGCTATGGCTTTTTTTCCGTTGGTAATTTTCCATCACTATTACTAATTTTCTTGTAGTGTTAGTTATGTATCCTAGATCAATCATTACAAAGAAATGAAGAAATAACTAATTTCAATTCCATCAAGTTTCTAACAAGCTTTTTGAGGCCGTAACAACTTTGAATCCTCCAGCCGCCTCCTTTACTAAAGTCGCTCAGTGGCACAAGATTAATTTCTTTCTATAGTTTTCTTAAAATGTGAACCTATGAATGGGTCAGAGTCTCTGTTCATTCACAAATTACTTAAGCAACCACGGGAGGCCATAACTTATACATATAACTTCCATATTAGACCTCCCTATCACAAGCTCAATATCAGTTTGGTCCATATTGATCGGGGACCATTTTCTTCCTGGACTTTGACCTATTAACTTAATGTTAGACTAATTTTAATAATCATAAGTGCGACCCATATTATTTTATTTGATTCTAATATAAAGTGAGCCTAAAATAATGGTTATTAGGCTTGTTAAAGGAAATTAGAGTCATTAGCGTTACTTAATAAAGAAACCCTTCCCTTTCCCTTCAGTTCTTAAGAAATGTTTACAGATATCAAAGACATAAGTTCTTGCACCATTGAAAATAATGAACAAGGGGAAGATGGAGAGAGTGGATAAATTTTTGTGTAAGGAAGAGATTTACCAACAAGAAGAGATTACATGAGTATGGATCAAGGTTTGTATTTCTCTCTTTTCTTTATAGAACTAATTTTAAGGTTTGAAGGTGTTGAATTAATTATATCATAATTATTTTTGGGTGATTTATATGCATGTAATATTACTTAGAATGTTAAATATTAAATTTTACATGTGATGGACAAGATTATGAAACTTAATTTACATGAACCCTAAAATTAAAAGTAGCGATTAATATTGCTTCACTTTAAAGTTATAGAAGATTGTTTATTGTTTCCATTGTAAAATCTCAATTAAGGCTATCTTATTTCTCGATTTTTGGATTTGATTTTATCTATTAAACGAGCCTTTATAATAATAGTCAAAGATTGCAACGGTGTTACTATCTTTCGCATATCTGTTTGCTTGTTTTGTTTTAAATTGAGATGGGATAGCTATTGAATTGGGTTTTCTGAGATTGATATAAATCGATTCTAAAGACTTTAATGAATAACGCTTTCATGTTTCTGGGGCCTACCATTATAGAATTACGTTTTCATTGCATTAATTATTTACTGTCTTTGAATGAATCCTAAAAAAGTAAAAAGATTGGAGTTAATTACGTATATGCATTAATTATGATTTGAGTTGTTAACTTTTAAAAGGAATAAAAGATGGACAGAAGAGTGTGTGTGAGTGTGTACAATAAAGGTTTAAAGAAAAGTTTTTGTGGGACCTATAATTAAAAGCTTTGTTTTCTAATTTGTATTACTTATTTATTGCAAATTCTAGAAAAATGAAAAGTGAAAGAAAAGTCAAGGTTTTTATGGGATCACCATTAAGACATTGGATTTTTTTGTATTAATTATTTATTGCATTTGAATGAGATATGAAAACTGTGTTTTCATTTTTTAGAAAATAAAATAGTTAAAAGACAAAGTTTCTTAGGGCTCACCATAGAGAGACTTTTGGTTGTGTTATTGTAAAGCATAATGTTTAGGGGTTAAAATGTATGAAAATCATGAATCCTTTGTTAAAAATCTTGAGGCTATTTTGATGGGATTGACATAATTTTTTTTGAAAATAAAAGGTTGAAGATGGTCCGTTATGTTTTGGTCCTTATAGTTTTTAGAATATTATAATCTTGTAATAAATTACATTTTGTCCCTAAAAGATTTTGGACTTTACAGTATCATCTTTCAACATTATAGTTAAATTCCAAAATTCATGTATACTTACTAATTAAATGTTTATTGTATAGAAAGCTTCTTAGTTATAGAAGTCCCTGCTTTAAAAGATATTTAGACATTTAATTATGCATTCTTTCAATTGTTCATGTTATATGATGTTGATAAATGACATAATAGATGGACTGAACAATTGACTTTATTAATTATAATGCTAGGAGATCACCCATAAGTGGATCATTGCTTATAATTAAAAACATTGAAGAGACTTATCGACCTACTTGGTGAATATGCTTGTATATTCGAAGATAACAGGCATGCTATCTTGAGTATGATTGATTGTCTACCAAAATGTGTATATATATGTTAGCCTCGTCATGGATTAAGGATATATGTTTAAATAACACCCAAAGGTGAACTTAAATATATATATTAAAGTTCATTATTGTCTGAATCTATTAATTGTACTCAAAGTATTAATGTGTGAGTTTGTTTTTACGTTTGCAGTTTCTAGTAATTTATTAGCTATGGGAAATGGTTTGATCAAGTTCAATAGGCTAAGCTATTCCGATTAGTCTAAGCAAATCTAATTTCAATTGGGTATTATGGATAAGGACCTAGAATTAGTTTCAGAGAAGCCTCCAACCAGTACTGGGACCAGTACCCAAGCTGAAACAACATATGTTGAGTCTTGGGAAAAGTCTAAATGGTTGAGTTTAAACTTGATGCTATTGACAACGGATGAAAATGTTAAGCCATCAATTGTTAGGCTTATGTAAAGCAAATGTATTTACATATAACTTAATTTTCTTCCAATTACAATATTATAATGAAAATATTTATTATTAATAAAATAAAAGAGTTTGATTTTATTTGTATGAGCATAATATAATTAGTCATATACCAAGGCTCCTTTGTAAGTAATATACATATACATGGAGATGTATAGGAAACATGTATATTATTAGACTTTAAATTAATTGATTCATAGTTGAATAATCAAGTTTGTTGCTTGATTATGGTTTAGACTATAGTGTTGCGATTTACCTCCATGTAAGAAAAGGAGTTTACTTCAAGGGAATGATGAGTTTAAAATCATGATAGTAGTTGACTATCGATAATGGCACTATTAAATAAATCTAAAATCGTGTATGTTTTTAAAGAATAAAGTAGGTCGTTACTTTAATCTTAAAACATTACACTTTAGCCTTCGATTATTACGAACCACAATTTTGATAAGTGGTAAACTCATGTGTGTTTCGTTATAATTCTTGATATAATCAGAATGGGTTTTTATAGGATATCAGTCTAGTGTCCGTATGTTGGAATTATTAATTGAAACATACATTAGGGAACATTCACTTAAATAAAGAGTCTATACTGATATCATCACTTCTAAATGTTTTATGGAGATTGGTGATTAAACTAGCACTAGTAGTTTAATGGACTAGCTACCAATCAAGTCTTAACACTAAGATTATATCTTGTGTGTTAATCACCTTGTAGAGTGAAACAAGAGACCTACAAGGAAAAACCAATATAAGGGCAAAACGATAATTTTGCCCTTTATTATGCAGATGGTTATAATATGGTTCATAATAGAGTTTGCGATTGGGCATCGAATTAATAAATTTGAAACATGTGTTCTTATAATTTTAGGTAATTCAAGAGTTCAGCCAATTGTCTTTAGTGGAATGACATTTGGTTAATAAGTTGGAATTAATTCTAATGAGATTAAATTAATTCTGAGCTTAATGAAGCTTGAATTATTTAAGTCCAATTAGATTCCCCATTTGACTTCTAGGAAGGTTATCAAGAAAAGTAAGAAAAATAAATAGAGGTTATCAGAAATAAAACGAGATAGTTCGAAGAGAAATGGACGAATTGGATTCTGGTTAATAAGACCGGAACAATTTAATTAAGATTTAATTAAATTAGGTCTTGAGCCTATAATTAAATATTGGCTTACACTAATTAATTTTAAATTATAAACCTAAAGGAACATTTAATATTGGGCTGGATTTTGATTTAATTAATTAGATTAATTGAATTAAAATCTAATTATTAAAAAAATTGATGAGTAAAACCGAATTCTGCCAAGATGTAGGATTCGGTAATGCTCATCAGCATTAAATGGTTTAATGGCTTGTTTTAAAAGCATAAACATGCAACCCTAATTTGGTTTTGTTTCATCAATTATTAAATGGTTTAATGGCTTGTCTTAAAAGCATTAGAGAATCTTAAAAGAGTTTCTTCAATGATTTTGGACATTAGATGATCACATTGTTTTCATTGCTAACGTCCTAGTATGGTAATGGATGGAAAAACGTCAGGCTCTTCATTAAATTGTTTTGATGGATGGCCTTAAACTTGTAAATAGACACAGCTCATTAAAGAGAATTCAAAAGAGCTACAACAATTGTAGTTGGACGGATAGCTCTTTTTACATTCTTTTCAAGATGAAGTTTGCGTTAAGTTTCTCTCCACTTTCACCATATACTCCCTTTGATTATGCTTTTATTACCACTATTAAATAAACGTGAGTGGTAATTGAAGTGACCAAGGTCATTTAGCATTCGATGCTAAATGAACATGAGTGGTAATTGGAGTAAAAGAGGGTCATTTAGCATTCAAATGCTTAATGAAGGTGGGTGGTTATTCTCTCCATGAAGTCTCTCCCAAAATTTTGACAATAGCAAATAAAACAACCTCCAATCAATTTTCTTCTCCTTTCCCACAAGAGAATTTTGATAACTAAGTTCTCCAATGAGAACAAGTGGTAGATCAGATTGGTTGAGGATACAGTTGCGAGGAGTAGAAGCTGTAGCGAGGACTCCGTAATATTCCATTCTTATTCCTATTTTATTTATGTCATATCATGTATGGATTAAAAGCATGTTGATTTGGTATTTATGCTTTTGCTATATTTTCATTTTGGGAAAAGTTCTTGAAATCTATCATTTAACCAAATCAAGCATGGTTTTGTTTTTGATCTAACATCAATGCCTCATACAGACAATGCAAGGGAATTGATGATGAAAACCAAAGAGTACTCATAATTAGCCATAACTGACAAGTCTATTATAGGAAGCTTGATGAGCAAATTGACGACTAAGAAGTTTGACTGGTCACAACCTATCCATGATCATATAATAGGCATGTCAAATCTAGATGCAAAGCTAAAATCAATGGGCTTGGATGTGATTGAGTCCTTCCTATTACAATTCATCATCAAATCACTTCTCTTGAATTTGGTTAGTTCTAAGTGAATTATAACACTTTGAAGGAAAAATGGAACTTTCAAGAAAGGCCATATTGGTGTAGGAGGAAAGGAGATTAAAGAAAATGAACACCCTATTCACTTCATAGTACACAAAGAAGATAGTAACAAAATGGCAAAGCCAGGTAAGAAGCAACAAGAAGGATAAAGCCTCAATAAAGGTTAATGAGGGCCAAATCCATAAAGAGCAGCGTTATTTCTTCTACAAGAAAGTTTGTCACCTAAGAAAAGATTGCCTTAAGAAAAAGGCTTGGTTCGAAAAGAAAGGTATGTACTATATTTCAGTATACTTTGAATCAAATCTTATTGAGGTTCCCAATAACACCTGGTGGTTAGATTCAGGTGTAATTGCTAAAGTATCACATATTATGCAGGGGTGACCTTAAACAAAACTGAAGAGTTCCTATATATCGGTAATAGAATGAAGGAATAGATAGAAGGAATAGGAACATACAGATTGATCTTAGACACTGGTTGTAGTCTAGATCTTGAAAAGTGTCTTTATATTCCTGAATGTTGTAGCAATTTAGTTTTTGTTTATAAGTTGGATTAGATAGCTTTTAATTTCAATGTTGGAAATGGTGTTTTTTCTTTATATAAATGACATTAATATTATGGTTTTGGTACATTAATATTATGGTTTTGGTACATTAATAGATGGTTTATGCCGTTTCAACCTTGATGTTAATATTTTGAATCCCTGTTTCATGTTAAACATAATATTGGTAATAAATGTAGTGCAAATAATGAACGGTCTGCTTATTTATGGTAACAAATCTTAGGGGATATATCTAGAGAAGGGGTGATGAGGTTAGCAAAAAGTGAAATCTTACTTCAACTAGATTTTACTGACTGGAATTTATTTGTGAATTGCATTAAAGGTAAACAAACCAAAAACATATTTAAGAATTCAGCCACAAGAAGTATTGAGTTTCTTGAATCAATACACACTGATATATGTGGTCCATTTCATGTCCCATCTTGTGGCGGTAAAAAGTATTTTATCTCTTTTATTGATAACGTTTCATGTTGTTTTTATCTCTATTTACTACATGAAAAGTCTCAATCAGTGGACATTCTTAAGGAGTTCATTAATGAGGTAGAAAGGCAGTTAAATAGAAAAGTGAAAGTCATAAAGTCTGATACAGGTGGTGAATATTATGGTAAATATAATGAGAATGGACAATGTACAGGTCCATTTGCAAAAAAATTTTAAAGTTGGGCCATTTGTTCACAGTATACAATACCCGGTATACCACAACCGAATGGTGTAGCTGAAAGGTGGAATTGTAATCTTATAGATATGGTTAGGACTATGTTAAGTTAAACGAATGTACCTGTATCTTTATGGATTTATGCATTAATGACAACTACGTATCTACTTGATAAGGTTCTTAGTAAAGCGATTCCTGTGATACCTTATAAATTGTGGATAGGTAGGAAACCTAGCTTGATGCACATGTAAGTTTAAGGTTGCCTAGCCGAAATAAGGATTTATAATTTTCATGAAAGGAAACTTGAAACAAGAACCATTAGTGGTCACTTCATCAGTTATCCAGAAAATTCCAAAGGGTACATATTTTATTATCCTAACCATGGTATAAGAATAGTTGAGCCTAGTAATGCTAGGTTTATTGAAAATAGACAAATTAATGGGAGTGGGGAACCACGAAAGGTAGATATTCAAAAGATTTAGGTGGAAAATCCTTCACCTAGTGTCCCCTCTCAAGTTGTTGTTCCTCTTGTTGTATTACAGTCACGCAACATATCGAAACAACAAGTTAATATTCCAAACCCACAAAAAGTGAATGTTAATAATAAACCAGTAAATAATGTGCAAGTCATAAATGATCAAGTGATATCACAAGATATAATATTGCGAAGATATATAAGGGAAAAAATACTAGCTATATTAGATGACTATGTGGTGTATTCACTTGAGCATGAGTGTGACTTGAGCATCGATAAGGATCTAGTCTCATTTAATGAAGCCATGATATGTAATAATTCTAAAAAGTAGTTCAATACATAAAAGAAGAGTGAAAATCTAAGGATGATATTCAAGTATAGGAATTAGTTGAGTTACTTGAAGGCTTAAAGCAAATGGGCTGTAAATGGGTCTTTAAGACTGAAAGGGACACGAAAGGTAATATTGAAAGGTACAAAGCTAGACTTGTAGCTAAAGGTTATACTCAAAAGGAGGGCATTGACTTTAAAGAGACCTTCTCTTTAGTTTCAAAAAAGGACTCTTTAATAATTATTATGGCATTAGTAGCTCATTATGATTTATAGCTTCACTAAATAGATGAAAAAGACCACTTTTCTTAATGATGAATTAGAAGAAGAAGTTTATATGGACCAACCGTAAGGTTATGTGACAACTAAAATGGAAAATATGGTGTGTAAATTAAAGAAGTCAATATATGGTTTGAAATAAGCTTCCCGACAGTGGTATCCTAAGTTGAATGCTACCATTACCTCTTATGGTTTTGTAGAGAAGACTATTGATAGTTGTATCTCTATAAAGGTATGTAGGAACAAGTTTATTATTTTGGTACTATATGTTGACAATATTCTTTTAATTGCTAATGATTTGGCTTATCACATGATGTAAAGAAATTTGTTTCTAATAATTTTGAAATGAAAGATATGGATGAGGCATCCAATATAATTGGAATACAAATATTCCATGATAAGACACATATATCACATAACATAAAATAATTTGTGAACTCAGTGAGATAACCATCCTCGATGACTCACTTATATCACATAACATAAAATAATTCATAATTCACATTCAAAGTCATAGATAAATCATAACACATATTGTACATCACTTTATTAATCATCACGTAGTATCAAAAATCACTTGATCACTTATTACACATTTATCATTCACATAAATTTAAACACTACATTTCAATCAATTAAAACATGCATATTGAATGTATATGCAATGCTCATGAGACTCACTTTCCAATTATTACGTTGTTGTGATCGAGTTCCTTTTCACTGTCCTATATCCATTATGGATATTGGGCTTACTAATAACTATCCCTTATTCGTTAGGGATACAAGGCTCATTATACATAATGAGTTAAAGGCTCTTACCACATTCTGAGCTTTAAGCTTTTTTTCACTAGCAGCTCCAGTCACAACTGCTTTATCTTATCATGCATATCATGTAATGAAATGCATTACATCACATATATTCAATCAGTCACTTGTGCTCAATTTTCACATTTACATTCACATTCACGTTCACACTTTTCTTCAGATGTATGTTCGTCATTCAACAATTAAGTTGAGTATAGTTATTTTAGTCGAATTCACATACAATGAGCACTTCCAATGTGATTTTCATGCATCAAATGCCTCGGACATTCAATGTACGGAATCAATACATTCACATCACATTATAATTCAATACAAAATTTAAACAAACAATAATTTAGTGTGAGACCATCTTAGGTTTCTCACAGTATGCTCCAAATAATGTCTGGATGCGGTCGCTCTATTTTTTCTTCTATATCATGCATCACATACACAATTGCACATTAAAAATTTGCACAATACTTAAATTCTCATTTACACACCTACCCACCCACCCATACACCCGCCCAACACACACACATATGTCAAGTACAATGTATGCCAAATGAAAATCCCAAGTACATTCCTTAATTCACATCTTATAATCATTTAACAAAATCTTTCAAACATTCTTTAATACCTAATACACTTTACTTACATTGATCACCTAATTTATCATCTACTAGATTTATTAAAGATCTCATTCAAGCTGAAATACATCATAAGGAAGTACCTTAACACCAATTTTTTCAAGCATCACTCAAAAGACAACCCTTTCACTCCATATGTCTGTCCATGACCGTGGTGTCCCTACCACGATCGTGAATGAAACTTATGGGACTGGATAAGATTGTGACAGAATCATATTCTGGCTAAGCCATGATTGTGGCTTGAGGGCCACGATCCATGATCATGCCCTGCACTTTCTTCCTCATCTCTTCCACGTATTTAACATATATACTAACCTCAATTTCACTCCAATTTTCCAATATTCACCTTCTTTAAAGCAACATCATTTCATAATAATTCAACTACCATATTGATTGCATTAATTCTTAAAACTCTACCCATTTGATTCATCATCTTTTTTTAAATCTCATTCAAACATAAAATCCTTACCCTTTCCCCAATATATCTTATTCATAAAGCATCAAACAATTCATTTTCAAAATTCATCATTTAAGATTTATACCCTCTTTATTACTACCTCAAATACCAATTTAAAACATTCACAAAACAAGCAATACAAGGACATTAATTATAACAACAAAAACAGGACATCAAACCTATCCATATATTAATCATCTTTCACTTATTATACTTGATTCTCATTCCAAGAATATTACTCCAACATTTTTCTTATACTTCAAATTTTGCATTCATTATTACCTTAATTTCTTAATTTATAACATTTACATAACAACTTATAATTCATGGTTTCTTACTCTCCAACTAAGAACACAACATACGCATATTCATTCATCAATTCCCTACCTTCATTATCAACGAAAGAATATGACATAAACACTTCTCTTCATTTATCAACTTTCAACTTCCATTTATGCACCGTTTTCAAACCTATTTCATCTTACAAGTATCTTTAATACAACTCAAATCCTTTATTAATCATAAAGACAAAACCAGTCATAATTATATCCACTTATTCCTTAACATTTTTCTATACATCATTTACATTATAAATCTATCCTAAAAACATCCCTATAACACCTTATAAACTATTACTCATCATATACTTAAAAATAAGACATCAATATTCTCATTCTTCATCCACGATGCACATGTATATTGATCACCATTCTCTTGATCATTTAATATCAAATAATAACCATATTTGTTTCATTTATGACTACCCATGAAGATCAAAGTATAAATTACTTGATTTAGCTTCAAAATCTTCAAACTCATGTGAACCCTAATTTTCCTTGCATCATATGATCATTATCAATGGAAGTTGGGAGGATAGCTTTTTAGTGACAAATGAAGAAGACTAAAAAATAAAAGTAGCAAGAGAAAGGTGAGAGCAAGATACAATGTTGATGAGGGTGGGTGAGAATCGTGGGAATGGAGAAGATTAAAGATGAAGAAGAATCATGAAGAGAAGAAGAAAGCAAGAAGAAAACTATTAAAATGGTCTTTCAAGGAGTTAAGAAAATCTTGGGTTAACACATGGTATAGCAAGTGACACTTATCACTTGCCACATGTCCATTTTCTATGGTTCTCACTTGGTCCTCTTTAATAATTAGTCCATTTGTCTCCAATTTCTACTCCAATTGTCTCCCAATTTTTAATGACACTTGTCATTAAATTGCAATGTTACTTATCAATAATTTCTTTTGCCATTTGACATTTATTTCTATTACCATTTATCAATTGACTTGGAACTTGGCATTTTTCCTAGTCAAAAAATATCCAAAAATTTTAGAAATTTCCTAAATTTCACCGAAAATTCTAAATCAACATTTGTACTCACCAAATCAATTTCAAAGAAATATAATCCACGATTCACAATATAATAACATTTATAAATCAATTCTTTACCCGAAAAATGTCAAATGAGTGCATGTACAGTCATTATACCGTGTGCAAAAATAATATTCACATGTGTGTGTATGTTATATTCTGCATAAGCATGAAATGCACTTTCTAATTTCTTATGAATGTCTCTCATGTTCAATATTCTAGGGTTCTAACCCTTTAGCATGAGAAAATGGGATGTTACATATATCAATAAAGTATTGGAGAGATTTAGGATGGAAAAATGCTCAACAGGGGTAGTTCTAATTTAAAAAGGGGACTAATTTAATGAAATGCAATGCCCTAAGAATGATTTGGAAAGAAAAGAAATGAAATCTATTCTCTATGTATTTGTAGTTAGGAGTTTAATGTATATTCAGACTTGTACTCAACCAAATATCAGTTTTTCTGCTAGAATATTAAGCCGATACCGATGTAATCCTAAATTGGGCCACCGGAAAGTTACAAAGAAAGTTTGTAGGTATTTACAAGGAACCAAGGATTACATGCTCACATATAGGAAATCAAATCACTTAGTAGTGATCAAGTATTAAGATTCAGACTATGCTGGTTGTGTAGACTCAAGAAAATCTACTTTTGGTTATCTATTCCAACTAGTAGGAGGGGTAATTTCTTGGAATAGTGGAAAGCAGTTTGTCATTGCTTGTAATAGTCAGTTTCCTAACCAGTTGAGGGATTAGAGTGATAGTCATATGAATTGTAGTATATTAGAAAGAATTGGTACATTTGGGATATGATTCCATTCACTTGCATAACATAAGCATATATATAAACATAAATGTTGATTTAGGAAAATTGCACTCAATTGACATATTTCAAGGTATGAAAGGTTTAAAATAATTATGATTCGATTGTGTATTACTTATGTCTTGAATTTTGGTTTGATGGATTACAACAAGAAAATTTAGAAATAATTGTTACAATTGGAAAATTGATGAATTAAAATGTACATTTAGTCTGGGAAAAATATCAAGTGGCAAGGTAAGTTGACAGAAGGAAATTTAGGATGACTAAGTTTGTAAAATGAGTAACATTTGGAATGGAAAATTAAGTGAAAATGGCATAGGAATTAAGTGACAATTGGAAGCAGTGATTGAATGACAAATGACCTAGCATAATTGTGACAAATTGCAGCTTATGGAGAGGACAAGTGACTTACATTCGTAGGTGACAAATGCCATCATATAGTAATGACACCTAGCACCTGATGAGTTAAGCTACTACAAGGATAGCTTCTATTGTGTTCTTCTTTCCTTAATCTCACCACCAAAACACTCACATACCCTCTTAAATTCTGAATTGCTTCAATTTCGTTCATAATCCCTTTAAGATCCATACAAAAATCTACTCTAATATGCTATCATTGTTTTTCCTTTTCTAAAATCATTTTACTTCCATCTTGTACTAGGATGATTTTGCATGCATGGAGCGCTTAGTTAGCTTGATCATTAAGGTAGAACTTGAGCTAAATAAGCAACTAAAAACCTGATCTTTGTGGCATGTTGAAATAGAAATTTATGATGACTGAAATGGGATGGAATGCGTATGGCATGGATGATGATTTTGTGCTGGAATATGATGGATGAATTGGTTACTTTTTTATTTTTTAATTGATACATGAAAACAGCAGGTTATATACTGTTAAATCAATGATTTTGGTTGACATTTGAAGTATAAATGACGGTGGATTCATGGTAAAGATAGGTGTTATTGAAGTTTTCTTGAATCTGGAAAATTAGAGCTGTATATATGTTGGTAATAAAAAGTGACTATTAATGACATAAGTGAGCAAAATTTTGTAAGCCTCAGTGTAACCGATATGGAAGTTAAATTAATTTGAATTGAAGTAATCTTAAAGGACATGAAATCTGGAAAATTTCAGGTGTTAGTGATGTCTCTAAGCTTGTAAAATTTGTGAAATATTGAAGGTAGTAAAACATTAGTGATGTTGATGACAAATTTTGAAAATTTAATTTCAGCCTTGTGTAAATATTGAACCAGCTGAGAAATTTCACTCTGAATTGGTATATTTGGACTTAGATTAAGGCTAAGAATGAGCCTTGATCGTTGCTTGATTAATTAGTTAAGAGCTTGATAAGTTTATGTAGTTAATTGATGTCATAACCTAAAGAATGGACTATTTTGATATGGTTGAGTTCAAAAACGGAAATTATGATTTGTTAAAGGAATAAATTAGTTCTTTTTAATTCAAACATGATCTTAAGGACATGAATAATGTGTATAAGGTATGGATGAATGAGAATTGAAGAACATGGATTAATTATGAATGAGAATTGGGTAAATGTATGAATATATATTGCTGGAAAAATTTTGGTGAATGTATAGATCTATCTTGCTGAATTTCTAGATTTAAAGTAACAATTGTGTGTGTGTGTGTTACAAGAGGCTTTTTGATCATGAAAGTGTGCAAGGATAAGTGTAAAGTATGGTTGATTAATTTGGACTGAATCAAGCTAACTTAAAGGTACAAATTTGATTGCAAAATGGTAGTATACAAAACAAAATGTTTGAATGGTCTCAGGGTGTATAAGCACAAATTGAATACTCAAGATCTATGTATAAGAATACATACCCGGAAAGTCAATTGAGCATGCATTGAACATGACACATATACAAGTGCAGGAGTGAATAATCATATGATTGATCAACTTAGTAATGTGTAAAATATGTGTGTATTGCATGACTAAAGAAGCACAAGTTGATCGTCAACATCTAGAGGGTACCGAGTGGTATCAACCTAGGGGGGCTCAGCGTTATATCCGCCGCACTGACCTTCGATCTGAAGCCCGTCCATGGCTTCATTTTATTTGTAATAACATCCTCCCCACCACTCACCTCGCCATGGTTCCCAAGGAGCAGGCTCTTT
>JAOSBN010000004.1:26627096-26658320 GCA_027563595.1 Erythroxylum suave | reverse complement strand
CTGTACAATATATCAATATGGACTATTTTGTAAATTTTAAAAATTTTAGGGACTATTTTATAAATTTTAAAAATTACACGAAACGGTATCCGGTACTGACCGATACCGGTACAGTTCCGTTCCAGAACTCAATCTGGTACCAAGTCCGGTACGGTATTCATAACATTGCTTGTTAACTTTTAAAAGGAATAAAAGTTGGAGAGAAGACTTTGCGAGAATGTAAAATTAAGGTTTAAAGAAAAGTTTTGTGGGACCCATGATCAAAGTTTTGTTTTTTGTTTGCATTACTTGTTCACTGCAAATTTTGGAAAGCGAAAAGTGAAAGAAAAGTCAAGGTTTTGTGGGATCACCATTGAGACATTAGATTTACGTTGCATTAATTATTTGCTACATTTGTACTAAAAAACATGTTTTCTGTTTTTGGAAAACAAAAGAGTTAAAATACAAGGTTTCGTGGGGCTCACCGTAGAGAGACTTTTGGTTGTATTGTTGTAAAGAATAATGTTTAGGGGTTAAAATGTATGAAAACCGTGACTTCTTTGTTGATAAGTCACTAAAAAAATCTCTTGTGTTTCACACAACACTTGCACAAAAATTGATGTTCTTACACTCTTTAGCCTTCCTCTAAGCCCCAACATCAATAGAGAGTTAGTGAGAATTAAGTGACTTTTAATCCCACTTAATTGAACATAGAACTTCCACCCCTTCTTTAAAGGGTAATTTTGCCATCTTTCTTATTAAAGGATAACTTTGTCATCTTACCTAATAAGCAAGATTCACATGTGTCATATGATTCAAAATCAAATGACCTTAAACTAGCACACTTGTGTAACCTATTCATGCATCTCACATATCTTGGATCCCCGTCCAAAACCATTTTACTCATTCTTCTATCTTTAATGCGTATAACCCATTAGGTTCTTGGTTATATTGACCACTTGAATTAACACTTTAATTCAAGCAAGTCATGAGCGATATCTAGCACACATCATGGCCCCCAATTGACCAGAAACTTCGTGGTTTGACTACAAATCCTTCTATAGACAATGTTCCCATGTAATTCATCCTTTCATCATCTATAACCCATTTGGTTTAAAGTATGGTTAAAAAGTCAACTCCCACTGGACTGACTACGTCACATCTAGCCCAAGTGATGTTAGTTCTTGTCCCCGAGGCTCATTACTCAATTAAATATGTCACTGAAGACTATCTTCATAACATTTCCACTCTGGTCGTGGTTATCATCTCCTTCTATCAAGAGTGGTGAATCATTTATTGGCTACTCATTTACCTTCGAATGCCTCAAATTGTACCCAATCACCACCTTATAAGCAACCTCTAAAAGACAACGAGAAATGGAGTCAAAGTGATCCTTGAGCACCTCATCTTTAAGAATATTTGTACCATTGTTATGATGAGACTATCATTGACACTAGAATAGATTATCCATATGATTGTCTCATGATAATTCATCTAATGGACTTACTACTTTTAGTAAGCATCCACATGTTAACTCTAAACAACTTATGTTTATAGCTTATGAGATCCACTACTTGATCTAATGAAGGAGTATAACATGTGCTAGTTTGTCCGGATTAATAATGTCCCGTCTCATTAATCCTGTGACTATGGATAATATAGATACTAATATAATTACATATGATAGGAATCTCATTATCATGATTTCCTTCATACTATGTAATGTATCAAGGACTTCATTGATTCGATTTAAGATCACTATCAATTCATAAAGAACATAAACATCAATTAATGAAAAAGCCTTTTTTATTAATTAAAAACATTTGTACAATAAATGTTAAAGGTCATTGCCTTTAAAGCACTTCTCTAACAGATCATAGAACTTAGTTATAAGCTTACCTAATTTTGAATAAGTTTGGATTAATTTAATCATCCTTATAGTCAAAACTGCAAAGTTTATGGACTCTTTGAATAAATTTTTAACTTTTTGCATAAATTGAAATTTTACATATTTTTCTTATCTTAAGAGTAATAGATAGCTAGTGATAGTTAGCAGAGATGGTATTTAAAAAACTAATTAGAAGTGTTTCTTTTACAAGTTGAACTTTGACCACTAATCTCTTTATTACTCTTGCTCTTAAAGTCTTTAGGATTCTTATCCTTTTATTCAATTATCAAGGCTAGAATTAAGGACAATATTGATTTTGAATTGAGATTTTTATGAAAGCCTAGGTCTAAGATCCTTAAACATGAGAGATTAGTTAAGATTTCACAGCCTTGCAGGATGAGGTCCCATTCTCCTCCCCTTCACCTCCTCTACCTCCTAATAAAGAGCACACTTAACATAGCAAGGAGTCACTTAAGTTTTTAGATTATCGATCAATAACCCTTCAATTTTATTTTTGATTATCGATCCATATAGCATTTTAGTTGTTTGACTTGTTTCATTTTTCCTTAGTAAAGGTTGGGAGTCCTTTTTATGTATAACATGTAGGATTATCCCTACTAATATCTGTTTATTATATTATAATTTAAGAGGCAAGACAAGATACATCAAAAGTGTCTATTTTTTATGTCATGATATTGAGATTTTACTTACTTCCAAGTATCTCAATGATACTTTAAACATTCATACTCTCAACAATTTCACTTATTATAATTAGTTTACAAAGATTTTTCTAAAGATATATAATATTCCTTCTCTAAAAAAACTAGAATCATCCTTCAGTTGCCTTATACAAATTACGTTATCCTAAAGCCTAAGGATTTTATAAACTTCTTGGTTCTGTCCAAATTCCATAAACACTTTATCAAATTCAACTTCATATCTTTTTTTGACCACAATATTGGCGTAGGGTTTGATGAACTCTAGTCCTTATCGACCTTATGATTGAGGGAAAATTAACTTAGGAAACTTCATTTAATACAACATGTTTCACTTCAATCGATCAAAAAAAAGAATTAGAGCATGCCTCATATGATTCTTATTTTATGCATCTTTGAAAATTTCCATATTTATTCTACTAATAATGAATTCCACTTTGGTTCTTCTTTTATCCTTCATCTCTTAAGCTTATAGGATTTGAAGCGGATAATGGTTATAGGAATCAACCTAGACAACAATAACAATTTATAAATAAGCACAACGGTAGGGTCTAGGCACAGTTCATAAGGATACAACATGTCTATAAAGTCATACTGAGGAACTCCACTTCAATAACGAGGGCACCAATCATAAAATAGGTCCCTAAAATGGACCTCTATTATCTCTATGTGTATTACTAAAACCTAAAAGGATCACGTATAGTAAGCTGAGAAGTATGTATGGCGACCTGATACTCATTTATAGTGAGCTAAATATATTTTAAGATCATTTAGATCAATATGATGATTGCTTTAATAAGCTTTTTGACTACATTAGAGCGGGATTTTGCCTCCTTTATACTTTATTTAGTATATAGCTCCCTTTTGGCCCTTTGTATGTTGCTAATAAGGGAAAGAAAGATGGATGTTAATGTTTTCTTTTACTATTTATTTTAGGGTACATATATTTATGGGGTGTTGGATACATATTGCTTTATAAGATTCTAATTAAGATTTTATCTTTTATCTTATGAATTCTTTTTTTTAAGTTAAATTATATTAGACTTTACAAAATAAAGATGCCAATATTATTTATACAAAAACACTCATGGAAAATGTCAAAAATGCCCCTTACATTTTGACTTAAAACCACAATCCTAAAGGATTAATTTGTCCTTGTTTCTTAGCACTATGTATATTGGATAATTAGTTTTATTTAAGTACAACTGTGATCAAGAAGTTTACATATTATGGTTGCTTATACTATTCTAAACGATCTACTCCGTAAACCATTGTTTTCTTGTGATTAAAAGTATCTATAGTTTCACTCGGTCAAACTTTTTTACACGGATGAGCTTAAATGAATAATGATAACCATCTTTGCTTCATTCCAGGGAGTCATATCTTCTATGATTCAGCTAATGATTGCATGAAAATCATATATCATTCTTTGTATCTTGATGCTTTCCAGTATATTATCCCATATCCATCTTATATAGCTACAGTCAAAGAATAGATCGCCAATTGTTTCTCTTTTGTCTTTTGTAATTACATAAGATGTAGGTTTCCTTAATATTTAGAAAGTGTAGTTTTTCTTTGATGGTTAGTTCATTCTTCATCATAACCATAATAGGAACAAAGCCTGTGGAATAAGGGCTTCATTCCATATTATTTGGTGCTGCTTAGCTCTAGCACCTCTAGCTCTAAATAACTCCTTACAAGAGTTGTTTGTACATTTCCCAGAGGAATTATTAAGTCAATGGTAGTTGTCTTCCACTCCTTTTTAGGGATTATAATATGGTATTACATGAAATTGTATACAATTCATTACTCTATCACATTTATATTTCACTTTGCTAAATTTTATGTTTGCAATCTTTGAAAGAGGTTTAAATTAAATGATTTATGGACTAAGGGGGAGTACATAAGAAGAGTTAAGTTTAAAGTTAAGTTTAAGTAATCTTTTACATAAGAAGAGTTAAGTTTAAGTAATCATTTTATTCATTTTTCAATATCATATTTTATCTTGTTGTGATTAGAGAGAGAGAGAGAGATTGTTGAACTAAGGGAGGTTTAATATATATTTTAGTGATAAAAAATATGATTGATACTAATGTTTTATTTTTGGTGATTAAAAGAAAGCAAAATCAAATTATTTAAGTATAAGGATCAACTAAGTCAAAAGATATACCATGGATTAAAGTGAAGCATTAATTGATTGTTAAATCAAAAGGAGGGAATGAAGAAAAATTCATAAGTTTTAAAAAATTGATGTAAAAATCAAGTCGATTAGATTAAGGTAAAGGAAGATCGGAGACCTTGTAATATATAAAATTTAATACAATCTTTCTTGTACCCTTAATTTGGTCATTTTATTGTTTTCAAGGCTGTACATTCATAAACATAATGTGTTTAATCCTAATGCATATGTTGTTTTATTCATCCAAAAGAAATAAGGTTTTGATTTTAACAAAAAAAACTCTTAATACTTAAAACAAATTTTAAAGAATGTCATAATGGGTTAAGTTTTACCAAAATAGAATACTTTGATCTTTCGAAATTTTGATGAATAAAAATAATTTGAAACTTTTTTACCTAGAAGTTTAGCAAGCCAAAGGGTTTAGATAGGCTAAACAAATGAAGGATAATTTTTTTTCAACATAGTGGGTGATTTTACAATGGTTAGATGTTCATCTAGTTGATATGAGAACAACTGAACCATCAGTTAGCTAAAGCATTGCCAGCTAGCCTAACATCAGAAAAGTTTTATATAAAAATAAGGACTTCTAATTAGGCTAAGGTATCAGCTAGTTAAGATCTAATAGAAGGGATTTCTACTAGCCTATTGTGCCAAAAAAATTTGTAGTAAAAAAAGGTGCATGTCTTTAATGACTATTTAAATAGTTGTCCATTGCAAATACATGAGTTTTTAGTTGTTGGACACTTATTACATTTTTTAATAACAATAACACGATTAAGATAATTTAAAGCATTAATAGCACTTGTGTTTTCATTGGGACTTGAATTTTAGTCATGAGCACTACAGTGAGTAAACAAGGTTGATTCATGTTATAATCTTCAGTTAGGGTTGATTATAGTTTAGTTATGTATTTAAATCTAATGATTACTCTTTATCCTTAAGGAAGATTGAAAAAAGGGTTCCTTTGGGTCTGAGAAAAAGGAAGAGAATTATATGGAGGTTCTTTTTCACCTAGATGAGAAAAGCAGATAATGCAACCCTCAGTTAGTCCTAGCAATTGACAATAAGTAAGGTTTGTTTTTCAAACTACTACAAAATCAATTTACAGCCTCTCTTTTCTATTATCTTTACTTATTACATTTATATGATTACCATTTCTTTTATTATTGTTACCATGCCACATTGTTATAAATTTGTTCACTCCTTTATAACATAATTTAATTAAACTAATTATATTCATTCAATATATTGACTGAATATATATGGTTATAGAGTTGTTGGCTCAAAGAGACTTAGAATCCTATAATATAGTTAAATTCATTATCTCTAGTTTAGTAGCACCTCAAATCTATGCTATATCAATTAGATAAGTTTTCAAATTACTTTTTTAAGCGGAAAAAGGGTTTAAAAGTACAAGCACTTAATTTACGCTCCTCTTATGTGCCCTTAGTAACCAACATAATTTATAACTATAAAAATTGAATTAGAATAACACTTAGTGTTGGCTTTGAGGTAGTAAAATCACATTAATTACAAACTGAGGGGTTATTTGTAGAGGAAAAAATAATGATCTTGAAAGAAGGAATGACTTTTAGTAACATTTGAGTTTAAGTCAATTTGATTATTAGATGATGTCCAAATCCCATATGTTTTCATTAAGTGTTATAGTTGCATAAACATGTATCCAAACCAAAAGAATGAAGATTGTAAAGTTAAAATGAATACAGATTTGCAGAGTAGGTTGAGAATCTTAATGAATAGATTATAACCCTAAAGGATCAAGAAAGGAAACGTACAGGGTAGGTTGTGAACCTTAAGAATCAAATTTTAACTCTAAAACTCTGGGTCACAAATGCCTAAAGAAATGACTATCTGTATGTTAACCAATAATTGTGGGCACTCACCCATAACTAATCACTTTCTAGGTCTAATATAATGTTTAAAAATTAATAGGTTAATATTATAATAAAGAAGGTAGTTTTAAATTTAAAAAAGGGAAATTTATTAAAAACCATAAATGTCAATACTTAAAGTTTGTCTAATTTTTAGCTAGTTTTTCCATTATTTTACATTTAACTTTATCTCAAGAGTTTTGTTATCATATAATGTCTAACTAATCATATATTTAATTTATCCTAACATTTAGTCTCATTTGATTTATTAAAGCTATACTACATCAAATATAACTTTTTCCTTAACAATTAAAGAATATTTTTCAAAAGAAAAATAATACAAGCAATGTTTAATTCACTAGAACAAAGTGAAGGACCAAGTGAATAGCGATAAACAAGCTAATGAGTATGGAGTAAGCTATAGTACATCAAGAATTAGTATTATTGCAATTAGGAAGGAAACTACATGTATTT
The DNA here is from genome assembly GCA_027563595.1 of Erythroxylum suave. Lineage (NCBI taxonomy): Eukaryota > Viridiplantae > Streptophyta > Magnoliopsida > Malpighiales > Erythroxylaceae > Erythroxylum > Erythroxylum suave. The sequence goes on along the minus strand of JAOSBN010000004.1, from coordinate 26,651,192 downwards.
TCTAAAGTTAGAGAATATATGTCACCAATGTGAGCTTCCTTAACCAAAAAACTTCCTCAACGATAAAGTTTCCTTTATAATTAGAAAGTATCAGATGAGGGTTAAAATGCATCCATTTAGCTTTAAATGTATTTGATTGCAATATTAAACTTATTTTAATTTATATTTAATCACAATTTTATCATATTTTTCATAAATTTCATCACTTTAGGTTCTATTGCATTTTATCATGTCCAATTTGTGTCAAATTTTTATTATGTTAGGCCTAATAACATTTTAATTTTCTACTTATTTTAATTATTTTAAATTAAATTCTAGTCAGTAATAACTATTTTTAATTATGGCTAACTAAATTTAATTGGGGAATTTTTTTGAAAAAATAAAATAATTAATTTCACTGAATTAGTAATGAGTGTACATCGTTTGCTAGTTTTCAAATAGGCATTAAGTCGATGTGCATGTGAAACTAAGCATCTCTTTAAGCAAGTCTTTCTAACACATCAAACAAAATAATTGGTGTACAATACTCAGAACCAAGTCCTCCTCATGTATGAAAGACCTATTAGCGTTGTTTTCTCCACTGGCTCCAAGCCTTACTCCATACAAAAGTAGGTACTTCGTTAATGATACATAGTTTTCTCTGCTAGAATTCTTTTGGTTCTTACAACTCCTAATAATCTTATGGCAATTTTCATTTGACAGTTATGTCATCTTTATTCAAGCTTCACCTTAATATAAGAAATCATGTGGTTTGCCCTAGATATTCAGAGGAAGTTCTTAGTCTTGACTAAGTTACATATTAGATGTGTGTATTAAATGATATTCTAATTACTGAGAGCTTTTTTACAGACCTTTTGTTTTTCTTTGTAAAGGTTAATATCCAATATGATTTTTTCCATAGTGTTCAATATAGGCTCCTATATAGTTTGCAAAAGGGATTTAAGGATTTTGCTGTTTCTCTCTAACTAGATGCTAGCAATAAGGTAACACAATGTAATATAAGTTATCCATGTATCTCCTTTTCGCATATGGATGAGTTATGTACTCCATTCTGTTATTATTGAATAGGATGTAGGAGGATTTTGTATACAACACAAAAGGCATTACAAATCTTCAGATTTTGTTAGGGGCATAGGAAAAAAAGATGATTATGAGCTTTGTCATTATTGTTACATAGGATACACCAGTTAAGGATGTGGAGAAATTTACCCTCCCTATCTAGTATGGATAATTTTATCTTAAAAGCTTTTCATAGTGTACAAAAACTTGGGACAGTGTATTGCTACATACAATTGGAGCCAATTAACTTAAGGTTGTCCAAAGAATATATTAGCCTAGTTGAAAATTTTAAGAAACATCCAAAGGCCCCCAGCTTTCATATTACTGTGTCTGCTTATCCTTCCAAGGCATAATTAGATAGAAATTGAATTGCATTTTATGATAAGTCACAAGCTTATCTAGGATGTATTAAGAAGTGAATATAATGAATTAAGTGCATCTAAGGATAGTAAGAGACATAATGGTACTTAATGTAAAAGACATGGGTAAATAGGTAATTTGTTTATTTCGACATGGACATACATACTTATATATGAAATATGGGCATCAATTTTTTATATGTTTGCTTGGATTTATGAGAATGATGTGAGGGGAATTGATAAAAGAAGTATTTCATAAGCAAATGAGATGTTTTTGGTTAAATTGGATGTATTTTTTCGTTGCTTTTGCTTGATAAGATCGAAGATAGTTGATTTGGGATATGTAACTCTTTAGATGGATAGGTTCCATTAAACAGACTTCCGTAATCTAGCCATATCTTGGCATGTAGACCTCCAAATTGTATAATTCGAATTGGAGATTAAACTAGAGACATAAATATATAACTTTTATGAAGGAACTAAAATTTTATTCTACCTCTAAGATTTTTAAATTCTGGCTTGAAGTTGAGTTTTGGCTTTTGTCCCTATTTTCAAATAGTTTATAGTGTTTTGGGTATAACTCCCTGAATAATTAACCAAATTGCATGAAATTTATGCCAATAGGAAATTAAGACACAGTGATGAAATAACTGATAATATTATAGGACAATGTGGGAATTAAAGGAAAAAGAAGGACTAATATGTAATTTTTCTAAAGTTAAAATATGGACCAATTGGATTAAGGCATGTGTGACCAATAATAATAAAGCGTGTGTGGCCAATAGGAATTAAGCATATGTGTGAGTCTTGAAATAGCATAAATGGCCATATAGAGAGGGGATATGGATGACACTTTAAAGGTTTTAACTTCATATTCTTCTCCTCTCCATTTCACATTCTTCATCCCATCATTTTTCATATAAGAAATCAAGCTAATCTTAGGTGGAAATCAAGGTAAAAGTAAGGGATTTTCTCTTCACCTTTACCTTTTCTTGCTTTGCTTATGAAGAACTAAAATTACAAGGTTGGAATTGGGATTGAGATGTTTATTTGTGATGTTTCTAGTTGGTCAGTCAAGCAAAGCCAAAGAGGATGGGAAGGAACGGCATTAGAAGAACTACTTTGCCAATTTTAAGGTTTGGAACTTCATTTAGTTAATTTCTATATTTGTGTATATTTGAATGTGTACAAAGATTCATTTGGATGTGGAATGGTTGTTGTGATGATGCTTTGGTGTTATCTTGCATAAAATTGGTTGGTTACTGGGTTACACTTACAGTGTGCTTTCAGCATTTCACTTTCTCTTAAATCATCTATACTCGTGGCTCTCCCTCTCGTCGTGATCCATCTACAACCTTGCACTCCTCGGCCTCTGCTGCGGTCAATTGCTCTTCCCTAGCAGCCCAATCACAGTCCGCCAAGCAACACCTCCTCCTCCTCATATCCGCCCAATACCAAGGACTCAAGACCCAGCAATCATCGGAGCCATCGACGACTGGGACGAACTGGGAAAGGGCACGGTCACCATCAACGCCTCACTGTCCACCATGCGACGACTACTCTACTACTCTGGAACACCGAAAAGAGCAGCTCTTCATCGTAGAGAAGGCGCCACTGTTTGGAACACAAGCCGACGACGTTGTTGCATGTTATAGCCGTTGAGAACAGTGCTATAAACAACGTCACCATCATAGTCCCTTCCCCCTCCTAACGGTATATTTTCGTATGACCAACTATATGACTATTAACTATTGACATTGCCACTTCCCAAAGAGTTCAGTTCAGGTTTCCAAGTGCAATTTTGAGAGGTTTTGGGGAGGCAACAACTAGGAGATCCCATTGCCACCATTTGGGCAGGGTTGGGTCGGAGCAGCCCAAAAACACGGTCGGGAGCGGCGAGTGTACCACACAAGCCACTGATACTGCGCATACAACCTGCGTGCCTCTCCTGGAGATTAGCCAAAATTTTCATCTATCAGATCTTTTAGGCGACCATTTGGGGGCCGCCCTAGGTACAATTCACTTTATCGAACTTCTTTTTTGTAGTTCAACACTTCTAGTATAGCCTATATCCTTTTTATTCATATCAGTACTGTTTACTATTACTTGTATTTAATTAGTTGATTTATCTAGTATACTTACCTAGGCACTTACCCCAAAGCTGCCGAGGTGTCTCACTTCTGATAGTGGGGAGTTATCGAGTTGTATCACATCCACTTTTTATTGTGATTATTTTATTTTTTTTATTTTTTATTTTCAGTTAGTATTTGCGCTATTGCATAATAGATCCACATAGTAGTCCTGATAACCAGAGATTGTATCCAGTGATTAGGGGGCGAAGTAGGGAGCAACTGCGGGCGGGGGTGCAGGATGTAGGTTTACATGTCGGTACTTGGAATGTGGGGACGTTGACCGAGAAATCGTTCAAACTCGTCGATCTATTTAGAAAAAGAAGAGTCGACGTCATCTGCCTACAAGAAACAAAATGGAAAGGGCAGAAGGCAAAGGAAATTAGAAGAGTCGACGTCATCTGCCTCCAAGAAACAAAATGGAAAGTTAGAGGGTACAAATTGTGGTATTCAAGGACTGAGCGTAGGAGAAATGGCGTAGGAATTCTAGTGTCAGAAAAATACAAAGGCAGTGTAGTGGAGGTGAAGAGATTTGGGGATAGACTTATGGCGATTACCTTAGTTGTAGGACTAGAGTCGGTGCATATAGTTTGTGCTTATGCACCCTATGTAGGGTTGGGGGATAGTGAGAAAAAGGAATTTTGGGATCAGTTAGACAGTGTCGTAACTGCCATTCCTAAAGAGCAAAAAATCTTCATCGGCGGAGATTTCAATGGCCACATCGGCGTAGGGGTAGATGGATACCACAGGGTACACGGAGGTTTTGGCTTTGGCGTAAGGAATGAAGGCGGCAGGGAGCTGTTAGACTTTGCCTCAGCACATGCCCTGATGGTGGTTAATACTTTCTTTAAGAAGAAAGACGACCACTTAATCACTTTCCAGAGTGGAGGAAGAAATAAGTCAAGGGGACAGAAGTAGTTGTAAAAACTGCAGGGTGCTCCCCACAGAAAAAGTGGCGTCGCAACATCTATTCTTAGTTACAGATGTTGCATGGAAAACTAAGCCTAGAGCACCTATTCAAGCATGGCGGGCAAGGATACTCCGGAAAATCTCAAGGGAGATAAGGCGTTAAACTTTCGAAATACCATTAGTCCAGTTTGCGCGATAGAACGAGTAGGGGAGGTAGATCGTTTGTGGACGGTCATGGCTACAACTATTCGAGAACAGGCAAAGGAGATGTTAGGTGTTTCCTCTGGCAAAAGGAGAATGGATAGGGAATCGTGGTGGTAGAACGACGAGGTACAGATAAAGGTTAAGGCAAAGCAAGAAAATCTCAAAAGATTGTTGGCAACTACTGATGAGCAAGAGAGAATCCAAAGAAGGGAAGAATACCGACATGCAAGAATAGAAGCAAAAAAAGTAGTCTCAGACGCAAAAACAAAGGCCTACGAAGAGATGTATCGAAGATTAGATACTAACGAAGGCGAACAGGGTATCTATAAGCTCGCTAAGGCACGTGCCATAAAAAGTAAAGATATCGACACAGTTAGGTATATAAAGGGAGAAGACGGGCGAACACTTTTGGGAGATCAAGACATTAAAAACAGGCGGGCAAACTGCTTCAACACCCTGTTTAACGAGGTGCGACATGACGGCCCTGGTATAGAGAGTAGAGACGAAGAATGGCCCCAGGGCACGCAGTCTCAGAAGAGGAAGTGAAAGAAGCCCTCAGCAAGATGGGAAGAGCGAAAGCAGTAGGCACTGACCAGATACCTACTGAGGTGTGGAAGTGTCTAGGGGGTGGGGGTACAATGGCTTACAACTTTTTTCAACGCTATCTTGCAAACGGGGAGAATGCCGGAGCAATGGAGAAGTAGCGTAATAGTCCCGATCTATAAGAACAAGGGAGACGCACAAGAATGTGGAAACTATTGAGGCATCAAACTCCTGAGCCATACTATGAAACTGTGGGAGCGAGTTATTGAACAACATTTGCGCAAAATAATACAAGTGAAAGATAATGAATTTGGATTCATGCTTGGGAGATCAACTATTGAAGCAATCCATCTATTAAGACGGCTGATGGAGAAATATAGAGATCATAGGCGGAGCTTACATATGGTCTTTATTGACTTAGAGAAGGCATATGATAGTGTGCCAAGGGAAGTCATTTGGAAATGTTTAGAAGCGAAGAACGTTCCTAGTACCTATGTCAGGACTATTAAAGATATGTACGAGGTCGCTAGAACCTGCGTGCGAATGCCAATAGGAGATACAAAATATTTCCTGGTGGATATAGGGTTACATCAAGGTTCAGCTTTAAGCCCATTTCTTTTTGCGATAATAATAGATGCTATCACGCAGGACATCCAAGATGCAGTGTCGTGGTGTATGTTGTTCGCCGATGACATTGTCTTGGTCAGAGAGACGAAAGAAGCAGTTAACAGGAAACTCAAGATGTGGAGACAGACTTTGGAGTCAAACGGGCTGCGATTAAGTAGATCGAAGACCGAGTACATGGTATACAATTTTGCACATAGTTCAGAGGACGAAGGACAAGAAGTTCATATTGGACCTCACGCGGTAACCCAAAAGGATAGTTTTAAATATCTAGGCTCTATCATACGAGTGGATGGAGATGTTGAGAGTGATGTAATTCATCTCATCCAAGCTGGATGGGTGAAATGGAGAGCAGCAACTGGCGTCTTATGTGATAGGAAATTTCCACTAAGGCTGAAAGGAAAATTCTATAGGACGGCCATATGATTGGCAATGCTTTATGGCTCTGAATGTTGGCCGATGAGGGTGGCACAAGTGCTAAAGTTTGAAGTAGCGGAGATGCGGATGTTGAGATGGATGTGTGGTTGTACGATGTTAGCTAGAATACCAAATCGGGTGTATAGAGAGAAGTTGGGCATCACGGTTATCGGAGACAAGCTGAGGGAGTAGAGATTGCGATGGTTCGGACACGTGAGCCGAAGAAGTGTGACGGAACCAGTCAGGCGAGTTGACGAGCTTCACGTCACAGGACAACGGGGTCGAGGGAGGCCAAGGAGGACATGGGAGGAGCAGATCAACCTAGACCTACAAGCGCTAAATCTATCTGAGGATTTGATATCCGATAGGAACAATTGGTGACGAAGAATTTCGATATTAGACTATAGGGCAAGCCGGGGTGTGAGGGGTAAAGCGGGCTTTAGGCTGCTTTACAAATAGGACCTGGGATCTGCAGTGTGGGAGCCAAAACTCTACTGCCCTTCACGGGGTTGACGGGCTATAGAGTGGTGGTAGACTCCTAGTTCGGAGGATAGTTTGTCTGCCAGTCGACCATACCTTTGAACGCCTGCTTGCCCTCCTACTGAAGCCACATGAGGATACGACCTCTGCCTAGGATAAGTAGAAACCGTTTAGGGTGAACTTAGAGTCTCATACCAGAGATGAGTAGGTCCTACCTCTTCTATAATAGATAACAGACGTTAGACCAAGAATAGGCCATTTCGACAGTTTATATGTATATAAATATATAGGCCATTCGATATATTATGGATATGTATATTTTTATTCTATTGGAATTTATCGTAATGTATTGGTATTTTTATCACGTTAATTTCTTTTTCCTTTTCCCGTATTTCTGTTTATTCCTGCTCACATACTTCCATCTTCATGCATTTACATATTGTCATTTGCATGCGCAGTTTATAGGTGATAGTCCCCATGCATACCCATATATTGCTATACATATACAGTGATGTACTGGTATTGGTCTGGTCTATCCGGGTCTGTTGTGTGGGTATGTTTTGTATTTGTTCTTGTTGATTGTGTTTTGTCTGTTTGTGTTTGTTTGTATTTGTCTGTTTGCTGTTATTTGTTTTTGCTCTTATCTTAGCCGGGGGTCTATAAGGAAACAGTCTTTGTGTCTCTATCAGAGATGTGGGCATGACTATGTACATCTTACCCTCCCCATACCCTGCTTAAGCGGGAACTTGGGTATGTTTGGTTTGGTTTGGTTTTGCATAAAATTGGTTGAATATGACAAGAGAGTATTGTGTATTGGAATTTTTTCTAGGGTTTGTTGAACTATTCACATTGTTTGGTTCATAACTCAGCCTAAAGATATCTAAATTGGATTATTTCAGTTGAATATGAAAATTAAGACATAGAACTAGAAATCTCTAGAAGAGACTTTGACTTAATTCTGGCTTTATGACATTAGAAATTGAAATAAAAATGGTGACCTAATGTTGCCCTTGTTTTGGAGCAACTTGTAATGTTTAGCTATATCTCATGATTTAGAAGTCTAAATGGCTTGATTTTTAATTCTTTGGAAACTAAAGACATAAGGGAACAAATTTCCATAAGAACTTAATAATTCTAATTTTTTTCTATATGAAAATTTCAAAACAAGAGGAGGTATGAATTCTGGGCAGGGGACATGACAGGAAGGAAAGCATTATTTTGAGTTTGTTTTTATTTCTGATTTTTACTGAATCATATCTGAACCTTTTTTAATGTGTATGAAACTTTTCAAATACCTATAAATAAATAAAATAAGACTTACCTTATGTGAATTGGGTAATTGAACATTGGAATTTATGATTGAGCATAATGCTTACTAAAAAATATTTGCATGTACATAAATGATTTGTATGCATATTTATCATTCATATGTGTATGGTTTGATTATAAAAGTGTGATTTTGATACCTTTCTAATGGTGGTAAGTTGTGACTCGCGTGTATAAATGCAAATATAGATTTTATGACAGGAAATGTGTATCATATGCTTTATCAATATATAAATTGTGAAATTGGCAAATGGTTAAAGGAAATGTTACACTGCCTGCGTCATTGTCTTAATAATAGATAGATAGGTATGCCTACAGGGTTACAATGCAGTTGCTACAGTTTGACACCAATGATGTCTTCATTTTAAGATAGTAGTGTCTCCACAGTTTGATACCTTCAGGTATCCACAGCTTGATACTTTCAAGTATCCATAGTTTTGATATCTTCGAATATCCACAACTCCCGTTATCTACACCCACAGGAATGTGCAGGCCTAACATAAAAAGTAAAGTAAATAGTTTTAAATAAGAAATATAGCATGACAGCACAAATAATTGGTATTAATAATTTGTATCAATGAGTGTTGAATATCAATGTTTGGTCTATGAATGTAAATTTATGATATATAAGTTATGATATTTCTGAATGTATGTGCTTAGCGGATGACTGCTGTAAGTGGTAATTCAAACTAAGTGTTTCCCCACTAAACTTTCAAGCTTAGCACGGGTGTTAATTCGTGTAGGTCCGGTTCATATGAGTGAGGTATAAGGAACAACTGTAAGGACCAAGGCCAATAGCTAAGAGTAAAAGTACCTTTGGAATTAGTTTTAGTTTAAGATGATTGTACATGTAAAAGAGTAAAGGAAATTGTATCATGTAAATATAAAGATGTAATACTACCTTTAAATGTTAATGTTAAGTGATGTGAAATTTTGTAATGTGTATACGTATAGCATTGAATAGAAATGTATGTCATGAATGTATGTACGGGAAATTGGTTGCCATATATGTGGGTGGTTGTAAATTTCATATAAGGGTTGTTAAACTACATTAGCATTGTGTCTGATTATCTTTTGAACTCCTCTAGCTCAGGAATGTGATAGAGAGCGCCATAGGTCAAACTAACCAACTTGATATTCACAATGTTGTCTTAGATTGTCTTTAGTTTTTCCAATAAATTTCATTAAGGCTAAGGCATTTCCAAGGATTTTGAAGTTCCATAAGGACTTTCCTTTGATGTAATATGCATTCACCCACCTAATCCATAGAGCCTGTTGATCTTAAATTAACCTCCAGGCCTTTTTGGTGATTTGAGCATGATTCATTAATTCATAAGCCACAATGCTTACGCCACCTTATTTTTTTGATTGACAAATCTTAGAACACTTCACTTTACTCCCTTTAGATTCTAACTTGTGCCCAGACCATAGGAAATTTTATAGGATTCTGTTAATTCCCTTGATGATGAATCTAGAGAACACTAAATGGGAGCTCTAATGTATAGCTATAGAATATAGGAATGGTTTAATTAATTAAGTTATGTCTACAATAGATAGCTCGTTGTGGCTCCAACTATTGGTTCTGTTGAGGATCTTATCAATCATAGGTTTATAATCTACCTAGGTAGGATTAGCCATGGAGATAGGGATGCCCAAATATTGGATAGACAGTTGCCCAAATAGTTTTTAATTTTTACTTAATTTTTAAAAAAGGAAAAAGAAAAAAGAAAAATATTAGTGAAATAATGATATAATTTTTAATTAAATTTATTTAATTATTAAAATTGACTTCATTATTTATAATTAAATATTTGATATTTAAAAATATTATTTCGTAGTAATATTTTAAATTTTATTTATTTTAAGATATTTTAGAGTTAAAATATATTTAATAAATAATTTATCAAAATTGAAAATATTTTTAAATTTTAAAATTAACTATACAACTTTAAATAAATTAAATAATTAAAATGTAATATTCATAATTATTAGTAGTAATTATATTCAATAATTAAATAATGATAGTTAGTGGTAAATCATATTATTTCCTAGATTTCATAATTTGATTACATTATCATAGTTGAGAGAGAAGCTCTTCTATGGATGTGTTTGGATTTGTGGTGCGATGAGGATAAATACTTATCCACTGCAATTTTCAAACACAGTCATATATTTGGATCTACGGCGAACAACCAGAGGTTGGAAGAAAATGCAGTGCCATCATAGAAATCGATAAGTAGAAAGAGGATTGTAATAGGAAAGTACTTCTGCGGTAGATATTATACTTTCCGTTAATAACCTTCTGATAATTATTATTTTCTATTATACCTCAGCTAATAAAAAGCAGGTCCAACGTACCATATATTTTTTAATGAAATAATTTATTTTCTATATTTATTTTATTTATATTTATTATTTTAATTTAATATTTTATTATTTATAATTTTAAATTTATATGACTAGCCATATTTTTTATGAAATATTTTATTCAGTGAAATTATTTTATTTATACTTTTCTTATTTTAATTTAATATTTTATTATTTATAATTTTAAATTTATATGACTAATAATATATTTTAAAATTATTTATACAATAATTAATAGTTTATTAAATTAATGAACTTTTTAATTATTTGATCTCTTTTCAGCAATCGCAACCGCACTTGCCAAACATCTATTTTCACGTTTTAGTAGTTACCAAAACAGTAATCCCAAACACATAATTACTTATCGAGAATAAGTATTTATCATTTCAGCAGGTTGATTTCAGTAGATTATCAATCTCTACTACTCTCCCAAACCAAGCCTATATCTCCTATTTTCCAAGTATCCCTTTGCTTATTTGACATGTATCTCTTTTGCCCTTGTTTGTAATCCTTCCTTTCTTTCCTTCTAAGCTTGAAAAATTTCCTTCTTTGTTTTTTATAAGTTTTTCCTTGCCTCCAAACTGCCTAAGTGTCTTACTTTTTCTCAAGTCTTCTATTTTGCTCCCTTTTTTCCTCAACAATTTTTCTCTCTTTTCTCTCTTACTTTAGGCTCTCTATATCTACTATTTTGCCTAAATCCTTCAAGGTTCTCTATAGCTCATAAGAGTTTCTCCAACTAAGTTATTAGTTTTCATTTCCTACCAATTTTCCTTTACCATTTTAGAACCTTTTTTGAACTTTTCCACCAACTCAATTTTCTTTTTCCTTGTATAACTTATGTCATTCACTTTACACCAAGCTTTTCCTTACCTTTCCCGTACCAAGCATCCCCTCTATAAAATTAATTCCTTCTCCTCTCTAACAACTCCTCCCCGTCTCCTCCTACTACCACAATTCTAATCTTTACTACTTACTTTAATAGCTCAGAAGTCCACTATCCTCCATCTAATCCATTACCTAAGCATGTTAAGACTCTTTTCTCCCCACTTGAATGTCCTTCCATGCCTTATTTACCAAATCATTTAGCCCTTCTCCTGGCATAAACCCCAAGCTCAATTAGAAATAAGTTACTGGAGGATCGTCCTATGTATGCTTCACTCCCTCCTACTAACTTAGAGGGATGTTCCATTATTGCTCCATCATCGAAGGTACCTAAGTATAAGTAGTTTTTAATTCTTTTTGGGCTTTTTATGGTTAAACATCCTACTTTCCCTCTAATCAACTCTTAGGCATTGTATCAGTGGAAGGCAATAGGACTAAAGAAGGTTCTTTTAAATGAACACAACCTACTCTCGATCATTTTCAACTTAACCATTAATGCTTAAAAGAAAATTGATGCAGTTCCTTAGTGTTTAATAATATGCCTAGTTTCCTTTAGCCATGCTAACGTGGTATACAGTTGGATATTGTGAAATATAAACAAGTTCCTTTATTGATCATTATTCACAATATTCCTTTAGAATATTTGTCCACAAAAGAGTTACCCCATTTATCAATCTATATTAGAGGCTAATATGCATGATGAATCAACTGCTTCTGTAAAAAGAGTAGGATGTATTAGACTTTGTGTAGTTGTTGAAATGAAACATGGTTTGCCCAAAGTTATCCCTCTACTAAGACTTGGTACCAATGACTCTCTTTATGAAGAATTAACTAAGGTCTTATACTAATGGAGACCTACTTTAGCTAAACAAGTGAAACTATAGAGGGCCACAAGCAAGATCTTCCATAAAGGTGATTGTAATGAGCTCATGGTTTATAAACTAGCGTGCCTTCTGGAATATCATTTCAGTTTATGAATGACCTAATTAACCAAGCTCTTATCCTTAACTAGACACTAGAGATCCTGAAGGATGTAAAGAAAAGTTATGTTGAATGTGCCCTCTGTATGATTAACATTTAGGAGCCTATTGTGATCACTCTTTAGAACCCAGTTATAATTCTTGCAGATAAGTAAAATGAATCATCCCTAAGATCCTTAAAAATTCATTAATCTCCTACTCTTCATAACTCCAAGGACGAAGCTGAAAAGGAACAAATGATTAGCTCTTTTATTTTAGAGGATTTAAAATATATAGTAGGAGAAGAACTAGAAGAAAGAACAAAGCTAAAGGCTCAATGAGCATTGCTATTTCCTAATACCCACCCTATCTTGTAATGTTAGGGATATTAACTGCCTTGAGAAACAATAGGTACTAAGGGATTATCTCTTATAAAATAATCCTCTATTAATAGGCCTTTTATAAATAAAACTTAAGGTTGATTAGTGTAAGAACTTACAAATTTTTAGAGAATTATCGAAATATTGTTACTAACCATCATTTCCATTATAATGGTCGTATAGTCGTAACTTATGACTCAAATAGGATTGAAGTTTCTCGATTAGAGCCTTTAGATCAATTCATCCATGTTTTAACTACTCTATTCCAAAAAAGGTTAAGTTCTTGGTGACTTATGTCAATAACTCTAACCATGCTTTTTAAAAGAATGATTTATGAAAAAACTAAAGACCATCGTCTCTTCTACCAAATATCCTTAGTTAATCCTTAAGGATTACAATAACAAACTCAATTATTTAGAAGTTGAAGGGAATATTTTTTTAAAGAACTTAATGGAAGACTTTATGGATTATGAGAATCATATCGAAGTTATAAACTTAGAGGGAAACCTCTTCACTTAGAGCAATAAATAAAGTGGAAATCAACATATAAGCAAAAAAATTAGATGCTTGTCCATAAGGTTTAGATGAAAAAATTTCTAGAGAGAAGATATTTTTAATAGCCTTCCGTTCTGATTACTGTCATATTATCATTCAAAATTTCTTAAGCAACTAAGGGGAGCACCATTATAAGTACAAATTATAGTTTATCATCGAGATTGTAGAAAAAACAATCTTAATATTATTAGTTTTAATTTTTTTAAAAAAGTCATAAGAAATCCCGTATATATGGTAATGGAGCTAACCAATAGATTTTAAAAAATAACAAAAAGTTTCATAGCAACCATGTTTGTTCTCATATGGTCTATTTTGAACTTTTTGAAAACATTAAATTTTAAATTAAATGTTTTAAAATATTAAGGTTCATATTGTATCGTGACGAAAGTGTTGGATTTCAAATTACACTTTAACCTTTTCTTACAATCCAACTTCGTTTAAAGTCCAAAGTATGATTTGAAGGCTTATACTTGATGAATAAAATGAATAATATTTTCACTATTTCTGTAATTTTATTTAAAATTATATTAGGTTTTTAAAATTTTTATATTTTTAAATTTTATTAAAATAAATCACCGTGAATTTATCGTGTCAAGTAAGATAAAAATTAGAACTCTAATTAATTTTATCTTAAAGTAATGCTTAAAATTAAAAAATTGATGTAAAATAGTATTCCACAATAAATTAGAAATAATAAAAAATAAAATTGATTTTATTAATGTGAAAAAGCTAACGAACTCACTCAAGTCATATTAGACTACAATTCTCCAACTTTAATTTGTCGGAGAGATAATAAATAAAAAGAAATTATGTTGTTAATATATCTAAAATACAAATTTCAACATAAAATGAAAACAAACGTACAGATCAACTTGGCGCCCAGGGAACCTGTCACCCATCCCTCCCTTCAGACAGCTAAACGGTTAAACCCCCTAAAACCCTAAAAGCAAACAGACCACAATCTTCATTTCCATGGCATGAGATCCTCTTTCGTTATCCCCAATCCACCTTCCATGGCTATCTCTTCCGCTCTCCGCTGTTCTTTCTCTCTCCTCCGCACCCGCAATCACCTCCCACTTCCCTCCATTTCCGTTTTCAGGCACCTTCGTGGTCTGCCGGAGCTCCGTTTCTTGTCGGCAGTCCCTTCCTCTGGCACCCAGCTCAAGGCACTGGAATCTCGCCGGAGAGACTACGGTTCCGCCGGAGAGGAGAGGGACGGTGAAGGCCCAAATGGGAGTTTGTTGGTGAGAGACTCTGGTGGGGGCAGAGCTGGGCGTGTGGTTCCCGCTGAGCTTCACAAAGAGGCTACTGAAGCTTATATGGCGTATGCCTTGTCGGTTTTGGTCGGAAGAGCTCTGCCGGATGTGAGAGATGGGTTGAAGCCTGTGCACCGTAGGATACTGTGAGTAACGGTCTGGGGCTCCGTTTTAGTTTTTTTATATCAGGTTTAAATGCTGAAAAATGTGGGAAATGGGATTTTCAGAGAGTGTTTTTTCATTTGGTAGAAGAATTTTCTTCTTGTCAAATGGGCCTGATGGGTTCTTCTAATAATGCTGTTTTTGTTATGTTTTTAATTTCTTTCGTTTAGTTTTTTTACGTACTATGCTTTTGGAAGTGTAGGGGAAAAAGAGGGGGAAAGAACTTTCATTTCTGGGCCTGATCGGTTCTTCCAAATATTTTTGATGTAGTGCATGCGTAGTTTGGTGTTGAGATGAACTTAGGAAAAGGGAAGAAGAATGGGAGTTTCATTCTTTGCATGTAGTTATTTCTTTTATGTATATCATTTCCACGTTTTTCATGCTGCTTTTTTTTTTAATCGGTTGATTACTTATGCTACTGTATTGCATTTACGGGCATTTGCAGTTGGCTGAGGCTGTTGCATGGTGATTAATCAGTGTTCGGTCTGTGTCTGATTCGGACCATGTCTATGGTTGTTAATTTTTCCATAAAATGATTTTAATTGCAGATATGCAATGCATGAATTAGGCCTTTCCTCAAGAAGACCATTCAAGAAATGTGCTAGAGTTGTTGGTGAGGTCAGCATTCTTTCTGGTCTCTCTTTACAACTGTTACAAAAAAAAAAAAACATGAATTAGATGCATGTGACAGTAATTCTCTTACTCTTTGGAATTTTCGTTTTCTGGTTACTGGATATGTTCGACATATGTCATTCAGGTTCTAGGGAAATTTCATCCCCACGGAGATACTGCTGTGTATGATGCATTGGTGCGAATGGCTCAGGTAATGATGAGACGTTATATGTCCTATATTCCTGAAAGGTTTCAATGTTTCTTGATGCTGTAAAACATCAATCAATTTCCTTATTTGAAAAACAACAGCATTTTAAATTCTTAATATTTTAACTTTGCAGATTAAACCTAAATTTTCTCTTATCTGTAAGTTCTTTTTGGTTTCCTGAATTGCTATATTTGTTTTAGAGGCTGAAAGGCATGAGTTGGGAGTTATAGTACTATTTTCCCTTCTACCAACAGAAAAATGGGGTAAAGGTGGTTTAAAGATATGTTCTTTTTTTTTTTAATCCTCCTGAACAAAAGTATTTGCACTTAAGAAGATTATTATTTTTACATAGGGATTTCTTATCTCTCTTTCATCTTTTTTTCTCCGAAGTTTTTGTAAAATCTGATCCTGCATATTTGACATCCAACTTTGCCAAGGTGGTCTCTATACCTGAGTTGAAAGAACACATGGACACTGGATTGAAGTTCAATTCTCTTTCTTCATTTCTTCAATTCCATTTTGTTCGTTTTTCCTCTGGTTTCTTGAAATTGTTCGAATTTGTTATCTATTTTGCAGGATTTTTCCTTAAGATGCCCGCTCATCCAGGGGCATGGGAATTTTGGTTCGATCGATGCTGATCCTCCTGCTGCCATGCGATATACTGAATGTAGGCTGGAAGTAGGTCGCATTATTTACTTCTTATTGTGTAATTAATTACAAAACAAATTTGTGTTTGTTTGCACTTGCATGGTCCAGTTTTAAAATTACTTGAATCTGAATTCATCATAAGGCTGCTTTGGTTTGTTCTTTCCCGGGGGGTCAGAAATGAGAAGAGTGATGAGCTTATCCTTTCCCTTCATGATTTGCAAGTTTTTGTTGTCAAACATGTGCAATGCCTTTCATGTTTTGAATACAAGCTTGTTTGCACATGTATATACATATGTCTATTCATCTCTATACATAGATGTTTGCGAATTAGTAATTAGATTGATACAGTTCTAGGAAGAAGTACGAAGGAGGGAGGAGGAATCTGGGGAGATGAGGAAGAACGAGGTTTGAGAGAGAGAGCAGAGGGAGGGCACCAAAATTGCTTGTAATCTTCCCCTTTTCATTCTTCATTCATCAGCATGTAAAGCAAAGTTGTAACAAACTCGACAGGTGGCATCATGGCTCACCAATAGCAAGAATATTCTATGAGCCGAAACGGTTACAAGCTACATTTCCTACTCTATGAAATGACAAACACTCAAATGTAATCATGAAATTTAGTTGGGGTGCGTTTCTTGCGGGGGCTCTTCCTTGGGTGCTGGCTTGCGGTTGTGTAGTTCATAGCATAGATGTGCCATTGACAATTGATGTTTTGTTATATTTATAATATGTGAATCATTTGTAAGTAATATATAAATCATCCTCTGAACATCAATGGCTTTAATGATTTTGGAGTCCATAAAGATAAATATATTCATATAATATACTCTACAAAATATAGGGACCACATTGGGAAGAAACCTGTATCATCTTTCCGTGGCAATATATGTTGCTAATATAATGGGAACCAAATTTCTTCAATCATAAACATGATACATTATTTGAATAACAAAAAAGAAATCTCGAAAAAATTCTTTAGACAGTGATGGTAAACACCTTCTGAGATGTTTTTAAGCTGTATGTTCTCATTGGTTGGTTTTCTAACTAAACTAGATTAAGTCGTAGTTGATTCGTTTTTGGGTTCTATAGTCTATCTATAGATTCTAAAGATTACTCCAAATCTTCTATGATATTTCCCCATCTTTATGGCATTTTTATTCTCTAATTTTTTCTTTTAGTTTACATGATTCAGTTGACTTACTTTGTGATGAAGTGTTCATTTTGGTACAGAGCTTCTTTTGACTGTTCTTATGCTTCTTTTCTGTTGCATCAAGAGTAGCTGATCATTTGGTTTAACTCTTGCAGGCATTGACTGAAGCAGTCTTGTTGTCTGATCTTGAACTGAATACAGTGAGCTTGTCCTTCATTATACATTTGTTGATGATTTCCATCTTTTTATTTATCAAATAAGATATTCATTCCTAAGAATACTAACACTGTTTCAGGTTGATTTTGTACCAAACTTTGATAATTCTCAAAAGGAGCCAGCACTTTTGCCTGCTCGGCTACCAACGTTGCTGTTGAATGGATCCTCGGGAATTGCTGTATTTTATACTTTAAACTATTTTTCTTCATGTGATTGCTTAATATGTCTTTATTTGAATATCTTCATCTTACTTTTACGTCATTCTTTTGTACAACTTATTTAATTAAGAAAAATCATTTAATAAATTTCAGGTTGGTATGGCTACTAATATTCCTCCTCATAACCTTGGAGAGCTGGTGGATGTGCTATGTGCCTTAATTCACAATCCAGAAGCAACTGTTAGTATTTACAGGCTTCCAATTCCTGATGACAGTAACATGTTCAAAGAAAAGTGCACTGGGATTTGATGATTCTCGTTCCCTTTCTATTCTTGTAGTTTTTGAATTGCTTAATATGGTAGCATATGCAATTTGGCTAGAAATGTATAGGTGTGAAATGTTCAAAGCTAGATTTACCTTCTCCTTTTACTGGTCA
Organism: Erythroxylum suave; assembly: GCA_027563595.1. NCBI lineage: Eukaryota > Viridiplantae > Streptophyta > Magnoliopsida > Malpighiales > Erythroxylaceae > Erythroxylum > Erythroxylum suave. Next base: position 26,633,153 of record JAOSBN010000004.1, on the reverse strand, counting down.
GTTAAGGATACTACGTGAATGATGAAATGCATAGTCATTTGTGGTCAGAAAGGAAGATTCTTTTGGAATTTTCTCTAATAATGGAAGGACAATTGAGCTTTTGTTATTAAATTAGCCTCATTGATGCAGGGTTTGCTTTTTCAAAGTACTTTATGTTTCTGAAATTGTTTGTTGCTTCCTCTTTTTACTCGCATTTTAATTTGTTGCTAGTCTTATCAGTGTTTCTTCTTATCAATTCTAGAAAAAAGCTTATGGTTAGCTTGATAAAGAAGTTAATTAATAATTACATAATTGTCTCTATATGTGAATTTCCTTTAGGAAATTTCTGTGTTCGTCACTAAAATAGCCCTTTGTCCATCTTTTAATGTGAAATTAATGGTTGCAATTATCCTAAATCATTGAGTCAGGGAAAGGAATTTGTTGCTCATATAATTACCTTAATAGCAGATTTAATTAATGCACAAGTTTGTTTAGTTAGTAGTTATTAGATTTTTTAATATAGGCACAGTGTAGAGTTCACTAATAATAATTAGGCTTGGGTTAACCATTGTCAAAATGACTAGAACTATTTATTTGGATATTTGACCCTTACCATTTATAAACCTTTTAACATTTTCATATTTAGTCAATATGAGATACTCTAGCACTCACCCTCAAGTGCAACAGAGACTGGAAATCGAATTGTCACTTGAAATAAACACAGTGATAACCGGATCTAGCTGCCGAGACTAGACATTCAAATGGACAATCGGGAAATTAATAATCTGGACTAAATCTGCTCTAATACCATATTAGGTTTTTTAATATAGGCAGAGTATGGAGTCTACTAACAATAATTGGGCTTGGGTTAACCATTGTCAAAATGACTAGAACTAGTCATTTGGATGGTTGACCCTTACCATTTATAAACCCTTTAACATTTTCATGTTTACTCAATATGATATACTTTAACAGTAGTGAAACTTCCTGTGTAAATTGAAGAGCATTTCTATGGCTTCTTTTTATTCTATTGCTATCTTGCTCAAAATTTAGTTGTTATTACTTGGAAAATACTACCATTTAAAAGAAATGTGTATGATAAATTAACCTATTTAGCATAAACAGTTGATATATGGTAATGATTTCTTGTTTCAGATTTGTTGTTGTCTTCACATTTTCCTTTTATCGAATTCATCATTGTATAATCCTCCGGTCCCTTGAACTGCACTTGTACGTGTTTCCTATATGCCAACATGTATCTAAGTCATGATTTCTGTTGTGGCAGTTGCAAGAGTTGTTAGAATACATGCCTGGCCCCGACTTTCCTACTGGAGGTTTAATAATGGGGAATCTTGGGTGAGTTGACTTCAATGCATTCTTATTTGCTTGATCAACCATTTCATTTGAAAGCATTGACTGTAAATGTACTACCACAGCTTATTCCTTGTCTTTTGTTTTTTTCTTATGGCATCGATTGTTTTCAAAAGCACTGCAAAATTTTTTTTCCCTTTAGATGTTGGTGATGATCAGTGGTGCTCCAAAAATTAGACACCAATTCATTCCAGAAAAAGTGTGGTGTAGTTGGATAATGAGTTATTCATGGCCTAGCTTACATAAAATTTGGCCAATCCTAAAGGAACAGATTTCTTTGCCAAACTAACAGATATACTGTTCTCATTTATGTACTCTTACAGATGCCTTTTGGGGTCTGATATCAATTAATTTGTTGAAGGATATTAGATGCATATAGAACTGGGCGAGGGCGTATTGTAGTCAGAGGCAAAACAGACGTTGAATTACTTGACACCAAAACAAAGAGAACTGCAGTCATCATAAAAGAGGTGGCTATCTTGTATTTAAGGTTCTTCCAACTTTTGCTGTTCATCTCTAACTTGTTACATGAAATTTAACTCATCTTTTTGGAGCAGATTCCTTATCAAACTAACAAAGCATCTCTTGTGGAAAAGATTGCTGAACTTGTAGAGAGTAAGGTATTGTCAGATTGGCCTTAATACTTAAATATTTGCCTTCTCCAATGTGTCCGACTAGGTGTAGATTTTTTATTACTTGGAGCTGGCTACAAACTTCCTCTCCCCAACATTTTTTTTCACCTCTTGTGTTTTTTGGGTGGAGAATTGTAGCTTTTGGGTCTGTTGTAGCTTGTTTTATGCATTGTTATTCCTGATTTTGTACTAAATGTCGTGTAAAACTTTTTCTAAATTAATCGGCCTTGTTATTTTGGATAGCAGATAACCAAGAATAAGGAGAAGAAAAATATTAATTATAAAGGAGGGGTCAGGGGAGAGCATGGAAGAGGTAAAAAATGAAGAAAATAAAATGCTCTTCCACTGATGTTTTTAAGAAATAAGAGTTGTAAAATTGGGTAGTTCAAGTATTCTGTAGGCCTATAGCAAAACAGGTGAAGAAAAGGTAGTAAACAAGAAGGTAATATCATTGATTGAATTCCAGCAAGATGATAGAAGTTCATCAAAACTGGATTTCCTTCATGTGAAGTTGAGCCAGTAATATGCAAAAGTTCACTACCCTACACTTTGGGAGCTATTTTTCCACAAATTATATCTATAGCAATCCCTTGAAAGTTTCCTATGCAAGTGTTTTTCTTTAATTTTCCATTTAGCTATCTTCTAGCTGGAGGCTGATTTTCAGTGCAGATTACTACTAGTTGCTCCAACCTTTAGATTTTACTTGTTCTATAGACCAATATTTAGTAACCGCTAGTTGCTCCATCCTTTAGATTTTACTTGTTCTATATACCAATATTTATTAACATTTTTCTCTTACATATTTTTCCTACTAGATTTTAGATGGAATTAGTGATATTCGTGATGAAAGTGATAGAACTGGAATGCGGATAGTCATTGAGGTATATATTTGAAGTTTATGACCAAATTTCACAACCCGTACACTACTATCAAATCCTTTGAATGACGAATTTTGTTCTGGGTCACAGCTGAAGCGGGGAGTGGACCCTTCATTTGTTTTAAATAGTCTTTTTCGACTTACGCCTTTGCAGTCCAGTTTTAGTTGCAACATGGTGGGGTAAGTAGTTTCTTGTGACAGACACGTTATGATATGTTGTTAAACATTTGCTCATTTTGTATCAGTTTGCATATATGTAAATTTTATTTTGTACACCGTGTAATTTCTACTCGTACACTTTGTTTCTTACTTGTAATTATGACAGTATTCTTGATGGGCAACCAAAACTGATGGGTCTGAAGGAATTGCTTCAGGTGACCAATTCTAAATCATTATGCATGATTTACTTTGAAGCATATGAGCCCTTGTTGTCTATGTCGTTGTTGTCATAATTAAACTTGTACTCATTTGATTGATAAACATTGTGAAAGAAATAATTATTTGGACTAGACCAAAATTTCTTTATGTTCTCATTCTCTTTTGTTTTCTTTTCCAGGCATTCTTAGATTTTAGATGTTCTGTTGTTGAGCGGCGTGCCAGGTTTAAGCTTTCCCAAGCTCAAGAGAGAAGGCACATTGTTGATGTACGTTAAAGTGATTGCTTAATTTCATTATCATTTCGTAGAGGCCCTTGGTGGATCCTTTACTGTAAAAAATCTCTCCGTGTTTCTCTCTCTCTACTCGTAAACGTCTTTTTTTGTTTGTCGGGGTGCATGTGAGGACAGTGTTCTTGTTGTACAACTTTGTACTTAACAAAATATTATGGCTCTAGCTATAGCTGCAGATTGTGATAGTTTTATGTGCCTATTGTGGCATAACTGATTTAACAAATTTGTGTCATCATTATCTACCATGGGTTGATTTTGCATTCATAAGATTGAATTCCATCCAAGTAAAGCTGCATTTTATTTGTTTCTGATGGTTGCCTATACTTATAGGGTATTGTGGTGGGTCTTGACAACTTGGATGGAGTGATTCAGATCATTAGGAAAGCTTCAAGCAATGCAGCTGCATCTAGTGCTCTGAGGAATGGTAACTTCAAGTTCCTTTCATGTTTTCTGTCATGTCGTCTTTAGGATTTGTTGAAGTTCACCAAGTATTTATAGTTGGCAAGCTTCGTATTTAGATGCTACATGCAAGTTCATTTTCTTTGCTCTGTTTACCATTCCATATGTTGGTATTTTCAAATCATTTTGTTATTAGTTTTGTTTGTTCTTTTTATCTTTACCCCTGAAGTGTTGTGATTAACTTTGCAAAGCAATTTACCTTTCCATCTACTGTCTATGAATATGATAAAAAATGTTGTATTAAGGGGCAGAAATCGGGGAGGCACCAGCTCATCTGATGAGCAGGTATCCAGAATTAAAAATGAACCAAAAATTTCATTCAATCCTTGTCATACTTTTTTCTTTAAATTTTGGTCCAACGTTACCTGCGGAATAGGAATATCAGTCTAAAATGGGAAATACCTCATTAATTTCTTATTTTTGCTTGGTGTTAAGCTCCGCTGTTAGATGCTGGTTGGATTGCCTAGTTTAGTGCTTTATTTTATTGAGAATTTAAGACTTTATTGTGTTTTTTGTTGTTATGATCCTTGTTTGTATTCTTTCACTACTTACTTTTGTTGATTAGGATATCTGATCTTATTTTTGGTTCATAATTGTGCTCGTTTAGTATACCTGGAATAAGTTTTCATATTTTTCATATGTCATAATTATCTGATTATCTCATTAACGTCTGACATCAATGATTTTAGTGGAATATTGCATCAAATATTAGAATATGAGATCCATGCTTAAATATCTCTTGTAAGGTGGAAAATGGTTGTATCCTTGCTTTGTTTGGTCAGATTAGGTTTTCTTTTTCTTCTTTTCTTCTAGTCTTGTTCTCCTTTTTGTGCTTCCATAACAGTGGGAGCCTCGGTTAAACCACACTCAGCAATATGAATTAGACGATGTTTGTAGATAATCAAGTGCTTCCAGTAGAAAGAGGTTGAGGACATGGTTAATAGATTTGATCATTGCTTCTAAAATTTCAAGCATACATGTTGAATGAGTCTACGTGGAAAACAAAAAATCATTAGTCTTTGTCTATGCATATCTAGCCTTTGTAATTGTCCAGATTGAATTAATTGAAATTGATATTTAGTAGTCTGTTCACGAATTAGACAGAAGCCAGAAACATGCTTGTTATTGTCATTTGTTTGGTAAATTTGGTCCATTATGCGAAGAGTTTTTGGATCCTTAATGCAGAGTTCAACCTTTCTGACAAACAAGCTGAAGCTATATTGGATATAAGCTTGAGAAGACTTACCCTTCTTGAGGTTCATTTATACTACTTTTGTTATTACCATAATTTGATTTACATTTTCCTCATGAAATTTCTCGAGTTATGATGCCTTCAAAATCGTATTTATCCAAGGGATATTTGCTTCTTGTTATGCAGAGAAAGAAGTTTATTGATGAAGGTAAATCATTGATGGAGCAAATATCAAAGCTGGAAGTGTTATTGTCAACGAGGGAAAACATACTAAAGGTAACAGATAACTAATGGGATTGCTTGAGACAATTTCCTGGTGGCATGTTTGTTGTATTTATTTTATTTTATCTTGCAAGCTGCTCTACATATGAAGAGTTTGTTATGCTGGTTGCTTCAACTATCAGCTACAAGTGAACCACAACTGTTGACCTTTCTAGAAATCCTATGCCTACATTTCTTCTTTGACTGTGGCTTCTTCTAAGGTTTTACTTGTCATAACTTGTATCTCACTGGCATTTTGGAGTTTAGGGCTTTAGTTTTAATGGCATGTTTATTTACTTTACTAGCCTTTTGTGCTCGTTGATGGGCTTCACCAATTGTTTTAAGCTTGTTGGTTGAATGGTTTCTTTGACATTGTATTTGAGCCTTGTGTGACCAATATGACCTCATTGGTTTCTTGACATGGGGTCAGAGCTTTGCATGACACAGAGGTGTCAAGTTGCTCTGCTCTCATTTCCAATAGTTTTATGGTATATTGTGTCTTAGTCTATGTAGCACGGATACGGACACGGACACGCGACACGGACACGGACACGGACACGGGGACACACCAACTTCTAAAATTTGGTGGACACGGACACGGCATATATATATATATATA
>JAOSBN010000004.1:26608235-26626655 GCA_027563595.1 Erythroxylum suave | reverse complement strand
CCAAACAGGCTGAAGAATTTAATCACAACGTGAATCCCACAAACCTAGCGTTAAAGGGTCAAATAGATTCTATATATTCTGTTTATCGTTACATGGGTTTCATTGCCAAAAACCTTCAGGCAATAACAACACTCAGTCAACCAAACCAAACAGGCTGAAGAATTTAATCACAACGTGAATCCCACAAACCTAGCGTTAAAGGGTCAAATAGATTCTATATATGTTGTTTATCGTTACATGGGTTTCATTGCCAAAAACCTTTAGGTAACTTAACCCAGCAACAAGTTAAAGCAGGTAAAGAACCATGGAGACAACGTTAATGTACTTGAATATGAAGACAACGTTGTATGAAGATTGAAGAACCAGCGCAGACGTGACGTGAAGGAGTAGATGGAAGCTGCGGCGATGGGCGACAGAAGAATGAGGAATTTGAGAAGTTGCCCAGACGTGACGTGAAGGAGCAGATGGAAGCTAGGGCGATGGGCGACAGAAGAACGAGGAATTTGAGAAGTTTCAACAATTTTATCTTTCTTAATTAAGGAAGACTACCCATGTCAACTAAATAAAATTTCAAATAATTCATAAAAATATTGCGAGCCATATTAAGAAGTGTCTGAGCCGTGTCCGAGCCGATAAAAATAATTTTTTTATTCCGACCCGTATAGACACGTGTCCTACCGCGTGTCCGTGTCGGACACACGGACACGACACAATGGAGCCATGTCCGTGCTACATAGGTCTTAGTTTAAGCTTTTAGGTTGATTTGCTTCTTGATGACAAGAATAAATGTATGCTGAAGTGGAGATATGGCAGTTATGTAAAATTTCTGTGTTTTCTTGATGGGTTTTAGTATTAAAATAAATGTTGGATGGTTCCACTATTAAGATGTACCCGTGAGAATTCAATAGCATATTCATAATGAGATCTTGGCCAATGTTAATTGGATTTCATGTTTAATAAACGACCATTTCACCATAATAGTTTAAGCTATTGTGTGAGGCCAACTCAATTGGTTTTATATATTCTCTAACAAACCCCCTCAAGTGAAAGCCCTTTGGGCTTGAAACTTACACAGGCCTACTTTATCTTGTGCTTAATTTTATAGGTGGATGGTAGGATTCAAACTCACGATCACTTGGTCACAGAGGCTCTGATACCATGTTAAGCGACCATTTCACCACAATAGTTAAGCTATTGTGTGAGGCCAACTCAATTGATTTTATATATTCTCTAACATGAATTTCTTTAATTTGTTCCTATATTTATGCAATAACTACTCACTGTTCTTTATTTACGCAATACTATATCAGATTTTTGGTTATCCAATGTTATCCTCCCCTCTTTCTATGCAAAAAATATTGTTTTCCATTTCAAACCTCTCACATTTATTTGAATAAGTAGTATGATTTTTGTCTTGAATGTTATGCTTATTAGTCACCTTGTTGGAGAGAAAACTGTAATACCTAAGGATTTTATATGAAATTAATTTGCTTTTGTTGGTACTGATCTGTGATTCATTGAGCATATTTTGCCTTCAGTTGATAGAACAAGAAGCAACTGAGCTCAAAAGTAAATTTCCCAGTTCAAGGCTTTCATCGTTGGAAGACTCTGATGGTGGTCAACTTGAAGATATCGATGTTATTCCAAATGATGAAATGTTGTTGGTATGTGATCTACTTTCTCTCTGCAATAATATGAAAAATATGACATTTGTCAACCAATTGTTAGATTGAACAATTGTTGTGTAATTTTAGGCACTTAGCGAGAAGGGGTATGTTAAGAGGATGACACCCAACACCTTTAATCTTCAAAACCGTGGAACAATTGGTAAATCTGTTGGGAAGTTGAGGGTCAATGATGCAATGTCTGAATTTATTGTCTGTCGTGCACATGACCATGTGCTTTATTTCAGGTACTTGTCCTGACTTGTGTTTTCTTGTACTATATTCTCTGCAAACTCAAAGTCTTGAAGAAAATTTTGAGGCTAGTTGCTATACTAGAGAAGATTTGTGCAGCTAAGGAAGATTGAAGGCTTCTTACATTAAAACTTTCATTTATTTTTCTGATTCCTTTTGGGAAAAGGTGTGTACAATAAATCTGTGCATGTCATAGTATAGCTGCTTACACATATGCTTTTACATGAAATGTCTACTCTTGAATTAATTTTTTGACTAAGATGAAAAATGGATAAGAAAAGGGAGAGATGCAGCTAGAGAAAACAAAAGAGAACACAAAAAGGACTATGAAAGAGAGAAGAAACAAGCTTTTTATAGTTTGGTACTAGGAAGGAATGCTGGTTTTTGACCATAAATGGGACTAAAATTGGAGATCAGAATGTTGAACTAGACCATATATGTGACTAAATTAGAGATCAGAATCTTGAACTAGCTCCAACTAATTGCTATTAGAATGGGAAAATGATTCTGTTGTAACTGTGTCAATTGTGGTTGATATTTATATGTTTGAATTGGAGATGGATCCTTTATTTATATTTATGAGGTTTTTTCTATGGGCCTCTCTTTTGAAGCAGTTTCCTGCTTTTAATGCTACGATATGGCCACATACGTTGGACTTGGAGGAGCAAAGTTAGTAGTTGAGCAATCTTAGGGCTATTGTTGATGTTCTCATAAATGAGGACTTTAAGGCTTGAAGGCTGTGGTTTTAATTTGAATAAGTTTAAATTAGTCATCCTACTTAAAACTGTAACACAGTACTAGCAGTGTATTACAGAATTAAGTCTTGAAAATATGTTTTTTAGATTTTATCAAGAGGATTGTACAATATTTATATACAATTTTGAGGAAATTATAATCCCTAGATTTAAGGGATTATAATTTGGTAAATCTACTTTTATATCAAACAGAATCAACACTCCCCCTCAAACTAGAGCATAGGTATCAGATGCATCCAGCTTGTTATATATATATATATATTATCCTACGACCCCGTAACGACTTAGTCAGCAGACTAGTTGACCACTAGAGTTCACATAAGAAGTCTTAATAATGCCTGAGAGGATTTTCTCTCTGATGAAGTGACAATCAACTTCTATATGCTTGGTCCTTTTATGAAAGATTGGATTTGACGAGAGATACATAGCTGACTGATTATCACAAGCAAGTTTCATAGGACCAATCTCACAAAACTGCAATTCCTGGAGCAAGGGCTTTAACCACAAAAGTTCACAAGTAACATTAGCCATAGCACGATACTCTACTTCTGTGCTAGACCTTGCAACAACAGTTTGCTTCTTGCTCTTCCACGAAATTAGGTTTCCTCCAATAAGAACACAATAACCAGAAGTGAACCTCCTGTCACTAACATCACCTGCCCATTCTACATTAGCATATCCAACGATTTTTGTATGACCCCTATCCACATAAACAAGCCCCTTACTAGGTGATCCTTTGATGTACCTTAGGATCCGAACAACTGCATTCCAATGATGCTCACATGTTGAGTTAAGAAATTGGCTCACGACACTAACAGGAAAAGCAATGCAGGTCTAGTCATAATGAGATAGTTCAACTTTCCCACTAACCTTCTATACCTGCTTGGATCAGATTAGGGCTCCCCTTGATTAGGTAGCAGCTTCACATATAGGCCTATAGGTGTGTCAACATGTTTACAATCAAGCATTCCAGTTTCTTCCAGAATATTAAGAGCATACTTCCTTTGAGAGATAGCAATACTCGTCTTTGATTGGGCCACTTCAATCCCAAGAAAGTATCGTAACTGACCAAGGTCTTTAGTTTGAAAATGCTTGAACAAATATCGCTTCAATTCCTTAATGCCTTGTTAATCATCACCTGTAATGACGATATCATCCACATACACCACAAGATAAATAAAGGTACCCGATGATGAGCATTTAAAAAATAAAGATGATTTGCCTCGCAACGAGTCATGCCAAATTGTTGGATGACTTTGCTAAACTCCCCGAACCATACTTGAGGTGAGTGCTTTAAACCATATAAGGATTTCTTTAACTTGCAGACTTGGCCTAACTCCCCCTGAGCAACAAACCTAGGTGGTTGCTTCATATCGATCTCCTCCTCCAAATCACCATGTAAGAAGGCATTCTTAATATCAAGTTGATACAAGGGCCAATGTTTGATGGCAGCCATAGATAAGAACAATTGAACAGATGCCATCTTAGCAACAGGCGAGAACGTATCACCGTAATCCAAACCATAGATTTGAGTGTATCCTTTTGCGACTAGTCAGCCTTTCAATAGGTCGACTTGTCCTTCAGGACCAACATCGATACCCTTTTTGAACCTGAGAATACTCAAGAAAGATACACTTAATAGCGCGAGCAGACAACTTGTCACATCCAGGAGAGAGATTATGAACAAAGCAGGTAGAATCAAACACACATGGGGGGACAACATAAAGAGGATCCCTAGGGAACAAGATAGTATGAGGAACCTTATTACCTAGAATAGCAGATGACATGCGATTGACTAAGTTAACATTTGGTAAGTACTGCATCACTCCAAAATTTTAAAGGCACTTTAGCATTTATTAATAGAGTGCGAGCTGTATCAATAAGATGACGATGTTTACATTCAACCATTCCATTTTTTTGGGGTGTATGAGGACAACTGGACTGATGTATGATGCCATGAGATGCCAAGAATGATGTGAATGACGCAGAAAAGTATTCTTTGACATTATCATTGCACAAAGCCCTAATTGTCTTTCCAAATTGGTTCTTGATTTCTGGACAAAAAGTCTTGAAGGCATCAAATAACTCAGAATGATCTTTCATTAAAAATAACGAAGTACATCTTGAATAGGCATCAATGAATGTAACATAATACTTGTATCCAAAAACAGACATAACACAACTAGGACCCCAAACATGAGAATGAACGAGATCAAAAGGAGACGTAGTTTGACTATTGGCACTACTTGGAAAGGACACCCTGACATGTTTTCCAAGTTGACATGACTCACTTCAAGGACTTCAAACAAGAAAGCTTCGAAACCATTTGCTTTAATTTTTCTAGACTTGGATGACCTAGACGATGATGAAGAAGATCAGGAGACTCTGAAACATCACGTATGGTAGATGAATGAGTTTGTAGGTAGTAGAGACCTCATGATTCAGATCCAACTCCATTCATCTGTCTTGTACTCCGATCCTGTATAAGAAAGGAATCCGAATTGAAGGTTGTGGAACAATTTAGACTGCGAGTAAGTGGACTGATAGAGATCAAATTAAAGGGACAACCAGGTACAAATAAAACAAAATTTAAAGGTAAAGTTGGAATAGGTGAAGCTTGTCCAATGCCAGTGGCTTGTTTCTCAAATCCATCAGCAAGAGTAACACTGTGGGGTGTTTTAGGTAGTGACAATTTAGTGAAAAGCCATGATCCAACAGAATGGGAGAGGCAAATGATAGAATTACCCGTATGCGACATAGTGGCCAAAGAAGAGGCCTGTTGAGTTGCCTTAAATTGAAGGAATTTCACGACGATCTTCCTCAAACTCAATCTTTTATTCAACATTTACCAGAGACTGAGCGACATTGGTTGTTTTGTTTGGAAATCCATGTAAGGAGTAACAACGATCTTGAGTGTGTCCATCTTGGTCACAATAGGAACAACGGAAGTTGCGTCTACCACCTCTGCTGTGACCACCACCTCTACGACCATGACCTCGATTTCCTTGGCTAGATGAATTAGAGACCAAAACAGAAGACTTGGAAGCCACTTGAGAATCAATTTCTAGCAAGGGAACTTGAATTAAACGATCAATGAGTTCCTCCACTGTAGGAATATTAGGATTCGTCAGGGTTTGATTCCGAATGGATTCATAGTCTTTATGAAGACTGTGGAGAATAAACACCATAAGCATATTATCTAGCTTTGTTGACATCTTTTGTGCATCATCACTCATCATCATTAGTTTGATTTCATCGCAAAGAGACTGTGACTTTTTTAAATAAGAAGGTAGGTTAGTTTCTGTCATATAAAGTAACAATAAACTACGAGCCATCTCATAAAGCCTTTGTATGTCATTAGCATAGATAGTTTCTGCCTTCTTCCAAATATCATAACATGTTTTGTAAGGGCAGAAGTGGACCATCAATCTAGTCTTAATGGATTGCCATAACAAGGATACAAACTGATAGTCAGCCCTTTCCCACTCTTCGTTCTCTGATGCAGCAATGTCAGAGACCTTCTTAGAGAGGTGATCAAATAATCCTTGGCCCAAAAACCAAATTTCTACAGCATTACGCCAATCTAAATAATTCTTTCCATTTAACTTCTCCTAGGTAATGGTAGGAGACTCAGAAAAGACAAAGGAGATCAAATTCTTCTTTGGAAGCTTACCTTTGGCAGATTCAACAGTGAAGTTGGAGGAAAACACGTGAACAGTACTCAACCGAGAAATAACTGAAGGGCGATGTCACAACAGTGAGTCCTAGAACCGAAAAGGTCAAAATAGAAAGAGGAACACAACGGTGACAGCAGCGTTGTCGGCAGTGGCCTGGAAGGTGGCATGTGGCTCTCTCACGCCGTAGATGCAAAGACAAAGTAGCAGTGCGTGGGGAGGTGTCTGATGGCAGCACTTTGGTGGCTGGCCAATCGGCACTCTCTGAACCTAATGGTTGTGTTGCTTTGGACATCGGAAGACCAGAGCAAGATGGGTCAGTGGTCACAGCTGGGGCTGAAACCCTAAACTACTGTAACAAGAACCTTAAATGGCTCTGATGCCAAATTGAGTCTTGAAAATATGTTTTTTAGATTTTATCAAGAGCATTGTACAATATTTATATACAATTTTGAGGAAATTATAATCCCTAGATTTAAGGGATTATAAATCTAGGGATTATAATATGGTAAATCTACATTGATATCAAGAAGAATCAACACACAGTAAGTTGAGAAATGATTTCTTTTGCATCTTTTCGGTGCCCAACAGTTTTTTACTAAAACAGTCTATTTTTTTTTGGGTACCACCTTATTTCCATACCAGAGGCCTTTATAGATCCATTTTTTAAGTGGGCACACAGTTTCATGTTTTGGGCTTTGAATCTTTTTCCTGCTTCCTGTTCCATTATCACATTTGATTTTGTCTCTCTGGGTGTGTGATTATGACTTATGATGTATCATTTACTCGTTATATGATAAAAGTTTCACATTGATGACCATTCCTTGTACTTCTTAATTGTTTGTCAAGCTTTTTAGTTCTATCAGATCTGACTCATTCCTTGTACAGTGATCGAGGAATTGTTTACTCAGCTCGTTCTTACAAAATTCCTGAATGCACAAGGAATGCAGCTGGGACACCACTGGTCCAGGTACATGTTCTTCCTCCTGTATGTTTTACATGCAACTTGCTCTTATCTCATTTGTATTGTTTACATGTTGGGGTCAGATCTTATCTCTATCTGAGGGTGAGAGAATAACTTCCATTATTCCTGTGAGTGAGTTTTCTGGAGAGCAGTTCCTACTAATGCTTACCGTCAATGGCTACATCAAGAAAGTACCTTTGAGTGTTTTCTCGGCCATACGTTCAACAGGGATCATAGCAATACAATTGGTCTGTCCTTGACTACTGAACTCTTTTAGTATTTGAACCATTTCCTCAGTAAAGCTTATTCTTATAACTGGCCAGGTTCCTGGGGATGAGCTAAAATGGGTTCGCTGTTGCTCAAATGATGATCTTGTGGCCATGGCTTCTCAAAATGGAATGGTCATCTTGAGCTCATGCGAGAATGTGAGTTGCTGTATCAATAGTCATACTGCTGTTCATGCAAAAATGTGAAAATTCTAGATGAGTTTATTTTTGCTGCAATCCTTTTTTCTTTTCTTATTCTTTTGTCCAACAGTTTTGAATAAAGAAGCTGAATGCGAAAAATGCAGAACTTGATTGAGTCTTAAACAATGAAGTAAAATATTTAGGTACTTCCTATAGAACTATTCTGATATAATTGACTCCTTAAAATACTTAAATATCTCCCAAATATTCTGGCCTGTTTATTCTTACTGTGTCACTTACAATACAGGGACATGTGTGAAATTTTTCGTCATTTTGACATTATGTGGCATGCTGCTGTACCTAAGTTTCTTTGTCAATGTGACATTTCTAGCAATTTTTGCCTCTCTAACTAATGTAATTGAGATTTTGTATAACTGAATGCTGAACAAGTTTCTATTGTATGGATGACAATTCATTCAAGTGATTTTACTTGTATCACTTCTATTTCTTTTAAAATTAAACTTATGCTCACTGAGTTATTCTGCAAACATTTTATTGTTTTCACTTTCACCTAATTTCAATTTCACCATATATTTCAACTTGTTATTTTCTGTGTGGGTATTGCACAGTTACACTGTTATTTTTTACTTTTACCCTTAACTGGTATCTTTTAATTTTTTACTTCTGTGAGCATAGATTCGAGCTCTCGGTCGAAATACCAGGGGTAAGGTAGCGATGAGGTTAAAGAAGGGTGACAAGATGGCTAGCATGGACATCATACCATCATCCATGAGGAAAAACTTAGAAAAGACTGCAGAAGATTCTGAGAGCAAGTAAATTAAGTCATTCTCTGATTCTTTGTTATGCATCATCTTGTCGGCATCACGAGCTAAGTCATTCTGTGATTCTATGTTATGCATCCTCTTGTCAGATCATGAGCTACCTGGTTGAGAAATTATTCTAGGGACCACCTGTGAACAAACATCATAACTCATGTTTTGTATTCTGCTACAATTTGTATCATATGCTAATTTTACTTTTTGAATGGTGTGCATGTGTATGAGTTTGCAGCTGCTTATTTGCTATGTTGGATTTACTGGTTAATTTAAATGAAGGCCAAACTGGGTAATTTTCATCAAGTACCAGATAATTTCTATTCAAACATAAGGAAATCCTGCCTTTATAGTTCTATTCAATCATAAGGGAATCCTGCCTTTATTGTCTTTGTTGAATGAACTGCAAGACACTAGATTAGTGGCATTTCTACTTGCTTGAAAAGTTTGGGTCTTATACGTGTAGTTTAGAGCTCTTTAGCTAAGAGACAAGGTAATGCAGATGCCCTTGCTGTGATATATAGTCGTGATATTTACTATAACTAGAAATTGTGAATGCGCGTGAAGCTAAGGAACTTGTAAATATTTCAAGATGTACCACAAAAAGGCCACACGAACTTTTAAGCATTCTGTTCATTCTACAGTGCTCTGATTTCTCATATTCACTTCTATTCCTGCCATCCTGCCACGTATTGAAAGATAATAAGTGTGAATTGTTGGTATGAAATGTCGAAAGATCCTGCTAGATTGATGTCTATTTTGGGCTCAAGGTTTTCCTTTAAGAATTTGCAACTTGATGAAGGAAACAGCTGCACAATAAACTTGGAATTTTCTGTAAGACATTCAAAGATTGCTTTCACTTTGTCATTTCAACACAGTGATAAGGGCACCGGACCGTGGCTATTGTTTGTGTCTGAGAGCGGCTTTGGAAAGCGAGTTCCACTCGGTAGCTTTCGGCTTTCAACTTTAAATAGAGTTGGCTTAATTGGCTATAAGGTATCCTGATTGCTATGTCTCTCTCTGGCACCAAATTTTGAGCTTGAATTATCCTTTTTTTTTTCCCCGTGGTACACCTCTAGCCTTCTTCAGTTTGACATTTGTCTTCTGTGTTTTAGTTTGCCATGGAGGATCGCTTGGCAGCAGTCTTTGTAGTTGGCTTTTCATTGGCAGGTAATCTGACATGGTTGATGTGTTGTGTTGGACGAGGTGCTTGTATGAGCCTACACATTTTTCATCAATTTTATGCACTAAGTATAAGCCACAGCTCAAATTTGCATGAGCTTTTTGATAATCTCGTCCTGACTCTTTTTTTTTTTTTCACAGAAAATGGTGAAAATGATGAGCAAGTGGTTTTGGTTAGCCAAAGTGGTACTGTAAACAGAATTAAAGTTCGGGATATTTCAATACAGTCCCGCTTTGCAAGGTACTTGTTTAGGTGCTTTAATCCTATTAACGATGTTTATGCATACATACATGCACACACCTTAAAGGTAAGCTTTGGAATTCATGTTCCTGTATTTCATTAATCTTGGTAAAAAATACTGGAAAGAGAGTAACACTAACCTAAACCGTAATCAGTCTCAAGTAGAATGGATTCTTTGTTTCAATTTAGAATGTCGTATCTTCAACTCTTTTGTGTCAGGGGAGTTATTCTAATGAGGTTGGAACACGCCGGAAAGATTCAGTCAGCATCGCTAATATCATCCGCAGAATCTGAGACAGATGAACTGATTAACAATGCAGAACCAGAAGCTGAAGCCCCTGCAACGCTTTCCAATGCATTGTAACATATATGTATATCTGATGTACGAAAGTGACACTGTT
This sequence comes from Erythroxylum suave, assembly GCA_027563595.1. Lineage (NCBI taxonomy): Eukaryota > Viridiplantae > Streptophyta > Magnoliopsida > Malpighiales > Erythroxylaceae > Erythroxylum > Erythroxylum suave. The sequence continues at coordinate 26,616,282 of JAOSBN010000004.1, read as the reverse complement.
GATGGTCATTCTAGTGAAACTTGAACAATTTAAGCTGATACGAGTAAAAATGTTTTGGGACATGGATCTCAAGCATTTAGAAAGCATAAGAAAATCCTTTCACAGTTTTGAAGCTAAACTGTCAGCATTAAGCAGTCCCCTGTGACTTGAACAAACATAATCGACAAAGTGGAGCAACCATTTGAGCGTTAAATGTATCATTGAAGTGATGGGATGAGGGAGTTAGTTACATATTTAGTTCCTATTAGATTCAATAAAATTGAATTAACGGAATGGAAGTTCAAGGCTAGATTTATATTTAACCATTCACCTGGAAGGAGCTGCGTTAGAATGACATGGACTATACATTCAAGACCCAATTGGCAACTTCAAACGGTTGCGCCAAATTGGGACCGTTGAAGAATATTGCACGATTTTTTTCTTGAAAGGTATTTGAAGTGATGATTATCTTAAGCTAACTTTTATTCCGTTGTGCTTTTCTGGAACGGTTTAAAACCTGAGATATAACTACTAATTAAATTAGACCATGTTTGTTTTTATTTTTATTTTTAAATTTAGTAAAAAATTTGTTTGTTTGAGTTTTTGATTTATGCTTTAAGTTTTAGTTTCCTCAGTTTTTAGAATTTATCAAAACTATGAAAAGTGTTTCTCTTTTTTATAATGTGATTTACTATCAACTAAATATATATTATTTAATTTTTAACGTTAATTATTGATAAAAATATAAATAATTCAATTTAATATTATACATTTATTTAATTATTAATTTAATAAATAAATAAATATAATTTAATAATTATTGGAAAATATCATTAAGTTTAAAATATCTTCAAAATATATAAAATTTGATTTAATAATTAAAATATTTTTAAAATAAATATTTATTTATTTATAATTATTTATTTTAATTAAATAAAATAATTTTATTGATAATTTATTAATAATATTACATAGTAGATTAAAAGTTTAATTTATTAAAAAAAGTTATTTTTAAGTTTTATTTACAACAACAATAATAACAACATCCAATATGAATACTATTGGACCGCAAGATTTAGGGAGATCGAATAATATGCAGCTTTATCCTTAACTAATAAGAAGATATCTTTAAATTTTATCTAATGTATAATTATCAACTAAACATGTTTTTGTTTTTGTATACAAAGGAAAAAAAGCCAACGGAAAGTATAACACTAATGCATCCCTCCCCGATAGGACATGCCTTGGCTGTCCCGTCGGATCCACGACCTTAGAGCATTAGGGATGTCTGACAGGACATGCAGACCAGGATTGGCGAATGCCGCCATAGAAGCCAGTTGGTCAGCGCACTAGTTCCCTTCTCGATACACATGTTGAAGACGAACAGTCCAATTGCGATCCAATATTGCCCGAATATCCTGCACCAAAAAGTTAAACTTGGTCAAACATCTAGTCGAAGAAGATAGAATATTAATAACCTCTAAAGAGTCTGCTTTTGTTTTTATTTAAAAGAACAATAGAAACAAAAAACAGAAAATAAAAATTAAAAACGACCATAGAGACATAGAAGTGGAACAAAACATTCCCTTACTTAATTCTTAGTCTCAATCGGTAGAAGTTTGCGTCATTCACCAAATGAGGGAGTTATGTAATTGATTTTTACCAAATTTAACAAAATTAAACTTCTAACATGCGATGGATTTGGAGTTTATAGCTGAATTTATTTGTGAATACCTTCGCTAGATGGGTAGAACTTCATTAAAGTTGAACATGAAGGTAGCATAGATGGGTAGAACTTCATTAAAGCTGAACATGAAGGTAGCAACCACCCACTTCGAAGAAGCTATGGCAAAACAACATCAACTATACGCTAAGAATTAGATGGCACAAGATGAGTTGAGTTATGGGAGTATATCATTATGTTGCCTCAATGATTTGAAGAAGCAGCACTTAGACTCAATTGATGATTTCAAACAATTGCAAAAAATTGGAATAATTAATTAAAAGGGATATTAAGTTAATCATCCGTACCTAAGTCTTATTTAGTTGGGTTTTTCTCAAACAATCTAGAAACAAAGATATAACTACCTGTTAAATAAAACTTTCCAATTAGTTAGCAAAAAATAAGAGGCGATCTCAATCATTTATTATCATACAAAAACCTCGTATAAAGTATGAATGCTAGTAGAATCATATGATATTACTAGCTTTTACTACCCACCCACTTAATACCCACTAACCAAAAACTTAACTTACAAGTTGACATATCACTAACTCCTAATTTAATGGTAGCAAATGTTTACTAGAACCCAAAAGAGAAAGGTGTTGCAAAGGACTAAAATAGATGAATACTATAGATTTGAACATAAAAGGGAAAAGAGATACGTTTTTAGTGTGATGAGAGGAATACGTTGGGATATAAAAGCATAAAGAAGCTGCGGAATCTCTTTATGGTCGAGGATGAGGAAAAGGATGACAACTTAGAGATAAAAGTAATAAGGAACTAGTTAATGCTTCGGCAGTAAATGTTCTTGAACCTCCATAATTTTATTGCTCAGTAGTGGATGATGATAGGTATAAATAGATGATGGGAGTAGTAAGGTATTTAAGGGGAAGGCTCTCAATTTTTTGATTGATAATAAGAGTACTTATAACTTTATTAACAAAAAAGTAATGTAGAAAGGACAATCCGACACTAAGGAATTAAAGAATGCCAAGGTGGTTATTGAGGGTGCAAACCTTTTATTGACTTTAAATGGACTCTTCATGAAGTTTAATTTTCCATTAATGCATTAGTGTGGATAGTGGAAATGTGTGGCACGGTAATGCAATTACTTTTCACTGTAAATGAATTATATATATATATATATATATATATTTAAAGTCCAATCAATATAATTTACAAGGTGAGAGAGACGTGTGAAATTGAAGGGAGATTTATTAAATGAATAAAAAATGGTTCCTTCAAATAAGTTTTTTTAAAAAAACTTTATAAGGCTCAAACCACTAATCATGGTGTATGTTCAAGTTGGTTGGTTTAGTTAAGTATCAAATGCATGAATTAACTTTGGACTTCGGGTTAAAGAAAATGATATTGATTAGAAGATAATTGAATCATTAAATGATTGATTCAAGAGTTACACTTGAAGTTATTCATCTTAATAAGAATCAAGAAGAAGAGCAACACTTGGAAACTCCGTATAGACCATAAGGAGCTTAATAAGGAAACTATAAGGACAAATTCACATATCACTTTTTAAAGTCCTTTTGGATAAGTTAAAAGGATTTAGTTGGTTTTCACATTTTAAGTTACAAGGACCATAACTAGTATATAAAATCAAATCATGAACCTTGAACTAGGGATACTACCTTCTATTTCATTTCAACTTTATAAGAACACTTTAAAGTGAAAAGAGAGAATTGTAGTAAGACATGATAATGAGTTGAGAACACGCATCATAACTTGGATGTATAACAATTATGAGGAGACTATTCAGATATCTTATCTACCAATAACTGGATTGAATCCATGTTCCGTTAGAATTAGAAACAAGAGATGTTAGGAATCATATCAAGACGAATCAAATTGGTCAAGCCAACAAATAAGGAATTATAGTACCTTTGTGACTTCTTTAACCATTTTTTTGATCCTGATTAATGTTAGATTGAGTTCAGTTTAGATCAAAAGGTGATGATGTAACTATGGTGGTGGTAGATAAATTGAGCAAATATGTTCACTTTGCTTCCTTAGTTCATCCTTATATAGTTAAATAAGTAACCTGATTACTGGTGACTTATATTTTCAACTTACATAGAATATCTTGTGCTATTGTGAGTGACAGTCTCAACGTTTCTTAAATTTTTTGGGCAAGAATTATATTGATTATAGGGAATCAAGTTGCATCATTCTTCAACTTAGCATCCTCAATCAAGTAGACAAATTGAGGTTCATAACTATATGTTGGAGATACAATTAAGTTGTATAATTAAAGATCTAAGTCATAATTGGTACAAATAGCTAGCCTTAGTAGAATGGTAGTATAACAGCTATCTTAATCAATAAATATCATGCCATTTGAATTTCTATTTGACTGTCACCTCTAATACGCATACTCCATTTTAATTTTTCTTACAAGATAATGGTTTTTATTAAGGTCCTAGGGGTATAAAAGCATTTGTATAGAAAAAGTGTTTATGACTAGGGGAACCAATAAAAAAATTTTCTCCTCAATTCTATGGACCTTATACAATCTTCGTAGCATTAGTCAAATGGCATCTAAGGTATAGTTTCCTTAGGTGTTTTTCCTCCATATCATTTTTCATGTATGATAACCTAAATGAATTATGTCAAGTTCTTTGAACATCTTAACCATTATTCTAATAACAATTATTTTGGTTGACAATTCTCCAATAGTTATACTATAAAAAAGATTAATGAGGAAGCATGTTGTGTCTAGTTTCTATTGCTTTTAGTTGCCTTCATATCTTAATTTTGGTTACAAATCCTTGTGTTTTGATCCAAATGTGAGATAAATTGTATGGAAATAGTGTGACTATTGCTTGAATATTAATTGGATTATTTTGTGAATTTTGTATGAAGGATGAAGGGAAAGTTGACGTAAATTTGCATGAAAGGAAAAGAAAAAAAAACCAAGGAAAGGTGGTGATTAAAGGTGTCACCACCGTGACTAAATGACCAACTCATGCACACCCGTGACTACTTCTTTGCATTCACTTAAGTCTGACATGTATAAGTTGATGGCATAACAACTCTACAACCCTAAACCTAAACTCGTGCTATAAATGGAAAGAGAAGGATAGGCAAAATGTGTTAGGAACCGAGAGAGTCGGCTCCCATTCGACATTCCATTCTTCACTATGCACTCTTTACACACAGATAGACACATTCAAGAGGCACAGAGAGATAGGGAGAAAGAAGAGAGAAATAGAGAAGAGAAATAGAGTGAGACAATGAAGAAGAGATAAACATAGCAGAGAGGTGAAAGCTAGGGATAGATGTCGAAAGGGAGAGTTGGAGCTGAATCCATTGAGCTCGAGTAACCATTCGGTTGGGTGAAACAAGCTGAAGCAGAAGGCAAGAGCTAATGCGGGAAGCTCGAGAGGGGCAGGAGACAAACCGCACTCCCTTATTCGATCCTTGTTTGCTCATTCCACTTTTCATCTGTTGCTTAGTTATCGTTTATTTATTGAATGTATTACTTGTTATCTTAACTGATTGCTATTTGTTTTCTTTTCATAGTTCATCTTTATTATTTTTTCTGTTCATCCCTTTTACATTTTTCGGTTGATAGTAACATGCAATTGAAGTGTATGGAGATGATGAACAGTGTTTATACTATGATGGGTTGATCTTTTTTTCTTTAAAATTAATGTAGCTATTTTATTCAAATATGCATGATTGAGGGATTGTATTGTTGTCTTATGTTTGCTATAGTTCCTGAATTGAATGGTTGTAATAGCATGATCAAACTTTGCATATTTTGGTATTAAACGAAAGACCGAGAGGAGAAGTTTAATATGGAACTAAAAACCATAGACGCTTAGGTTATGGATTAGTAGTCGGGTTTCTATAATTAATTTGGATGATAACTTGTTGAATACGAAAGTTAGATTAGTTCATTATTCAAGTTGATTTAAAACTAAAAGGTTAATTTTAGTTATACAACTTTCTAATCATTTTTCCTTAATCATGCATAGGAGATTAAATTAGTGAAATTAATACTTAAATGTTTTCCATTTCAACTAATCTATTCGTCTTTACTTCCAGTTGAAATAAGTTTAATTTTGTGATTTTCTTGAAAGCCTTAACTCAAAGAATTGGGATAGAGTGTTTAAGATTGCATCTGTTTTTATTTTTGTTCAAGATTAATTTGAGTGGACTAATTTCATCTTTGTGGGAGACGATCCTGAAAAATCACTACAATTACCTTGTATACTTGCAACTAGGATAATCTAAGTAAATTTTAGAATTTTTGGGCACATCAAGGCACAATCATCTTATGGCTCAGATGCTTGTTTAGTGGTCCAATTTAACTGCAAAAAGATGCAATTGAAGAGTATCTTAATGATTTGTAGTAAAGGTTTTCATATCTGAACCTTGTGAATAAGGTTTTTCAAGGGAGAGAAAATGTTACAATAGTTAAATTCAAGGATTAGTTATCAAAAAATTCTAAACTTTACTAAATTTTGTAAATAGTCTAAACTTTAAAAAGTGACAATAAAATAATCAAAATGTTAATTTTTTTTATAAAAGTAGCTTGTGATTAAACCTTTTATTAATAGTGCTGACATTGCAAGTGATATTGGCTAATATATTTCCATGTGAACCATAAGTTCTGCATAAGCAAAGTATTTACTCAACATTAAAAGGATTAAAAAGTAGTTGCTTTAGCGTGTACTAGTACATGAGCCACCATCCAAAGCCTGGAACCAAGATAAATGTAGTGAGGATCTTAGAGTTTTGGTTCTAGATCTAGACCATTTGTGTAGGTGGGAAAAAGTTAGTGAATAGTGAAAGTGATAAGGAATGAAGTCGTAAGTACTGGTCGTAAAGTATACTTTTGTTAACAAATCCATTCCTTCCTCTTTTGTTTTTTTATATTTATCTTCTTCTAAAATTAAAAAATTAGTGCATCAACATAACACATTAGTATGAGATATATATAATGACAAAGTAAGCATCTTGAATTTAAATTGTTGTATGTATGTACTTAAGCAAATATAAATTTGCCAAGGAACTAAAAAAAAAAAGGGCACGATTTTTCCCCTAATTTTCACATGAGGTAAAACTTGAGAATATGTATCCATGTGAGAGGCGTTTTGGATATTCTACGCCATCCTAATTATTATGATTTGTTAATTAGTTCATAAGTTAATTGCTATTAATTGAGGAGTCGCCACTACCAAGTACCCAGCAATAGAATAATAATATAATTGAGGATGGAAGATTTCGACAAGTTAACCCTAGCGGAGAGAGAAGAGGTAATACGAATGGAGGATAATGAAGAAGAAGGGGATAGTGGTACTACTAAGAAGCTTGAAACCCAGAATAAGAAATCATCAGAAATCCTGTTTTTGCTTCGTCAATTTCTTCATATTCAGCAACGCCGAGCCATTGCTTATGCCAAACTTAAACGGTATAAACCAACCAACCCATTTCATCTATATTTGTTAGCAATAACAAGCAGAAGAAGTTTGGTGAATTTCGGCTTCTGGGCATTGAGCTTCTTGTTTCTTTCTTTTTGGTAGAATAGAGTTTCTCTGTCTGATTGTGGTTTTGTGTGGGCAGTGGTTTTGAGGGATATATTTTATCAGGAGGGGAATTGGCTTATCAGCAGCTTTGCAGTCAGATTACAACGGAGTTCAATGACTGCTCTAAACAAGTTCGTTTCACTTCACTTCTTTGCCCTTCTGAGTCCGATAGAGTTTTTTTCCCCTAATATTCTCGGCTTTACGTTTTCTTGTTTCATATAATTCTTTTGGTTAGATACTTGAAATGGAGTCCCTCTTTCTGAACTCAGATTTCGACCGTGTTGATTTAGCTCAGCTGCTTAGAGCTGTTCAAACTCAGGAAAAGCAGAAACTACATCTGGTGAGCGTTTTTTATTTCATCAGCGACGGTGATTATCGCCTTTATTTATGTTTCTGGAAAATTTTTCATGTAACCTATGTTTTTCATCAGAAACTCCCTTTTGGTAAAAAAAAAAGTATTTGGTTGGTGCTAGAGTTGGTGATGCATAATTCTAGTCGATGAATTTAGGTTCACGTTTCGGCCTACATTTTTTCGGAAGCTTTCTCACAAGTTGAAATTTTTGTGTGGTCGTGTTTGCACCAGCTACCTTCTCGGTTACTTTGTCAATTTATTGAATGAATGCTCTCAACATTTTGGACAGGATAAATTATTTAGACATTGCCATAAACATTCCTAGCTGTAAATCTAAATAGTATCCCTCATTTATCTCAGAGGATCTGGTGATGATGCTTCATGTGAGTGATACTTCTTTATGGCCTTGAAAGGAATAATATGGTATTGTTGATGATCATCTAA
>JAOSBN010000004.1:26571239-26599603 GCA_027563595.1 Erythroxylum suave | reverse complement strand
TACATAATAACACTTGTTTCTTTTTACTTATTATTTCTAAATTCTACTTAAAAATCGGGGTCCAACAATTGCTTTTCAATTTGTTTTAGAAAATCTTGTCTTTTTAGTCTAAAATATATATATCAATATATCTAACCTAACAGTTAACACAAATTGAACATTTTATCTTAAAAAAAGGATTGAAATCACATGTAAATACATAAGAAAATATAAGATTATTCAATCCTATCAAATACCCCCATACTTGGTCTTTGACCGTCCTCAGGCAAATCGTCAAAATCAAAATCACAAACTAAAGCTTTAACTCATTTTCCTCATTTCTTAAGAATAGATAACCATAAGTAAAAGTGAATGATTTTCAAAAACCTAAGCAAAAACTCAACATTCAAAGCTTTTACTCATGATCTATTAACATTCAACATCTTAAAAAACTAAGCAATCTAATGGTAGACTCGGAAAATGTGTTTAACTAAAATATATTCATGGGTATTCTCAACACCATTCATGACCATGACAATCTACAACTTTGCATATCATTTCATTTCTCCACCATTAATGTTCACATGCAAAATCATGAATCAAAGGACTTTTCAAGGTTGTAAAGTGGGCAAAGGTAAGGTGAGACATATTTGGGTTAAGTAGCATGAAAGTCATTAAAGCTAGTGAAACAAAACAACACTCATCAAAAACTGGATACCTTCAGCTATGAAAAATGCATCCTTTATATTTCATAACCCCATTCAGCTCTCACACCCAAACCACTTGAAGCATATATCAATCCGAAGGAATCACTCATACAATTTATACCGATGAAATCCCAAGAGTGAACCTTCCAAGCTAACCTCAACCTCATATTCAAAATGCTCAAATAACACATCCATTACAACTCGAGGAAGATGCATAAACCATAAACAACTTTTCAACACATATGCAATTCCTCCTTGATACATTAATTGTAAATTTTTTTCTTCTTTTTTTATTTTTCTTTTTTCTCTTTTTTTCTATTTTTTCTTTCTTTCTTTTCCTTGTAAAAATTAAAATAAACTACATTAACAAGGGAATTTCAATGATAAGACATAAACTAACATCCCAACATTATAGCCAACCTCATATATGTATACCCCCACACTTAGAATTTTTTACATCCACAAACTCAACAATCACAAATGTTCCACTAGCTTTATGACTTGGGTAGGACATTTGGTTAAGTTTAAAAAGCATAAAATGTGTTTTATACAAAAAGAAAGGTTAAAGCTCAAAGGGGTTTATCAAGGGAAAAATCATGTCAATAGGATAGGTTAGTTGGCCAATGTAGTTTATAAAAAACAAAGAATGCCTAATCATATCCATGTTAATGCATGTGATGAAAATGTGATCTCGAATAGAAAATCAATGCAAAATCGGGATGTACATGTCATGAAGATCGCACATTATCAAAAGACAATAAGACTGATATAGATGTGTCAGTCAAATAAGGCTCAAAATCTCACCAGCTTTGTCTATCATTAGTCACTACTCTTCTAAAGATAATGCACACTAACAAACCACAAGAGCAAAAGTATATGCTAAATTTTGCTATGGATTTTACTAATCAACTCACACTCTAATTATGGTTAAATAATCTTAAAAGCAATAGAAACAAGAAAATTTTGATTTTGTTCATTCAATTTTGAAAACCGCCTGAGGAGTCACGTAAGCTACGATTAAGCTCAAAAAAAGAGAAAAAAAATGCATCAAAATTAATACCCCACCCCCATACTTAAAATTTGCATTATCCTCAATGTAAAATCAAATTCCAGAAATGGAGTATCTAACAGAAATAACATATGCAAAAAGGTAAAAGACAGAAATTAACTTCCCTTAGGTTGCCTCCCAAGCAGTGCCTTTGTTTAATGTCATTGGCTCGACCTCCAGTTGTGTGCTTTAAGTGACACCAGTCACATCCTCTAGCATCAACACCTCCAAATCCTCCGTTTGGAAGCCCTCATAATACGGCTTTAAGCGATGACCATTCACTCGGAATGTCTTGTCAGTTCTGAGGCTTCGTATCTCCACTACACCAAAAGGAAAGACATGAGTGATAACAAGTGGCCCAACCCAACGGGAACGCAACTTACTAGGAAAGAGCTTGAGTTTGGAATGATATAGTAACACTTTTTGGCCCACAGAGAAACTTTTCCTAGAAATCATCTTATCATGGAAAGCTTTCATCCTCTCCTTATATATCACTACATTTTGATATGATTCATTCCTCATCTTTTCCAACTCCTGAAGCTGCAACTTCCTAGTGCCGCATCATCCAAGTGCATGTTGCATCTTTTGAGAGCCTAATATGCCTTATGTTGTAATTCTGCTGGAAGATGACATGGCTTCCCAAAAACTAGCCTGTACGGTGACATTCCAATTGGTGTTTTGTAAGTCGTCTGATAGGCCCACAATGCGTCTTCCAGTCTTGCACTCCAATCCTTCCTATTGGGTTGCACGGTTTTCTCCAGAATTAACTTGATCTCTCGATTCGAGACTTCAGCTTGCCTGTTGGTTTGAGGATGGTAAGCAGTAGAAACTTTATGCGTGATGTGATATTTTCTGAACATTGCTTCCATCACCCTATTGTAGAAGTGGGTTCCTCTGTCGCTAATGACGACTTTCGGTATCCTGAATTTAAAATGAATGTTAGCCTTAACTAAATCTGCAACAACCTTAGCATCATTAATCCTAGTGGAAAAAATCTACAACAACCTTAGCATCATTAGTCCTACTGGCTTTTGCTTCCACCCATTTAGAAACATAATCAACCGCAAGCAATATATAAGTGAAACCAAAAGACAGAGGGAAAGGTCCCATAAAATTAATACCCCAATCGTCAAAATTTTCACAGAAAAGTAAAGGGGTTTGTGGCAATTGATCCTTACGGGACAAGTTACCTGACCGTTGGCATTTATCACATGATTTGCAGAAAGTATATGCATCTTTGAACAATGTTGGCCAGTAGAAGCCACTTTCTAGGACTTTTTAAGCTGCCCGTTTTACTCCAAAATGTCCTCGGCAAGCATACGAATGGAAGAAGGCTAAAATTGATGATGATTCATCTTTCGATACACACCTTCTGATAACTTGATCTGCATAGTGCCTCCAAAGATAAGGGTTATCCCATACATAGTAATTCACTTCACTTCATAGCTTATCCCTCTGAGCCTTAGATAAACCAATAGGTAATTCGTTAGTTACTAAAAAATTGACGATGTCTGCATACCACGGTGGTGTCGCATCAGCTGAAAACAATTGCTCATTTGGAAAGCTTTCTCGTTGAGGGATATCATCTTCTTCCTTTATCAAACAACTGAGATGATCTGCCACCACGTTTTCTTCCCCTATCTCTAATCTTTAAGTTGAATTCCTGCAGGAGAAGAATCCATCTGATCAGCCTCGATTTTGCTTCTTTCTTTGTAAGCAAGTATCGTATTGCTGTATGGTCAGAGTAAACAATCACTTTAGAACCAAGCAAATACGATCGAAATTTTTCTAAAGCAAAAACCACAGATAACAATTCTTTTTCAGTAGTGGAGTAATGCAATTGAGCTGGATTTAAAGTCCTTAAAGCATAGTAAATGGCATGCAAAGCTCTTCACACTCTTTGCCCTAGAGCTTTCCCCATCGCATAGTCGCTCGCATCACACATGATCTCGAATGGGAGGTTCCAATCTGGCGGTTGAATCACCGATGGGGAGGTTAGAAGCTCCTTAAGTTTGTTGAATGCTTCTTTGCACCTCTCATCGAACTCAAAGGAGACATCCTGTTGAAGAAGCTTGCATAGCAGTGCGGCTATCTTCGAAAAATCTTTGATGAATCTTCGATAAAAACCTGCATGCCCCAAAAAAGAACGCACTTCCCTCACAATAGAGGGGTAAGGTAAAGAAGAAATGATATCAACTTTGGACCTGTCTACTTCAATACCCTTAGCAGATATCATATGACCTAGAACTATACCTTGGTCCACCATAAAATGACATTTTTTCCAGTTCAACACAAGGTTAGTTTTTATACATCGTTCCAAGATAATGGCAAGATTCTCAAGACATTCATCAAATTAAGATTCATACACACTAAAATCGACCATGAATACCTCAATAATCTTCTCAACATACTCAGAAAAAATGCTTACCATACACCTTTGGAATGTGGCAGGTGCGTTACACAATCCGAATGACATCCTTCGGTAGGCAAATGTACCGAATGGACATGTAAATGTGGTAACCATCTAAAAAGCAATAATAGTCATAACCAACCAATCTTTCAAGCATTTGATCAATAAAAGGAAGGAGAAAGTGATCTTTACAAGTAGCAGCATTCAACTTCGTATAATCAATACATACTCGCCACCTGGTTTGCACTCAGGTGGGAATCAACTCACCTTCATCATTTGTCACAACGGTGATTCCAGGCTTCTTGGAACCACTTGGACAGGACTTACCCACTTACTGTCAGAAATCAGGTAGATAACCCCAGCATCGAGAAGCTTCAGTACCTCCTTCTTCACAACTTCCATCATTGGAGGATTCAACCTACGCTGAGCTTGCCTTCAAGATTTTGCATCATCCTCCAACAAAATGCGGTGCATGCATATGGAAGAGCTTATCCCTTGGATATTTGCGATGGTCCACCCGATGGCCTTCTTATGCTCCCTCAGCATTCGAACCAACCTCTCCTCTTGAGTTGAAGTCAACTCTGCCGAAATGATAACTGGGAAAGTTTGTTTATCTCCCAAATAGGCATACTTCAGATGTGTAGGGAGTGGCTTCAATTCCAATTCTGGGGCCTGCACTTCAGAAGGTAACAACTTCTGGTAAGCTTCAAGTATTTGAATAGAAGCCAAATCATACCTTTTTGAAGAGCTCTCTAATGAGTCAAGGCGGCTGTCATTTCCACAAGCTCGTCTCCCAAATCAACATCAATGTTGGCTTCTACTTCCATATCCTCGATTAAAGCTATTTCCAATTGATCCCTGTAACTTAATTTAAACATTTCTTGCACCAAAGGATCGATCACATCAACAGAAAAAACACAATGATCATTAGGAGGATGTTTCATGGCATCAAAAATATTGAAATGAATTACTTCCCTATCAAATTCCATTGTGATGGTTTCTTTATAAACATCTATCTTAGTTTAAGTTGTATTAAGGAATGGTCTCCCCAACAAGATAGGTATTAGATTGCATGAGGTGTCATCATTCATATCTACCATATAAAAACCTGCAGGAAACACTAACTCATTCACCTGCACTAAAACATCCTTAACCATACCATCAGGATAAGCATTAGTGCGATCAGCCAATTAGATGACTACATTCGTTTTTTTCACAAGGCCCAAATTCAAAGAAGCATAAATCGAATGAGGCATCACATTAATAGAAGCACCCAAATCCAACATTGCTCTACTGATCACAGTATTACCAATTTTGCAAGGAATAGTGAACATACCTGGGTCCTGGCATTTTGGAGGCATCTTCTTTCTGAATACTGCCAACACATTCTTACCTATCATCACTTTCTTGAGGAATTTGACATACCTTAGCACTTGCTTGAATGCTTCGAGCAAAGGTATGTTGACTTCTACCTTTCGGAAAGTCTCCAATATCTCTTTATCCTTATCCTCCTTATTTGACCTCATCAATCTGGTCGGAAAAGGTAGAGGGTTAGTTTTAATAATATTGGGACTTTTGACATTTACCTTCGTACTTGATGACGAATTTTCTTCCTTTCCCAATTCCTTCTCGATCTCTTCCTCAGTAGCAATCTTTGCTAGGGTCATTTTAGAGCCTTCAATCTCCTTTCCACTTCTCAGGGTTATAGCACTAACATTCTTCAAGTTCATGTCAAGTTGTGATGATAATTTTCCTCTACCTTGCGATTCTAGGCGATTGAGCCTTATCGCCATTTGACCCATTTGGTATTTCATGTTCTGTTGGCTTGCTTTTGTTTCCTGTTGGCTTGCTTTTGTTTCTCGTCGAAATTGTTGAAACTGCTGCTGCATATCCTATTGAAATTGCAAATTGGTAGCAACAAGTTTGTTAACAATTTCTTCTAAAGATGCACCTGAACTCAAAGAAGAAGCTCCCTGTGCTCCTTATTGCCTTGGTTAAAATCCTGGTGGTCCTTGCGGCCGATTCTGGAAGTGATTTTGCTGTCGATTCCCTCCATAACTCAAGTTGGGGTGATCCCTCCAACCTGGGTTATATATCTACGAGTATGGGTTGTATTAGTTCGGGAAGTTCCCTCCTGCAACGTTCACATGCTCCATACTCCCTTATTGCAAAGCTGGGCACTCGTTAGTTGGATGACTTGTGTTTGAACATATCCCGCATACTTTCACTTGTGCCTGTCCAACTGCAATTTGTCTCACAAAAGATGTTAGTTCATCTAAACGATGTTCAATGGATGAAGTGCTTACCTCGTTTACTCGTCGAACATCATTATGAGTGCCAAATTGTTGGGTGTTAATGGCCATCCACTCAAGTAATATCGTAGCGTCAATGGGAGCTTTCTCATAAAGTGCCCTACCACTCACCGCATCAACCAAACTCCTCTCCATTGGCATTAATCCTTCATAAAAATATTGGATGAGAAGTTGATCTGGTATGTTGTGATGTGGGCAACTGGAACATAACTTCTTAAATCGCTCCCAGTATTCGTAAAGAGACTCCCCATTGTGTTGCTTAATACTACATATCTCCTTTCGAATACTTGCTATCTTTGAGGCTGAAAAATATTTTTCCAAAAACAATCTCTTCATCTCCAACCAAGTGTTCACACTTCCTGCAGGTAAATCAAATAGCCAATCTTTTGCTGCATCTTTGACCGAGAACGGGAAAGCCCTCAACATGATTTGCTCGTCCGTCACCCCGTGAGGCTTCATGCTCAAACACACCACATCGAGTTCCTTAAGATGCTTATGTGCATCCTCACCTGCAAGGCCATGAAAGTTAGGCAATAAATGAATTAATCCAGATTTTAACTCAAAGGTAACATGTTCAGCAAAATTCAGAAATGTTATGCATAATGGTCTATGAGTTAAATCGAGTGCAGCCAACTCCCTTAAAGTTCTTGGATTTGCCATAATGTCTTCATATTCTGCTTCCAATTCGTTAACCAAAGTCGATCTTGCTTCCCTACGCAATTATCACAATGTTCTCTCGATCTCCAAGTTGCTCAATTTCTCTATGAGGAGATCTGGTCACTACCATGCACCAAAACTAGTGGACAATTAAAAATTAACAAGTAACAAAAAGAATGATTAAAAACAAATTTATTCACAAAACACCAACCAAAATCAAATTAAAAAATTAAACTACCACACTCCCCAGCAACGGCGCCAAAATTTGACTGCTCGTATCGAGTGCACTGCAAAATTTACCTGACTCTGCACACTAAAATTTATAGTTGCAGTAAGTCGGGATCGAATCCACGGGGAATGTTCGGTTAATTTTCGTAATGAAATTAATTAATGCAAGGAAAGAATTTTGGGGAGGGGGTTGGGTTTCAAAAAATTTAGAAAATTAAAGTAAAAATAAATTGCAGAAAATAAATTAAAACAATTAATTGAAAATGAGAAAAGTGTTGAGTATAAGTAAAGTCCGGTTCTAAGATCAATCTCAGCCTAAACACAAGCAAGCATATTCCTTCATTCTAAAGTCTTTACAATTCTTTTCGAACTATTGATCTGAGACTAATAGAACACTCTACAAATCTCGATTTTCCCTTAGGTTGAATTTAATCAAGATACGATCATTAATTAAACCTAACTACCCAATAACCTAAGATATGATCTTTAGATTCAATTTGACAGTCACATTATGAACTAGAAAACAATCAATATAGGCGGTAACCTCACACGTTCGGGTTATCTAACCTAAGTTATGTTGTTCCTAACGATTAACGATCGTTAGACGCTACTTACAAACATCAAAAGTAACGATTACGAATTACAATCGATATTTTAGCAATAGGTTCGATATAAACAATCAAAATAACATGTTAAAATCATTTCTCCTAAAACCATCCAAATCAATACCAACAACACAACAATCTGAAAAGAAATCACAACTTTAGAATGATAGAAATAGATTAACTGTGATTTGGCATCGATATTCCCATGGAGTCGGCATCAGGAAGTTAGCCTTTCATTTCTATTTCAAGATCCAACCACAAATCATATCACCCATTGGCTTAGGAAATCTCAAACTTACTCTCTTCTATATACTGTTCATGATTGGACAATTAAACGTGGGAGTTTTAAATACTGCTGACCTTGTAGCTCTTTTCTCCCAGCCGTCTACTGTGGCCTTTATTCCTTCCAGCAGCTCTCCACGTTTTCCTCTTTAGTTGTGCCGCCATTGTCGCCTGCCAAGACAAAATAAAAATTCAATCATCTTTAAAACCATCCAGTGTTTTATAACGCACAAGCTGTGCATTAAAATGCACTGCTCCAGCATTTTTCTTAAATGCAGCATACACTGCGTAACACAGCGTTAGCACATGCGCTGCTGTGATTCACGCAGCATAGTCGTTTTCCTTTTTTTTAATTGCTTTTCAATTTGTTTTAGAAAATCTTGTCTTTGTAGTCTCAAAAATATATCAATATATCCAACCTAACAGTCAACACAAATTGAACATTTTATCTTTAAAATAGGATTGAAATCACATGTAAATACATAAGAAAATATAAGATTATTCAATCCTATAAAGGGTAAATAAGCAACATCATGTAACACCAAAAGATGTCCTGAATTTAACTATAGTTTAATTGTCCCTAAAAATTCAACTTTGACTTTGGTATCGTCTCCCATGTATACCTATTACTCAAAACTAGTCAGCCTTCTTCGACTTGTTTGTTTCTACAAGGAATTCATAACGTGAATTGTTGCTCTAGTATCTAACCACCAAGTATTTAATGGTACCTCAATAACATTAGACTCTAACCAAACCATCACAAAAACTCTGACAAAAGTTGCACTTCCCTTTAAAAAATTTATTCTTCTGACTAACAGAAGATGCGCCCTCCTGTCCATTTCCTTTAGGACTAACAACTTTCGTCTTGAAAAGCTTTTGGTCATTTGAGTTATTAGAAGTGAACTTTCTCTTTTGAGAATTGTTATAGTTTGTCATCATAAAGATGCTTCTTGCCCTCCCTTTTTCATGTCATCCTCTTCCTTAGCAGGAATAGCAGTCATCTCCTCAATAGTCCATTACTATTTCTGAGCATTATAACTTGATCTGATTGAATCAAATTTAGAAGTAAGAGTCCCCATCACAAACCATACCATGTAATCCTCACCAAGGTTCATATCCATAGCCTTAAGCTTATGGTAGCAACCCATGAGCTTGTCGATGTGAGCCCAAATGTCACTTGCACCATCATAAATGGTGTGATGAAGCATGTTTAAATACTCATTCTTCTCATTCTTTGATAATTTCATGTACTTCTTCTTAATGGTAGCAAGAAAATCCTTCGCATTATCAACCTCGGGAATGCTATCACGAATGGATTCATCCATATGATACCTCATAATCATCAAACAACATCGGTTAAAATATTCCCACTTCTCGTAGGATTTCCTTTCCTTCTCAGTAGCAGCATCAGTGGGTTTTGGTGGTGGATAAATTCTCAAGGCCAAATCCATTGGCACAATAGTCAAATTCATCATGAGAGATTCAACCCACTGCTTGTGGTTCATTCCATTTAACATCAAGATAGCAGAGGCTCTAGGATTGCTTAAAGTTGAATGAGAACCAAGGGCAATAACTATGATATATGCATGCTAAAATAGAATTATAAAATTCGTGCTCTTTTTTTCTCAAAAATAATTATATCATTCATGCTAGAGTACAAATATAGGACTCATTCATAGGTAAGAACAATTTATTAAATATTATAACCAAATCATCAATATACTTTCAAAAGGATAGAAAAATTGTGTAATTCGTAATATTTCAATAAAATTTCTTCACCATATTAAGCATCCTACTAAGTAGTAATTATCGACAGGATAATTAATTACCTGTATGGATCTTAACGTTATTTTAGAGGGGAAAAAAGTTTAAACATACATTAATATTTAAAAAATCCTCATCATAAATAGTTTCACATGCTCAATTCTACGATAGGTAAAAATAAGCATTCACTATTGTCAACAAATAATCATGTTTATGTCATAATAAGATTAAAACAATTAGAATTATCAAATAAAAAATTAGTAATTAATCTTGTACATAAACATGTGGAAAAAATAGAATAAAAATGAAAAAAGGTCCAAAAAGGACTTTGCACGCACCCCCACATGCACTATGCAAATTTTTTTAAAATAAAAATATATATAGAGTTAGGTACAGAGGGGCGACTTGCGCACTGTGCCAAGTCGAGACGATGCTGTAGGCATCATCCTTGACCTCTAGCCGAGTGCATAGGTTCGACCTACCTGTAACTTCCTCTCCTGACCTTCGTTTTCGATGCTTTTGGAGGCGTTTTCTTCCATTTTTTACGCTATATGGATTTCCCATATCCATTTTAGCCAAAATAGCCCCAAAATCTGAAAATATGAAACCCATTTTGACCATTATCAAAAACTCAAAGTTTTTCAGAAAAACTCACTAAAAAAACTACGTCTTTTCACACCCATACACACTATATATCAATCTCACCATATGTTATATCTTATAAAATGTTCTACCTTAAGGGGTAGAATAGGATAACTGTGCCATTTTAAGGATGTTATGAACTATAGTTTAATGGGCCAATATATAGTTATTACGGTACTACCATGTGCCTTAAATGCAATTGGTAAATTATTCACCATCCAATTATGGTTATCAAACATACATTAGGCAATTTGATTAATGGTTATGTATAAGAAATTAATGTTGTGATTACATTAGTCCATATATTTATAACAACCAACTCATCCATGCTACAATTCCATTTCCTCTCAATAGATTGTCGCAGCTACAGATTGCTCACTATTCCTGCTTAAGTCTATTTGGGTCGTGTTTTGCTCAGGTTAATGTCTCTCTCATACGATTGTGGGTTGCGATTTCTTTTATTATGAATTTTTTCTTTAAGAAAGAATTGATGCCATTTAACCGTTACTCCCTCTATGTGCATTTCCACATTCCTTACTTTCACTTTTTAGAATTTCTAATCAACATTAAAGAATTGCTTTGCATTAAAAATTTGGATATAGACATTATTACCATCAAAGGTGGCAAAATCTAATTTGTTAATTCATTATATAATTATTATGTTTATATAATCTAATATATAAATCTACACTTATGCTTATTCGTTATATAAGTATTATAGGTGATTTTCTTCTTATCAGTGATTGAGTTCATTTGTGAAATTCCAAATTCAACATGAACTATTGAAACATTTTTTTAGTTCACCAATTTCCTTTTCCTATTTGATTTATGTTGTCTATAACTTTGATCGAGTCTCTGTCATCTTTTAAGCATCTTTTCCATTTGATTAGAAAGAGATCCTTTAACCTCTTTAATTCTTATTCCTTATATATTCAACCGTTACTATTTTTTATCACACCTTTTATAATACTATCCATATCAAAATAGGTATATAGGTACAAAAAGCAAATTGAGTTTTTCTTTTATTTTTCAACTAGAAAAGAAGAATAGGAATTGGTAAGGAGAAATGAAGTTTCATATAAGGTTTAGCTAAATGTTTGTAGGAACCCCATTTTTGTATTTATATAGATCTAATGAAATACATACACTACTAGGTGTAGTTTAGATCTAGTTGGTTTAGGCAAGTGATCGGTATAAAATAGGGACAAGTAACCTGAGGAAAAGACTCCTGCAGTAGGAGTAATTTCAATTTCTCTATTTGTGCTTTGTGGTTTAGTTTCTATCATACCATTTACATGTTAGTTTTGTCATTTGTTTTGTCGGTCACTTTGAATTGCTTCTTCATTGGCTATCACCCTAGTTAGCCACTAGGCGAAATTTATTTAAAGTACAAGTCTCACTTTGTTTGATGTTCCCTTATTTTAGTTTTTGACTTAATAATTGGATTAAAATGATATTTTAATAGTAATTCCTAGTTTTCATGAATTATGTTAATAGTGTTCTTGTTTTTCTTTGGACTCGATCTTTACAAATAATTCTTAGGATGGTAGTAAGCAATAAAGTTAAATTTGGCACTTTGTTTGTTTGTTTCTTGATCTTGATAACTATCCTAAAGCTTTTGATCATTGCTTTCTTACTCTTAAGTAGTTTGCTATTAAGGTTACATTTATGTTTGAATTTTGGCATCCTAAATTATATTGTTAATCAATAGAATAAAATAGATCGAAAATCTAGTAAGGACATTAAAATCATCATACTTACAGGATGAGGCTTTAGAAAGATGCTAAGGTGTTTTGATATGAAATAAAGATATGTGAGTTGTTCACATTCTTACTGTATTGACGTTATGATTTTATTCCCTTATCTTCAAGGAAGAATCATACAATAATTTCATGTTTAGGCCTTGACATATAAAAGCTGTCTTATCTTTATTAATTTTGTAATATATAACCTCAATGTTTTTAGTTTACGATTGGCTGTGGCTACACCTGGATCCATATCTTTTGTACTCCCTATCATTTCTTTATGTTTTCTTTGGTATAATATCTTTGTATTAACATCTAGACTTTAATTGATAAAGCATTTTTTGAAATATTCTATTCTTCCAAATTGTACATATTCATGTGATGACTATCATATGACAAATTTCTTTAATTTAATGTTGTTCATCTTATTATCTTTTGCATTGAGATCAATTTGCAAATTATTTTTGCTTATTTTTGATGTGGATTGAAAAGTTTATGCCTTATAAGTTTGTTTATAAAAATAATTGAATTTGTTTACAAAAATAATTGAATCATTGTGTTGTTAATTTTTAAACTACATTAATTTGTCTTTATTAAATGTAAGTTACTATAAAGTAGTTGGTAGTTCGTTCTTTAGATATGTCAACCTGCTTATGAGCATAGTTATTTTGGAATAATTCTAATCTACTTGTTGATTTTTTTCCAGAAAGGTGATGACTAATAGTAGATAAAGAGGTACATTGTAAAGGATTTTGAAGTGTACATACAATTTTTTTGGATTTTATTTAACACATTTATATTTTATATGGATAAGAGGAAGATAATATAGGTGCATATTTTAGCTAATAATTTTTTGCTAGTGTATTTTAAATATGTTAAAGGTTGAATTTCATTAAGTACATATGGACTATATGATAATATATAATTTTAGTTTTTTGGTTATTGACATTTAGCAGTATATATTTTAGGACATACATTAACGTATATATGGTTACTTTCAATATTATGTGTTGTTGTCTTTATGAAAATCATTGTATGTTGTTGCTAATAAAAGAAAAAGTGTTATTTTTGTTATTAGATATTGTTGCCTAAAACATCCAATTCATTTCCTTACAAAGATTTAAACTGTTATATACATTCAAAATTTTTACAATAATTTGAAACTATTTTATTGCTTTAGTTAAAATTTTAAGAAAAATTATTCATTTTTCCTAATAAAAACATTTTGCTGTGTTACACCTATAACAATATCACTTTATTTAATGGTACAAATTATATTTCCTTAACAAAAATGCAACAATCATTCTATTTATAATTACGTTTTTGTCTATTTCCTAAAGCTCTTTTTATTGTAATGATATATAAACTACCCAAAACTTTCATGGGTGAAGCAAGTGCAATAGTTTAATAATGTTAGCTTACGAGGGTTGAATGTAGTGGGTGTAAGGATTCAAATGCACCATATTCTATGCATGTAACTAACATGCACATCGGCAACGCCTAGGAATGTTCGTGACACTATGTGCTAAGCACTTGCATGCATATTGTTGACATTATTACGACATTAATGTGTTTATATAGGCCTCTCTCATGGTAGTTCATTCTTAGATAGGTCCTAAACTTAAATCTAAAGTTTAAATAATTCCTTGATCATAATTGATGTTTTTAATTAACCTACAAATTTTTTCAAAGACTATAATTAGGTCCTTATGTATTGACATTAGAAAACTATAATTTAGTTCCCAGAAACTTCAATTGAGTTGTAGAAGCTCTATTGAATTCATAATTGACTAACGTATAATTAAGGAAAAATAAAAGAGACATAAAGGCTTATTATCGCATAAACTTATTTTAAAGTTAAAATTGCATATTAGTTGCTTATTATGAATTAAAAAATTTCAAATTAAGTTAAGCACTATTATAAGATGGTATTAAATTAAGCAAGCGTATAAATAATGATATTTTTGTTAATGTACTCATAAGGGATATAGGAGAATAATTTAAAGTGTATTTCATGTATGACTAAGACTTCTTTTTTATAGTTTAGAGGAATGGTACCACTATTAGGCTTGGTAATTAAGTATAGGCCTAGTTCGACCCAATCTGATTTGATGCTTTGAGCAATGCTTAAATTTTTTTAATTTTTTGGATTTTGGTTGGACTTAGGCTTAGGGCACCCAGCTTAGTCCAGCATGAAGCAATAATTTTTTAGGAAAAATAATATCATTTTTAAATTTTAAATTAAAAAATTTGGGCCTCTAACTCTAACCTTATGCCTCAAACTTGATCGAGCTCCAGACTAGGGGCCAAACCCAAATTTTAATTTTTGGGTAGGAATCAGGCTTGTGCAGGTCGAACTCGACCTAGCCCATTGCCATCATAAACCTCTAGTTAGCTTTTTCAAAGATAAACATTTTGTATTTATATGAATAATGGATGTCCTTGACCTTATACTTTGATCATTTAACCAATATAAGAAGGCCTTATATGAGTTTAAAATATGAATCTACAGATATATGGATGAGAATTAGGTATACCTACGTGTTTTAATAGCTAAAAACTAGTCGATTCATGAAGGTGTCTATCATTTCATTTGGTCTACCTTCATATGAAAATATTATAATTTCATTATATATATTACACTTATAGGTGTTACATAATGTGTTATGTGAAAATTATGATTTTGAGTATCACTATTATCTTCCATGTGCTAATTAAATTGTATTGTTATTTTATAATGACTTACTAGTAGTATTGTCATTTTATAGTGACCTTTTATATCAATAGTAGTATTGTCATAATGGAAATCTTAAAAAGTTCCAATTTTAAGAAATGGAAGAATGATGCCAAAATTTTTCTTTAGACATAGATGGCATTGACATTGCTATGATTATAAAGAAGTCAATTAATTTTTAACTTGGGAGCATTAAAGCTAACATATAAATTAATGGTTGTATGTCTTGAGAACAATTTGACTATAACTTTGAAATTCTCCAAGAAACTAGTATTAGTCATTAAATCAAGATAGATAATTCTACAAGATTGTACATTTAGACCTTGTTTATCTATCAGTTGCTTCAATCTTGTTTAGAACTTTGGTTTGGTACTTTATATTATTATAGTTAATTCTTTTTTCCTTTAATTCAATCATTAATTTTGTTAGATTAGATAATATAAACATGGTTAGGACTAACACTTATATTCACCTAGATTATACTATAATAATGGTAGGTGCACTTGCCTAGTGATATTTAGCATAGTTTTGTATAGGATACATATTATTATTATCAAGTTTTTGACACCACTGCCAAGGAATAGAATATTATTAAAACTTTATTTTTATCAGTCATACTATTTCATTATTTTATTTATTTTAAAACTTACTTTCTTAATCTTATGAATATTGGTTGAAATTTGAGATTTAGGTATTGATAATGCAACTATCAAACACAATAATAGGACAAGGAAGACAATATACTATGAAAGATTACACTAGATCGTTACTTATAAGGACATTAGAAGCTTTGAACAAGAGTCTTGATAGTATGTATTTGACAACTCAATTGCCACTAGTAATGTATTGTGATATTTATAGTGTTAGATAACTCAATAAGAAATCTTTAACACCTTATGACATGTGGCAACTAACCAAGCAAGTTAATTTTATAATGAACTAGCCTTAAAGTAAACCCTATTGTAACACTTATAATTTATGATGGTAACTTTTTAGAGAATAATCATGCTACTATGATATTTCTTTAAAGGAATACAAAGGTAGTGTGGAAAGCATGGTGCAAGTTGAATTACAATGGAAAGGAAATCCTCCTTTGGGTAAGATAAGGTATGGGATAAAGTTTGATGAAGGAAGTTCTCGTTATGATTAAGAAGCACCTCAAGAATAACCAGAAGATCTAAGAAGCAGCCTTAAATATAGGAAAAGGCACGAAGGACATCATCCTTCTATTGAGTGTCCTAGAGTAAATCAAGAAGGTGGTGAAAATCGAAGGAGATGTTCAAGATCCATCATGAATGCATGTAGTCTCCTCCTAGGCATCCAAGATATGAAGATTAGGTTTGGGAGAGTTTTTTGAGATGGATTTAGAAAAGGATGATGGCCAAAGTGAGGAAGACGATTGGAATAGGGGTGATGTTGGTAATTATGTATGCAAAGGCAAATTTGATAGTAAAATCTCTCTTGATTCTCATATCGAATCTTTAAGTTTAAAGGAAGGTCTGATCGTGATTGTTATCAATATAGAACCCTTAAGTGAAGAAGACGATTGGAATACGGGCGGTGTGGGTAATGATGTATGTAAAGATCAAAACTTGAAGCCATAACTTCTAAATTTTGAGCGCAAGTTTGATCCTAAAATCTCTCTTGATTCTCATATTGAATCTTTAAGTTTAAATGAAGGTCAAATCGTGATTTTTATCACTTAAACTCACCAAGATGCTAAGATTATAGTTCAAAACTTTGTAAATGAGATTTACAAAAGAGTATGGCACTGAATTTGAACTTGGTCGACATTGAAACGTGAGATTCAAACCAAGTTGTGCTGGATAATTATCACTAAGAGAATTATATCAAATCAACAACTTTTAAACAAATGGTACACTCTGTGATGGATTATAAAAGGGAATTTGAGAAGTTAGCAACGTTGAGTGGTATTAAAAAGGATCAAGGTCAAAAGTTGCCTTAGTATCTCAAAGGTTTAAGCTTAAATATTCGAGATAAGGGTGAGTTTTGGCCTTATTTCTCTTTTAGTGAGTTAGTTAAACTCATTCTTAGAGTTAAAAAACAAAACCAAAGTAGACCATACTCCAATATGTATATATGGCTCTTCCTCCTGGGTTTTAACTTCAACTATGGCTTCTCAAGCTTGCAAGGATATGAAGGAGAAGGGTAAAGAGAAGGAGGTGTCAAATGTTCCTAAGGTCAATACTAAGCAATATAGTAGGGAAGATTAGAAGTGCTTCTATTATGGGGGTTATGGTCACCTTAAAAATAAATGTCTTATAAAATGCATTATGACTCTTCAAGGCATCCAACGAAAGATGATTTAATGCTAGAAGGAACATTCTTGGATGAGGAGAAGGAGGTCTTAGAAGAGGAAAGGAAACTTAATGTCTTATAAGTGGGACAATAATTTTTTGATGTTGAACTAGAGATAAAAGGAGAGTTTTTGGTGATTTGATGTGCTCTTAACTTTTAATCAATTCCACAAGAAGTACAAAAATGAGAATTGATCTTCCATACTTGAGATCGTGATAATTGATAGGGGTAGCTACACAAATGTTGCTTTGATGGAGTTGGTTGATAAATTGGGTCTTTCTACTCTCAAGCGCCTCAACCATATTCACTTAAGTGGTTGAGAAAAGTGAACGTGTTGGACCCAAGTTTTGATACTTATTTCATGGCTACATTATGTGAGGATTGGGTGAAGATCAAGTAAGAAGAAGGTTGGAAGCTCAAAGCTGTAATGAGAAACTCAAATCAGTTACTTTCCTAGAAGTTGTCCAGCATATGCCTTGTCCAGCAACACTGTATTGTAAATAAAATCATATCTCAATTCTGATGTCCAAAAATTTCAAACTTTATACCATTCGAAAATAAGAAGATAAGCCACAATTTTTATGAAGACAACTTTTTTCTGATTCAACCTACATCAATATAGTTTAATCGTTGAAATCAGGACACAATTTCTGTCAGGGATAGCGCTGTAACTGTATCCCCCTTTCCTTCTTTTTCCTATTATAAACTTTTACATATTCCAAAAAGATGCGGATCCAATAAGCACTAAATGTATATATACATGACTTCCACCATAACAATTGATTTTAAATCTATTCAGGGCCATCTAACAACAATTAACAACCCAACAAAGAAGATAGTTTTGAACATGTACAAAGGGAATTTCTTCAACTCTTACCTTCACTGCCTAATCAAAATGGAGTTTGTAAATAGCTTTAATAATCAAAATTGAGCTTAGACTTGGTCTACCTATGGTTTATCTAGCTAGAATAACTAAGATCTAGTTGAAAATCTATGAAAATTAAAAAAAAAATGGGTTTCTTGGTCCTTTCCTTTCTCCCTTTATTTCCAGCACATGAAACTCATTTTCTCTACTTCCTTTTTCTACTAAAGCGAGAAGAAAATTTAAAGGTTACCTAAAGCTCAACTGAATCCTCTTCCTACTTCTCCTTTCTCCTTTTTCTTTCTTTCCTTCTTCCTTTTTCTGGTTTGTTTGCTCTTTCTTTTCTTCTAATTCCTTCTACGTTTATCCTTTTCTTTCTTCCCAGCTTCTTCAACACACTTCACTTCATCTTTCTCATTTCATTTCTTATTTATTTAAGACCACTTTTAGTCCTTCCAAGTTTACCATTCCACCCTTAATTTAATGTCTACTTGCTCTTTTATTCTCTTGTGTCTATTACACACTAAGTTAATTCTAACATTTCTATTTAATTAATGCAAACATATGTAAATAAAATATATTCATGACTGAAATCCAACATATTCTAATTTAATAATTCTAATTTCTATTTATGCTTGCTAAATTAATTGACTAAATTCTAAGAAAATTTTGGGGTCCAACAGAACGAGCTTAAGGTAATAAAACAGTCATTTATTTCATTTAATATTAGCAATTATCATGATGAAGTGTTGTGTGATGTTATCATGATGGATGCATGTCATATATTGTTAGGTAAAACTTGACAATTTGATTGCAATTCTCACCATAATGGACATAAAAATAGTTATAGAGAGATAATTTCAATTTGACTTTAAATCTTTATGACTAACCCAAATCATAATGTATGCTGCTAATAAAATTTCAAAGTCAAGTATGATTATAATGAAGGATAAGTTTATGTGTGAAGTGGCTAAATTTAAAGGAGGGTATGAGGTGGTTGTGAGAGAAGTTTTGGAGAGTTCAAAAGAAGCTTTTGTTGATTCGATGATGGAAGCTCTTATGCATGACATTACTAATATTTTTTTGGTTGACTTGCCACAAGGTTTGCCACATATTCAAGGAATTGAGCATGAATTAATTCTAGGAGTTCCATTGCCAAACAAGCCAACTTATAAGTGTAATCCTGAGGAATAAAAATTTACAAAGGTAAATTGGTGAGATGATGAAGAAGCTTCATGGACAAGTTTGTGTTATGATTGAGAAAGAAAATGAATTATACAAGGCTAAATCCAATAGGCATTACAAGCAACTGGCATTCAAACCAAGAGATCTTGTGTGGCTTCATCTTGGAAAGGTGAGGTTTCTATCCAATCGCAATAATAATTTTTTTTTAGAATAGTGCAATAACAATTTGATGCCATGTGCAATTGATCCTTTCAAAGTCATTAAGTCAATTACAGATAATGCTTACAAGCTTTATCTTCTAGGAGATTATGATGTTTTTGCTACATGCAACGTTAGAGATTTGAGTTCTTACTTTGATGATGATGAGCTTTAAGAGTTGAGGACAACTTCTTTTGAGTAAGGGGAGAATGATTTGAGAGCATTAGGCCTAATTACAAATAATCAGGTAGAGTTAACGCTTGAGAGCAATGGGTTGGAAATAAGTCATTTTGGGCTTTAAAAAGCTAATTTATTTACAATTTTATTAGTTATTTTCTTAATTCCAATAATAAGTTAGGTTTTTCTATTTATAGTAGGTTTAAACTTTCTTAATTTCAACAAGAGTTTCGTTGTTTTCCCAATTAGAATAGGATTGAGCTTTCTTAATTCTAATAGGAGTATGGTTATTTTCCTAATTAGAGTGGGATTAAGCTTTCTTAATTCCAATACGAGTGGGGTTGTTTTCCTAATTAGAGTGAGATTAAGCTTTTTTATCTAAACTTATGTAAAAGCATTAGAGCATGTAATTTTCTTTAGGTTTCATAATAGAATTTATGTGATTTAGCTCAAATAAATTGAGTATTTTCTCCTCAAATCTTTTTTTATGGTGTTCCTTTAGAGAATTAAGTGGGCTAATCCTTTAACTTAGTGTTTCTACTTTATACTTTAAAGATTGTTTCTTTATCTTTTAATTCCTTTATTTTTGAGTTCTGATTATTACAAAAAACTAAAAAAAATCGTGTTCTTTAGACAAGTTTCTCTTAGGATTGTGCAAAACCCAATCTTTATTATTTCATACACATCACTATTGGAAACAAATGGGTTTTCAAAATAAAATGAAGCACTGATGAAAGTATTGAAAAATACAAGACACGTCTCATAGAGAAAGGACATACACAACAGAAGGGAATACATTATGACGAGACATTTTCACCTATTATGAGATTTGCTTCAATTAATTTAATCTTAGTTAAAGTTGCTAGTTTGGATCTTAAATTAAATTATGTGTATGTAAAAACTAATGTTTTTTAAATGTAGAATTGTAAGGAAAAATCTATATGTAGTAATTTGTAAGTTTTATTGAGACAAGTCAAAAACATAGATTGTATCGGTTATTAAAATTATTTTATAGTCTAAAATATTCCTGAAGGTATTAATATATTCATTTTTCATCACGTAATCATTTCATCTAATTTTCATATATTTGATGAAGACCATTATGTATATATGAATAGATCCGAAAATAAATTTTTATCATGTAGATGACAGTTTGATTGCTTGTAATGACTATAAATTTGTCAAGAAAATCAAGGACTAGTTATCATCTGAATTTAAGTTAAAGAAATGGGTGAAGTTGGATATAATTTTAAAGTTTAGATTCCAAGAGATTGTTTTAAAATATTATTGTCACTTTTTCAAGTGAATTATATTCAAAATATTTTAGAAAAAATTTGTATGCAAGATTGCAAACTAATTAATAATTCTATTACTAAAGGCAAAGGTGTCAACAAAATTTTTTCCCATCTACACTATAAGAAAGGAAAAAATAAAGAAACTTCTCTATTCAGTTGGAAATCTCATGTAAGTCCTGATGTGTATAAGACTGAATATTTGTTACGCTGTTGGAATGGTGAGCAGATATTAGTCAAACCAAGATAAGCTCATTGGAAAGTATTAAAGAGAATATTCAGGTTTCTAAAAGATATTGTTGATTATGCATTGTGTTATCTAGACAATGATTTATGTATATAACTCTATAAGAAAATCTGCCTTTAGATTTGTTTTTTTAGTCAATATTGGTGCCATATCATGAAAAAATAAGAAACAATCTTGTATTGCTTTATCAATAATGGAAAACGAATTTATAGTATGTTAAATAGGGACATAACAACTCTTGTGGGATAGACGATTCTTCGTTAATTTGTGAGTCATTAAAAACGAGATTGATCTAGCAACAATCAATTGTGACAATCATACAACAATCGTTAATACCAAAGATATTATGTATGATTATGTGAAAGATATAGTTGCATAGGGAGAAATGAGCATGAAGTATAACCTATTCTCTAAGATACATACATTGAGCATATGAAGTCACTAGGATTACTAAATGTTGAAATGTAATTGATTAACATTTCTCCATCTATGTTTATTTAATGTATTGTCATGTTAAAAATATAATTATGAGTTAACATTGCTTATTAAGTAATTAGCATTACTAAATACTTGATTATAAAATATGTTTACTTTACTTTTATATAACTTTTGTGTGAATCAAATAGTCTATCAGACATATAAAATATTGATCCTCTCGTGAGTAATCAACTCTAGTATTGGTAATGACTAAAGATAAGGTAGATTTTAAGTTTATTATCAAGGTAATAATTAAGAACTAAAGTAAGAAACATAAACCAAGAATGTTGAGTTATATGATCAGTGAAAAGGAAATTAGTCTAAAGTGATCTTGTGGTCATAATATCTATCCTAAGTTGCCATATGGGAGTTTGGAAAGGTGATTTTTAAAAGTAGACGAGTGAACTCAAATTAAATATTAAGTATGTTTGAACTAATGTCTGTAAGGTATTGCATTTATAAAAGACACACTCCAAATGATTATTACTTAATACCTTAACACATCATTCTTACAATGTATGCAAAAACAACCATGAAAAGAGATTACTATAAGTAATAAGATCTGAACCTACACGTGTGAGACTTTAGAGGTTAGAAGAATCTCAAAATATACACTTAAGACTTGTCTAATTCTTAAGAATTAAATTTAAGGTTTTGCAAGATTATGTTTTATACATTTTTATAGGATAATTTAAAGACAGAAAATTAAATTAAATTCAATAGTATTTAGAACAGAGGATTGTCATTTTGATTGGTAACTTACATAAGAAACATTCTATATTTGAAGGTGCCCATCGATGTTTAGTAAGAAAATTGAATATATTTATGATACACTTATGTTGGTGGCACATGTTATTAGACAAGTCCAAAAATTGCAAAAATATTAATCAACTAAACTCGTCATGTGTGAGTGAAACATGTTTGACACACCTAATAGTTTAGAATGTTAGAAAGCAATTAAAGATTTGAAATTTAATATAAAATGATTATTGTGTAAAAATCAATAAAATTATTTTTAAACAAGTTAGAGTGTTATTTACAAAATCAATATTCTTTACAAGAAATTCACTCAGCAAATAATAAATTTGGCAAATCCCACAAAGAGCTAAGTGAGTACTAATAGTGGCAGAGATCTTGTTAGCCAAATCCCACAAGGAGCTAAATAAGTATTAATGGTGGCAAGGGATCTTGTTAGCCAAATCCCCGAGGAGCCAAGTGAGTATTACATTAGGTTTAGTTGATGTTTTCATGGGTGAAGACAGATAACAAAACACAAAAATCTTGTGCCTAGCAGTATTTGGTTGCTGACATTGCCCATTTTTGTTTCGTTTTCAAGTTACAAAAATACAAATTTTTTGTTCCTTCCAAAATCGTAGCACAACTTTCTTGTGCCTGTCATAGAAACAAAACACGTGGGCTGTTGGATAAAAATATCCTCATATTATTACTAATATTTCACACATTCCCAAGTGTATAAATAGCAAAAAAAAGACATTCTTAATAAAATATATGACTTGAATGTATCTTTAACCTATTATGTAATTAATTTCATAAATGCTTAGATGTTTAATTAAATTATTATGTACTAGAATTTCTAACTTGTACGACTTTTTTTATTCAATAATTCATTTCATTAAAATTTTAGGTTTCTCATTTCATTAAATATCTAGGTTATTCATTTTATTTCATCGTAATTAAAAAAACACAAATACAATTAAAAAATATTGATACAATTATAAAAAATATTTACGTAATTCATTTTATTGTTAACTTGTACGAATTTTTTGCTATTCAATAACTCATTTCATTAAATTTTTAGGTTTCTCATTTTTTTTAATTCCTTATTTATAGATCCAATTAAAAATTACTAATACAAATCATTCATTTTAAAATAATTAATGAATTACATATTTCCAATCATATCATACTATATAAGTGCTTTGGTCATTAATACTGTTTTCTATATTTTGTCAACTATAACGAAACACATTTCTATTCTCGAAACAAACAGTTTTATCTATTACAACTAAAAAATTCATCATCTCTAATTTTTATTTTATTCTATCTCGAAATATATGTTTCGTTTCGTCTCTCACATTAATTATATGCAGCGTTCATGGTAGCAGGGGATCATGTTAGCCAAATCCGACAACATGATCCCCCTCCACATGAAAGGACGTGACAAAAGACGGAACACTTTGGGCGCTCTCGGCTTTCGTAGGAAGTCGAAAGGCACCCCCCTTTTTTTTAATCCACGTGAAAATGATGTATGCGAAGTGTTCAAATAAAAGCCAAACTCTTTCCACTTTTTTTCTTTTTGGGTTTCCCCTGGCTGCGAGTGCCCACAATTATACGATTATTTAATCTCTTGTTCATTAGGAGACAATCGACGACCATCATGTACACGACTCTGATTTGACGTCTGCTCCACAATTCCTTGGATGCCCGATTGGCTTGGATGGAGTTTGTGGGCCATACATTTATTACGGGTCTGATTTGACTTCTGCCCCAGAGTTCCTTCGCTGTTCGATTGGCGTCGATGGCGTTTAACGACCATGCATTTATTATTCTTGTCGTGTTATTAATCAATTCGAGCTGACGTGTACAGTGATGCATGGTTACAAATGACCCTTGGAGCTTTTCATTTTGCCTTTCGCTTCTTCATCCTTCGCTTCAAAAGTGGCCTACCATGTTACCGCTAATTAGAATCACCGAAGAGTTGAAACACATAAGCATAGGGAAAGGTCTTTACACTTCGATTTACTGGTATAGTGATTTATGACATAGAGAGGACAAATTCCTAGACAAATGAGAGGATGCTAGTCGTAGTTAAAGACATATTCTTATATTCCTTTTGATTTGGTTGGCTTTGTGATCGCACAAAGCTTGAAAACACAGCGGATTAATTGTCATTGATGCATTGAATTAACTTTTTGGGTGCACTTTTGTTTGGCTTGAATACATCAGCACCATGGCTGGAGGGTGTGAAGAGGCCTTGTTGAAGAAGAATTACTTCGAGAATTGTTCTGGCTGTAAGGTTGATCAAGTTAAAGAATCGAGAACTGGACTGCCTATAAAAGAGTTGTTTTCTATATGGATCGTTGTACTTTGTACTGGTAAGCATTTTCATTTGCACTCCATATCGATTATTGGTTTTTAAGGAATCACAATGTACTATTCTCAAGTTTAAAATTACTAAACTAAATTGGCTTTCGATATCTGCATTGGCATGATTGATGATAGTTCATTTTCTTTATGTACCTATCTCTCCTTTTACTACCAATTGATTGAGCAGGATGGAGGGAAGTTTAGCATGAAACTTCCATTAGAGGATACAGAAGCTAAGCTTTGAGCTACTTCTCTCATAATCTTTTATAATTACAATGATGGTCTCCAAACTTTAGCATAAAATAACTTTTGATTCTTCAATTGTTTTTCTCCAAGCTGTATGATTTTGGAAATGGAGAATTTTAAGCTGTTGGAAGTTATTTCTCCTTGCACTGCAGCGCAACTCGCATCTTTTCCTTGCACTGCAATGCAAGTCACATCTTTGTATTATAATACATACACACACACACTGCTGCGTTTATCTTTTCTCGATGCTTAAAAATGTTGTCTTTGAGTTAATATATTTAGATTGACAGTCACAAATAGCTTCTGTTGGCATTCTTCATCTCCTTAGGAGCAGAGGGTTTAGTGTTGCTCTTTACTATTTCTTCTGCGCATACTGATTTCAATGTTAATTCTTGCAGCACTTCCCATATCATCTCTCTTCCCGTTTCTTTATTTCATGGTAAGCAAATCCATGCTCAAGTCTAACAGCTTTTAGATGCGTTGTACAAGGTTGAATAAAATGGTTCATTAACATTAAAAAGGTTGAGGATCTCGCACTATCTACTTCTTACTGTGGTCCTGAATGCTGAAATTTGAACGTAATCTTATGTGGACTCCTAAACAAACCCAGTTTCATATTGAACACGCAGACCACGGTTTGCTGTAGAATTTATGTTCACTTGATACATTCAGCTTAGTTAATTCAGTTAATATGGAAATTAGTGCTTTGCTTAATTATTGCAATGGTTTTGAGTCATTGGCTTATGGTCTAAATAGCAAGTACTGATAAAAAAAGGATTCGTTTGCATCTTATGTTTGATAATATTCTAGCAATGAAGTTGCTAAAAATTATTCTGGGCTTTTGATTTCACAGATACTTCAAATTCAGACATTCTTTTTCACTTTCTCATTATGATGGCTATTAATTTGTGATTGGCGTCCTAAACTTCTAGATCAAAAAAATGGGAATTAAAGATGCTAAAGGAAGGAATAACATTAATGTATTCTCATGGAAATATTGCTTTGGCTCTTGAGGACTTTTGCTCAAAATTTTCAATCCTATGTCACAGATCATTTAATAACATGGTTTAAGATGTTCGACAAGGGACCAGTTTCTATGTTTGTCAATTGGATCATTCAGAAAGAATCCACGTTTTTGTTTCTAACCTCTGGAAGTGGATAAAGGAAACTCCCAAGATTCAAGGAGCAAACTAAGAACTTTTTCTTCCTTCCATTTTGCTTCGTTAGATTTATCCCATTGGCTTCTGTGTTCCCCACATGATTTCTCTATTTCGTTGACACTCTATTGGTTAACAATGTATATTGGTGTCTTGCAACATGGAAATTGTTTTCCTTTTGCCTTAGAATCACTGGATGGTGCTCCCTGAAATTAGTCAGGGGTGTGTGCATCTTCTCAGGTTCCTTGAACTGCTACAGAAATCATGGGTTGATAAGATGTGGCAAAGAAATTTGGTTTTGAAGAGTTTGATTGTTGTTTAAGGAGAAGACTAGGCACTCTTTGTACTTTTATGATAGGCATGCTGCTGAGTGCGCAAGTCTCTCCCATTGGCATTCCTTGTAATGATTGTTTTATTGTAACACCAGCTGCATTGTATACTTGAAACATTCATCACTTTCCTTTTGCAGATAAGAGATTTTCATATAGCAAAACGAGAAGAGGATATTGGCTTCTATGCTGGTTATGTTGGTAAGATTAGTTTTAGTTTGTCAATAGTAATTTATGGCATGTGTCTTAAGAGTCTTGAGATATCTGATGAGATAGATGCTTTTTTATTTGGAAGGGTCCTCCTTTATGCTTGGCAGAGCTTTGACATCTGTTTTCTGGGGAATTGTGGCTGATCGTTACGGTCGGAAACCTGTTATAATCACTGGGATCATGGCAGTGTGAGTGACCACTAATTTCCAGGGAGCATTGGCGTTTCTTTTTATTAATTGAAATCTCATGTTCATCTTGATTGCTGATTTGTTTCAGGGTTATTTTTAACACTATATTTGGACTTAGTGTAAATTTATGGATGGCTGTCATTACGAGGTTTCTTCTTGGAAGTTTGAATGGATTGCTTGGACCAATTAAGGTGCATGTCTCTGGTTTCTGTGAATTTGTGATGTTCTCAATATAGTGGTATGAAACATCTCCGTCTCGCAGGCATATGCAAGTGAAATGTTTCGTGAGGAGCACCAGGCTTTGGGACTATCAACGGTAATTGATGCTGCTTGTGAGTTTTCTGATTGGCTGTTGGCATTATATATATATATATATATGTATGTGTGTGTGTTTTTTTCCTGAATTCCAGATAAGTACAGCATGGGGCATTGGGTTGATCATTGGTCCAGCTTTGGGAGGATTTTTAGCGCAGGTACATGAGTAATGCAGATTTTTACTGGTTGCCCATGTTCTTCTATTTGTTGATTTTTTGGTATATTTGGTTCTTAGCCAGCAGAGAAATATCCAAATGTCTTTTCCATGGATTCTCTATTCGGGAGGTAAGGAACTTCTGCTGTTTGATTCTCGTTATGACTGTTTTCGATTGATGTGATGATATTAATCATATTCATATGCAGATTTCCCTACTTCTTGCCCTGCTTCTGCATCTCGCTTTTCGCATTTGGAGTCTGTATTGCTTCTTTCTGGCTTCCGGTACACAGCTTATACTTCATTCATGCTCATTTGGAGATGCATAATTAGCATGTCATCTGTTTCTTTACTCGTAATTACTATAGAGCTTGTAGACAATTTATCTATAAAAGCACTATGTCGTAAGATTTTAGGAACACACACTTACCATTAAACGTTGAGTATTTATCCTTGTTGCCTTGGCAACTTGAAGCTTTCGTAGACTTAAAGCACGCTTAGCTGAAGCTCTGAAGCTGTCCATAAACCAAAGCAAGCTGACTATTGAATATCCATAAGCAAAACAAGCTATCAAACAGCAACTTCACCCTAATGCATCATTCCAATAATTTTAGAACATTAGATTGATTCTTAAATGGGTAGTTCCGTCAAATGTAGAAGCTATTGTTCCAGCATCTGTTCCATGATACCTTATATATTCTGTGTCAGGGTGATAGGTAGAACTTTAGAGATTGTATTATTTACGTAGAAGATAGAATTACAGCAGTAGCCTACTCCTGGAGATAAT
>JAOSBN010000004.1:26557885-26571139 GCA_027563595.1 Erythroxylum suave | reverse complement strand
GTAGGTTTGGATGGGCTTAGGCTGAACCATGGGCTGTGATTGAGTACTAGTATCATGTTGGGGCTGATTACTAACACAGGGTGTTGTTTCTTACAAATGTCTTCTTTTAATTTTTCCCCACTATTCCATCTGTCATCTCCAATTACGATTTCTTGTTTGATAAACTTACTATGCTTACTATTACAAAGGTTTTCCTTCAAGCATGGACTTGTCCTACAAGACGCATTAACCCCTTTATACGACAATCTCACTTAATTCTGTTAAAGCAAGATTCAGCCTTGTCTTGTGATCGTCGACCAACCTACTCGTTTTTTAACACCTCACAATTCTCGTAGTATTTAACTCTCACACTATTGCAAGATAACTACAAAAAAACTAAGTATTCATGACAACAATAAGAATATGAGAAAGAGACACAGTTAAAAAGTCAACTTTTATTACTTCCCTCAAAGTATACAAAGGAATGCTTTCTCACATCTCTAAGTGTCTCTCACACTTACTTCTATAAACGAGCAAGGCTTAAATAAGCAATTTATAGGCACCTCTAGATAACCAAATTAGAATCCTAATAGAACTCTACTAGGTAAAACTACAATCTTATCCTATCTTATTCTTATTAGATTAGGCTATCTAATAGGATTAGGCTATATCACAATAACAAGATAAAAGATTACATTTATCTAGGAATGATATATCCATATTCACGAAGATCTCTATCTTCAAATGATCATTTCACATAATATTTATCTCTTAGAGCTAATGTTCATCCACTATGATCTTATCCGTCACATCATCCAAGATCTAATATCTATCCATTTATGATATGTCATTGCTCCATCCAATGCTTTTCCATGCCAACTTCATTATTCATGGTCTGTCCATTCAAGCACACACTAAATCCTTATTCCATCAAGAACCCGACTTTAGCCAAGTCAACTCATACAAGGTTCGAAACTCTTCAAAAACTTGCACTATGCTTGATATACTTGCGAAATCACCTTAGAACTCTCGAATATTTCAGTAATGTCATTGGATGATTTTTCAAAAAAAAAAAAAAACCTTCCACTGGATATCCATCTCAAGCCTTCTTTTGGTCTCACATTTGAATCTTACATTTCGTCAAAAATTTTCACAAATGCGCACCAATGTATGCCGATGCTTAGCATTGTCTCTTTTCCTCCTTACCTCATAAGTTTTTGCCTTGTTCCATTGTTTCGCGTGTTGAATACTAGTCAAGGCTTGCTAATCTCCGCATGATTCCGCTATCTAAGACTTAGAGGTCTATCAAACCATTGCCACCAGAAAAACTTGATGCCTTCGTCGAATTAATCTGTTGATGCTCCTCCGAAGGTGGTTTCTTCAAAGACTCCTTAGTCATTAGCTCATCTCCCATGTATCGTATTTCCTCTCTATTAGGTTTTTCCTTGCTATTGTTCGAACGCCTCTTCATAAGGTCCGTTGCTCCTAACATAGCATAATTGTTGAAGTAGGCTTCTTCCGTCGAGTCCTCCTCTCTCTCCTTGACCCTTCGCAAACATAGAATTTGCTTGCTCCTCACTCATTGTCTATCTTGGGCATTATCGAGCAAAGTGTGACACGTTGAGGTTGATGCCTTCTGTCGAGTCCTTCTCTCCCTCTCTTTCTCCGTCAAGTTTGTCCATGCTTTTGTTTGAATGCCTCTTTACAATGTCCATTGCGTCCAACAAAGCATAACTGTTGAGGTAGACTTCCTTTGTCGATTCCTCCTCTCCTTGACCCTTTATGATCATGGAATTTACTTCCTTACTCGTCTTTCGTCTTGGGCATTCTCGAGCAAAATGTGGCCCTTTAAAAATGAAACGACCAATTTCCTGTTTTAATTGTTTCTTAGACTTACCTTGAAAAGATTCACCCACCTTCTCCTTGCCTTTCTCTGAGCCATTCCATATCCCACCATTCTTCTTACCCTCGCAGCTAGTTCAAATCAGTGATAGCATTTGGAGACCTACCAAAGCATTTGTAGTCGCTAGCGCAATTGGAAGGTCCTTCACGTTTTGCTCCATTTGTTCCAAACCTTGCAAGCCGCTTATGAATTTGAACTTCTTGTCCTCCTCTGATATGTTCTGCACGTCTAACGTCAAAGATATGAATTTTCTCACATACTCTCGCATCGAGACGTTTTGTTTCAACTTCTTCAAAGCTTTCCTCGCAAGCCTTAAAGTGTTGGGGAGAAACTGATCTGTTAGTTCCTTCATCTTCTCCTAAGTGTTGATAGGAAATCTAGTTGCACTGATGTCATTGGAGGTTCTTTCTTTCCATCACAGCTTTGTATCCTCCACCAGTTGTTGCCTTGATCGACACCTTCTCCAAGTCAGCCACCTTTGTCGCTGCAAATTACTGCTCTGTGTCTCACAAGAAATTTTCAAGCTCCTTAACACTCTAATTACTGTCAAAAACTTGTGTTTCTCACATCTTCACCAAAATGCTTTCCGCTCGTTCACATCTTGTGTTGCAATGACATGCTTTAGGATCGCCACCTCTGACCTAGACTCCTTTTAGGCCTTCATCAACTCCACTATTTGATGCTTCAACTATTAGATTCACGCCTCTAACATCTCAAATCGAGTATTGTAAGACGTGACTTCCTCCTCCCTTCGAGGAATCAACCCCATGAGTGCCTCCACTCGATTGACACGTTCCGTCAAATTGTTGCCTCCTTCCATATCGAAATTTGGCTATGATACTAGTTATTACAAAGGTTTTCCTTCAAGCACGAACTTTTCCCACAAGATGTGCTAACTTCTTTGCACGACAATCTTATTAACTTAGCTAGAG
This sequence comes from Erythroxylum suave, assembly GCA_027563595.1. Lineage (NCBI taxonomy): Eukaryota > Viridiplantae > Streptophyta > Magnoliopsida > Malpighiales > Erythroxylaceae > Erythroxylum > Erythroxylum suave. Next base: position 26,568,325 of record JAOSBN010000004.1, on the reverse strand, counting down.
CAAGATTCAACCTTGTCCCGTGATCGTTGACCAACTTACTCATTCTCAAACACCTCACAACCCTCATAGTGTTTAAGTCTCACACTCTTGTAAGAAAACTACAAAATAACTAAATATTTATGACAACAATAAGAACACGAGAAAAAGATACAACTAAAAATTCAACTTTTATTACTTCCCTCAAAATATACAAAGAATGTTCTCTCACATCTCTAAGTGTCTCCTACACTCACTTCTTTAAAAGAGCAGGACTCAAATGAGCTATTTATAGGTACATCTAAATGATGCTCTCTCACATCTCTAAGTGTCTCTCACACTCACTTCTTTAGAAGAGCAAGACTCAAATGAGCTATTTATAGGCACCTTTAGATGAGCAAGTTAGAATAATAATAGAACTTTACTAAGTAAGATCACAATCTTATCTTTATCAGATTACATCACACTAACCAATAGAATGACATCCCGCATCCAATTAGGACTCTATTTAATAGGATTCAGCGACATCACAATAATAAAATAAAAGATTACATCTATCTATGAATGATTTATCCATATCTACAAAGATCTCCTCTTATCTTCAGATGCTCCTTTCACATGATCTTTATCTCTTAGAGCTGATGTTCATCCACTGTGATATTAACCACTACATCATCGAAGATCTTTTCTGTCTCTATTCGTTGATGAGGAGTTATCTAAGCCAATAGCACACTAGTTCGTCTAGTGCTTTCCCATGCTAACTCCATTAGTCATGGTCCGTCCATTTGAGTACACACTGAGTTCTTAATCCATCAAGAACTCATTCTTAGCCAAATCCACTAGTACAATGCCCGAAACTCTCCCAAAACTCGCACCATGCTTGATCTACTTGTTAAGTGACCTTGGAAATCTTGCATATTCCTGTCATGCGTGTGATTCAACTAACCTTTCACTCGATTTCCATCTCAAACCTTTGTTTGGTCTCGTATCCAAATCTTACATCTCGTCGAAGATTTCCACCAATGTGCACCAATGCATGTCAACGCTTAACATTGTCCCTTTTCCTCTTTGCCTCCTCTCAAGTCTTTGCCTTATTTCATTATTCCGCATGTCGAATACTGGTTAAAGCTCGCCAATGCCTATACAATTTTGCTATTTAAGACTTAGGGGTCTAACATTTACCATCATAATTTAAATGACGTTAACTTATTGTGATAAATTTGAATTACAAGTATGGAACAGAACCAAGACACTTTGATCATGTACCTCTTGCTTTTGACTGTATGAAGTTTTGAGTAAACTGTGATAAACTGTGTTCTTATTGTAGGAAACTTTACATGTGCACAACGAGAAAGAAACATCAAGCAATGACTTGTATGAAATTGTGGAGGTTGCTTCCAATGGATCTAAAGGACGTGAAGAAAGAATAGATGTTGCAGGACAGAAACCAAATTCTGGGAGCAATCTCATAAAGAATTGGCCTTTGATGTCTTCTATCTTTGTTTATTGTATTTTCTCACTTCATGATATGGCTTACACAGAGGTATATCTCCTACTCATACAACTTATGGCATTGATATATCAGTGAATTGCGACTTTCACCTCACCATAAATAAATATTTCTGTTGTTTATGAAATCATCTAATCTGTTTTACTATCTAAAGAAACTGTATTTGGCATCTAATTGTGTTCTGCAGATATTTTCACTATGGGCTGTTAGTCCCAGAAAGTTTGGAGGCCTAAGCTATTCAACCGAAGATGTTGGAGAAGTTCTAGCAATATCTGGTATGGACAACTACTTATCTCTTAATAATAAAGGGTTTTTGGATCAAATTATATGTGATAGTCATGTAATCTTAGATCTTAGAATAATTTCAGTTCATGCCTAATCTCCAGAAAATGATTTCATATAGGCTTCGGACTTCTTGCCTTCCAACTTTCTCTATATCCACTTTTAGAGAGGCTTCTTGGACCAATACTTATATGTCGAATTGCAGGGGTAAAATGTCAACAGCTTGTGTCAGTCATATGTGTGTGCTTTTGCTTCTACTCTGATCTGTATTATCGTTAACCAACATGTAGGTCCTAACCATACCTCTTTTATCAAGTTATCCACTCTTAGCCATGTTGTCCGGATTCAGCCTCAGTTTGTTGCTAAACTGTGCTTCCATAATGAAAAATGTTTTATCTGTAAGTGCATTTCTATTATTCTGACAATAGTTCCAAATGGGAAATATGGTTCCTCTCTGTTCCTCCTATATTAATAAATATTAACAATTTTCTTTTCCTAGGTATCATTCGTGACTACAATGTTTCTTCTGCAGAATAGGGCAGTGGTAACTTCAGCTCCTTGTTTGTTTTTGTAGAAGAGTATGTGCATTTACTTATCTATTTTATATGAAACATTAGGAGCAACATCAACGTGGAGCTGCTAATGGACTTGCAATGACAGCCATGTCTATCTTCAAAGCAGTTGGCCCAGCTGGAGGCGGTGCTCTGTGAGTGTGATTTTATTCCCAGTTTGTTTTGGTGGGAGTAAAGTGTTAAAATAGGTCTTAATTTCCTTAACTTCGATTCTTTGCAGATTTTCATGGTCACAAAGGCGTCAAGATGCTGCCTTCCTTCCAGGTTTCAACTAATTGAACAAATTGGTTAAAAGAAAAAGCTACATTGCTTGTCAGGCAATTAATTAATATTTGAATGCAGGTGACCATATGGTTTTCTTTGTCCTCAATGTGGTTATCTTCATTGCTGTCCTCATGACGTTCAAACCTTTCCTAGCTTTAAAACAGTGAAACTTGAGTTCGAAATTGCATTGCCTGATGAGATGGAACTAGAGAATGGGAAGGATTGCTCCTATTTATATATACATATATTTCAATTAACTTTTCGACAGAGGAAAGCAGCAGTAAAATCACAATCGAATCTGTCTGATTTAATTTATTAATACTATTGAGTGATACATTTGAAACAATATTATATTTCGTGTTTTTTTTTATAAGGCATAAAATGAAAAATAAGTGTATAGAAAGCTGATGAGTGCTTTCTCTGTTTTGGTTTAATGTCTAATAGCTACATAAGGAAAGAATATCCCAATAGAACAACTCATAGTTTTCGACAGGATTTGTTCACAACGTAAGTGTACGCAAGGTCTATATTTTTCATTTATAATTTCTCAATTTTGTTTATTTATAATTAAATTTGGACCCAATATGAGGTCGCAGAAACTCAGCCTCTAAAAATGGGGGATCTAGGCACACGAATGCCATTTATTGAAGATATGGTTGAACTACAAAGGAAGACATCATTCTTAAAGATGTGATGGTTAAGAGATTTAAAAAAAAGGTAAAAATGTTACTACACGCCTTGATTATGATTTATGATTATAAATTAAAGAACTAAAAATAAATTAAAACGTTTAATGTATCTAATTTTAATTATAATCACTATCAAGTTAAACTCGATTATAAAGTGAGAGAAATTTTATAATAAAATATGAGATATTTAACAAACAAATATCAATATAAAATATTAGATCTTATATGAGCATAATTGATATTTAATTTAAATTATTTGTAATTTTAATTAAAACTTAATTGAAATTAGAATTTAATTTCAATAAAATTGCTAAAACATCTAAAACATGTTATAAATAAGCTTAAGCTTTAATAGAGCTAGCATTTTTTGCTTAATCCTCTCTATAAGAGTTACAGAATTCTCTCAATATGTTATGTGGATACTATTAGAGGACGGATAAGGTTGAGATGGAACAATTTTAAAGTAGTTTGAGGGATGCGACAAAAATATAATCAAGCTTCGAAGTAAGATACAAATTGAAATTCATGCTTTATTTTCATTCATGTGTTAATCATTTTATAGAATTAAAGTGATCTTAATTTTAAGGAAATCAATATACGAAAATGTTTCATAATTATTTCATAATTCTCATGATATGATCCCGTCTTGATTTCTGAAGAGTAGTATTAGAGCAATATTTAATTTTGTAATTTGATTAAATTCTTTGATTGTGATTGATCTCGAAAATTGGAATTGAAACCAAAACTCTTAAGTTTAGATTTCATTAATAATCTGAATAGTTCAAATTAAAAGTATTTAGAAAACAAGAAACTAGAAACCTAGACTAAGCTTTGAACCCACAATCTTTGAAGTCTCGACAACCCAATCTAAAACACTAGGAATACTAGAATAGTTCTAGAATTCTGGATAAGATGGAAATTTTTAGAGTTATGCGATAGTTGTATTTTGGATGTATCTTTGTGGCATTGAATAAGAACAATGAAAAATAACATGTTGAAGACGACAGAGTTCTGGTTGTTTTTACATTTGTGTATTTGTTTATTGCGCCTGTGGTGTTGTTGCTGGAAACGAAGTGCAGTGGCCAGTGGAGAGGGTGACTATCTTAATAACTCGCTCGCAAGAGGTGGCTCGCTAAAGAAGACAATCGGAGAAAGGGAGCAGAACGGCGACAGGAGCAAAACCAGCAAAAGGCGGTGGTGAAAAACCGGACGAACCCTAATGTGGAAAACTATGGTGCACGTGTAAGACACGCGTCCCACACGGAATGTGCGAACGTGGTGTAGACGTGCAAGTGCCAGATTGTAAACGCGTCGAAGTTCCTTTTTAAACCCTTTTAATTTTTAATTTAATTGAGTTTAAATTAGTTTAAATCCCTAATATATTTAGAAAAGTGTTTTCAAATTGTCTTTCACAAGGTTTTTTTTAATTAGGAATGCTTTGAAATTCAGTTTAATTTTTTAAAAAGTTGAATTATTAAATTAAATTAGTTATCAATTTAATTCTAAAATTAAGGTAATTATTTTTCTTATTTTGATTAATATTAATAATTATATTGATTCCTAATTAAGTTTAGAAAAGTAGTTTCTAAAATTATAATTAATTCGATTGAAATTAACTAATTAGATTTTTTAAAGTTAACAAAAATGTTTTCTTAATCATTAAGAAAGTTGTTTCTTAAATTAAATTTATTTATTCCAATTTGAAAGAGATAAATTAAATTTATGACTATATATTTAGAGAGTAATTATTAAATTTATTTAGAAATCGTTTATTTATTTATGAACAATAAGTTTCTTGATTTTTTGAAAAAGTATTTTTCTTGATTAAAATTTGAAAAGTTTTTATTTATTAATTAAGAAAAATGAGCTTTCTTAATATTTTGGAAAATATTTTTTAATTTATTAAAGAAATATTTTCTAATTAATTAAGAAATCAATCTTTAAAAAACATAAATGACTTTCTTAATTAAATTTAAAAGTTTTTTATTTAATTTTGAAAGTAAATTTCTTTCAATATTAGAAAATAGTTTTCTAATTAAGGAAAAGTAATTTCAAATGAGATTAAAAATAGTAATTTCTAATTAGATTATAATGTGTTAGTTATACAATTTTGGAAAGGGAGCTTTTCTAAATTATATTAAGTAAGAAGAATAATTTATTGAAAATTGTTTTCAATTAAATTTTGTTAAAGGGATTAAGATAATTGGAAATAGTTTCCAATTGGATTTAAAAATCGTTTTAAGATCAAATTAAATGTCTGTTTGAAATGATAATTTAATTTATTTAAGAATTAATGGATTTAATCTAATTCAATTTTTTCAAATTGTTAGAAATATTATTTTAGATAATGAGGATCAATAACTAGAATTAAATGAAGCTTGATGTTTTATTCGTATAATTTGATTATGAGTACATAAGTTGCATACTTTATTTATATGTTTAATATATATATTGGATGCATGTTGAATTGTTTGTTTTATATGTGTAAAAACTTTACATGCAATTTTCTGTTTAATAAGTTAATGAAATTAAATCCCTCAAGAAAATGTTAAGTACACTTTGAGAACGTAATTGTTGCCTTCTGTTATTACAAGAGTAAACTAGAGCTTTGTTTATTGTTAGGCTTGTTGAACAAACTTAAGGGCACTTTAACCTGAATATGTATAGTCTTATGACAGTGAGTTCCACTGAACTAAATCTGTGTGATTTGGATAAGCAAGGTTAGGAATAATATATATGATATGTTTTGGCAAAAGTAGTTACCTAATGGATCTTGAAGTCACATGACATGTGATTGATAAAGTTTTTATCTGCCTAATAAGTTTAGTTGGTTTGTTGAGTAAACTCAAGATTAACTATATTTGAATGTAATCCTAGTCTACTAGAAAGATTAGAGTAATCTTTCCGAATAGTAATGAGGGCTATTATTTTGAATGAAATAGTGGGAGTAACTAAATACATGACTAAAGTTCTAATCTCACTTAGTATTCATGGCATATAATTAATTATTTGTTTTTTCTTACATTTATATTTTGTTTTGAGTAAAATTTACTTATTTTAGTATAATTGATACTAAGTTAGTGAACTAAGTTTCTTGGACATAGGATTATGATTGAGAAGAGTTCTTAAAGTTAGAAAAGCAAAATTGTATACCCATATGCAATTTTGCTATAATCCTTGTTAAGGATTTGATGACAAAGTTTTAAAAATATGTCAAAATCATATAGATGACAAAATGTATTGAGTTGATTAATGTCTCATAAACTTTAATGACAACAAGTAGGATGTATGTCAACACCATGATAGCAAGATGCAAGAGGTTTATTGAATAACACTAAAACGTATAGTACTTTGATGAAATTGTTTCACTTAATTTAACCCACTAAAAGCATAGACATGGATATCAATTAAAGGCTTTGTTATAGTATGATAATATTTTTCATAAGAAGAAAATGATTGTGTGACTTTTTTTGCCTATATGTAATATAATAGAGATCATATGTATTCCTAATTTATGCTTATGAGTATTTAATACTTAATTTGGATTCAACATTATTACAATGTTCAAAGCATGATAAGAAATAAATTGTTAAGTAAAAGTGGTTGATCCAATTTTATGCAAATAGTTTGTATATATTGGATCAAAGGAGACTGATGCTTAACATAAATGGCAAGCATAAAAAGTTGGATAACTGAGACTATCACTTTATGCCCTGTTGAGTAAATCAATATAATGGGAATCATAAAGTTACATACAAGAATATATGTATCCTTTTGATTATGGATAATATGAAATTTGTGAAACTTATCAAGTTGAACAATAACCAAATCAACCCTTGGTGAAAAGGATGATAATGTTACTGAATTGTTAAATCTTATACATGTGATGTATTGGATAGAATAATAATTCATAAAAGGATAATACTTCTATTTCATTAGATTACTAACGATTTTATGTCATATAATCATATGTATTAGATGAAATAATGATTTAAAATTTTTAAAAGTTCAAACTATTTAAATCTAAATAGAAATTAAGCATTGAGAACGTTGAAACATTTCGATAAGACCGATTTATTGAGTTTGAAATTTTTGGTTATCTATAGGAAATGAGATTTTTTGGTAAATACCTCAATAACTAAATTTCATAAGAGTATGGATTTATATAAGGAGGAAAATACAATATGAGATATTGTATGATGCAATATTATTTCTTCTATAGGTATGCCTAATACAATGACTTAACTTCAATAGTTCTAATTGAATCAATTAACAAGATTTCATATTAGATATAAAATGATAAATCTTTGAAAGAGTCAAAGTTAATGATTTAAGGATGTGATGCTTAGCTTAATCATATATTATCTACAAAGTTTATAACCAAATTGGATAATAAAAGGTTACAAGATATCCAAAAGGTTGGATATAATCTTAAAGAACTGTTAAACAAATTTTTTGTTTCAACATATGCTTATAGGAGAATGGTTTTTTAAGATAAGTAATGGGAGTAAGAAGAAATTTGAAAAGTTCAAATCTCATGATAGTACAATTGGAACTATTACCTTTATTGATACATTCGATTTATAGTTGAAAAGCTACGAGACATTGAAAGACCACTTTCATGATGAATTCAAATAGTTTGGTTTTGGAGATGATTGTTAATTTATCATGTTTGTGAGAAGGTCAGTGGGAGTATAATTGCCCTCTTTAATGGGAGTATGTAGAGACATATTGCTCACAAAGAACAATACTTCTAATTTTTAATTGTTAAAAATATAATTGTCCAAGTGCAACTCTTGTTGGATATGAAAATGTAGCAACTTAATTTTGAGAATTAGATCTATAAAGATAGATTGGAATTTGTTCACCTATTACAAGTCCAAGTACACAAATAATGTACTAAAGATGTCTAGCATTTGAGGTATCAGATACTTGTGAAGTATTAAAGATATCCTTTATTCTCTGAGTTGATATTTGAGTTTAACGAGATAAGGATATTTACTTTAGCATTAAATCATAATTAAGGTCTATTTACTTAGAACAATATCAATTTAAGATTGGAAAGGTTCCAATGTAGCAGTAGTTGTTAATTAAGCCATCATAAAATTGTCATTTAGCAAAAATTATTAATTGGATCATTAAGTTCATTAATGAACTTGATATAGTTCCTTGCATTGTATAAAACAGTAATGTACTGTGGATCATTAAAGCCATTGGACGTGTCAAAGGAATTAAGTTTTCATCAAATATCCAAGGATGTATTTAGGCAATTTTTCTTAATTATGTGATAATTAAGATGGATGTTATAAGATTTAAGCAAGTAAGATATGGAGAATCTTGTAGCATAATCGTTATATAGTGATATGGCACAAGATACCTAAACAATTGACATAGTCAAAATGGGAGATTGTTAGTTTATGCCTTACAACTAGTCGATCAGTTGTAGTTTATTAACAATATAATTGAAAGACATTCTTTATCTTACACATGTTTAGATGTATATAATAAAGTCCATAGGATAATTATACATTACAAATGAGATTATAATTATGAGATTCATATTGCATTTATGTATTATCCCTAAATTATTCCTAGTTATTGTTCTATTATGACTAAACATTAATAGAACGTAAAAAGAGTAACACACATTATATTTTTCCTTTTGAAGGAAGTATTCGATCTTATTAACTAAAGTAAGGAGATATTTAAACAAACGTATAGGTACTTGTTAGCAAATAGGTTCACCGAACTGATCTAACATAAGAAATCTAGTTGGAACGTTACTTGTATTTCTATGGAAATTTTCATTGTGATAATTGTATAAGTGATCTTTTGACTTGAAGTCTCTAAATTTATCTTGTATAGGGATTGCTATATTTTAATACTACTTACAAACTATTTAATCATGGTTGTTCGATCGATAGTCACTAGATATGACATGAATTATATGGAGGTAGTTGTATGATCAACATGATTCATCACCCTAAAGTAATTAGGGAGAATGTTTTGTTGTTCTTGATTATTATTGATTTAGTAAATCCTTGGCTAAGGTAGAATGACACTTTGTAAATAGTTTACAAATGTCATTATTAAATTGATAACTAATGGTAGAAAACTAATATGATTGTTCTAAGAAAAAGTAGACATTAATTTCATGTTTTGTTTAATCGTAACATTATATGATGGAAGAATTAAATTATATAGAAAAATCATGCATAGAAAGGATGGTCAAAACCACTTTGAGATTCCTAAATATTTGGGTGGTTAAGATGCATTGTTAAATGCTAATATTGATCTATGCTTATAAATTATTTAATTAGAGAATTAAAAATAAATTAAAAGAAGTTTGAATTTATTTAATTCTAATTATAAATTAAAATTATAATTTATGATCATTATTAATAAATTTGGGAACCTAATGAGTCTCACATAAAGAATGAGTTGAAGAGAGCAGTTTTTGTTCAAAAATTTATACCAAAATTGAACTCAAATCTTAACATATATTAGAAAAAGACTAACGTTTTAAAAAATCATATAATTTAAACCTTAAATTAACATAATCATAAACTATTGTTTGAATTTCGCAAAAAAATGTCTATTTGGAAATTTTAAAAATAATTTAAGGCGATTGTCATAAGTTAGAATGACATGCTATATTAAGGATTGGACATACCATCACGTTATTAAGCTTGGTCTGTCGCTTATAACCAAAGCTTAGCATGTATTTTTGGAATTTAACATTTTTATTTATTTTTAAGTTAGATTATAATATTTAGTAATAATTAATTAGAGTCTCGTGATTGTCATCATATCCTTAATTCCTAATTCAATTGTCGTGTCATCAATGTCTTTTCTTGGTTTAAACAATTGATATTTGTTGCTTTAAGTGGAAGAAAAATGGCCATGAACATCTCTAAGAAGTGACTTTTGGTGATTTAACTCATTTCACAATAGGTTGCTGAGTGCTGACCTTTTGAGTTGAATTCTAATTATTAAGAAACGTATGTCCATTTTTAAATTCAAATATTTCAACGAACATCCCTAAGAAGTGACTTTTAGTGATTTAACTAATTTCACAATAGGTTGCTGAGTGCTGACCTTTTGAGTTGAATTCTAATTATTAAGAAACGTATGTCCATTTTTAAAT
>JAOSBN010000004.1:26533554-26552227 GCA_027563595.1 Erythroxylum suave | reverse complement strand
ACAACTGCCTTTATCTTTCATGCATTCATGTAATGGAATGCTTCACATTCTTATATGATCAATTAGTCACTTTCACAAGTCATATTCACATTCAGAATACATTTATCATCAGATCGTAGTCCGGCATTCAACATAAATGTTGAGAAAACACTTTTTCAATCATATGCATATTCTTATGACTCTTTGGAATTTAACAATCAAGTTAGATATCACATAGTTCATCAAATTCACATACAAGGAGCACTTCAATATCACATTCATGCATCAAGATCATCGGACCTTCAATGTTCGGAATTAACACAATGAATGTCGCATTCATAAGATAATTCAAAACATAATATGACCAGAGCAATCAATAAGTAAGACCATCTAGGTCGACTTTCACAGTAGGTTCCTGATTAGCTGTTGCTTCCAAGATCTGGAAACGTCTGGATGCGGATATTTATCCTGCACATCAATATTATTCAATACACACGTTGCACACACATTAATAATTGCACAATCTTAAGTATTCTTTTATGCACAAATGTGTATATGGACTATGTATAATGCATGCTCCATGACAATCCTGGGTAAATTATCAAATTTCACATTTTATCCACATTCTCATTTTACAACTCAATTACTCGACATTCCATTTTTTTTGTATTATTTGCTCTTACAGAATCCAACCCTCACTAGCTTTTATTCAATACCTATTACTCATTTCCTTTGTACACATGTCTTTGGTGCTTTAATACCAACAATTCATTCACTAATGTTGTTCTAACATTATATAATCATACAATATCCAAACTCATTCTTTCTTAGAAATTCTCCAAAATTCCAAACCTTCAGGTCTATTTTTCTTGTTCATTATGACAAAGAAAATGAAGTAATTTGGCAATACTTTCTTCTAGAAAAATGTTCCCAATTGTCTTAAGTTTCTAATGAAACCAAGTCATTCAATTTAGTTCAGTATTTCAAAAGTTATACTCCAAGTATTTCAAACTATTCATAAACTAAATCAATATCCTGTACTAAATTTCAATTCAGAAATATGAAATTCTAGAGATAGAATTAAAATTCTATTTCTTCAGACAATTTGTATTCCTATATCTCTAGTTTACTCCAAATCAAAAATTATCCTAATTGGATAACTACAGGTCAAGATATCATTAAAATGTCGAGGCATGTTTAAGTTGTGCAAGAAAGTTGGTCGCGGCGAAGCCAGGAGTTGGCCATGCGAACTTTTCCCGAGAGGAAAATTCCTAGTGAAATCCTACAAGTTGGCTAGGTCAAACCAAGGAGTTGACCGCTTTGAACTTTTCCTGAAAGGAAATCCTATAAGTTGGCCACGACGAACTTTCACAGAAGCATAATCGGAGAACACCCTTTTTACTTCATTTACTCTTCATTCTCAACTCTACTTCAACTCAATATCATTTACCACAATTCAAAGATTCATGCTTGTTAATAAACATCAAAAACTTCTACCATTCACACACATCATCAAATTCAAACATCCCATAAATCATTATCATCAATCTCAATTTATTCAGCATAAATGATTTATTAAACACCAACCTATGAAGATTAAAACCCAACTTACTTGATCAATCCTCCAAAAATCTTTAAACACAACAAGAAGCTCTAACTTCCCATGACACTCATGTACATCATCATGGAGGTTGAGTCTTTGGTGGGAAATGAAGAAGAGAGCAAGATAGAAGCAACTAAAGTAGATGGAAGCAGTGTGACATTGATGATGGTTACGTAAGTAAAATCATGGGAGTGAAGAAAGATAGAAGAGAAGACAAGAAGAAGAAGAGGGTCACGAAAATGAGAAGGAAATGAAGAAGAGAGAGCAAGTGAAAGACAACAATTAAATGGTCTTTCAAATAATTAAGACCATAGTGGGTTATAAAGTAAAGGTATGGCTTGGCAAGTGACATGTGTCCATTTCCTATTGATTCACAATTAGTTCTTTTATTAACTAGTTCATTTGTCTCCAATTTCTAGTCTAATTATCTACCAAATTTCAATGACTATTGTCATTAATTCCCAATATCTCTTTTCAAAAATTATACTACCATTTATTGATTGTTCTGCCACTTGGTAATTTTCCTAGTTCAAAATTACTCATAATTCCAAAAAATTCTCAAATTTCTCGAAAAATTCTAAATCAATAATTTGATTCCCCAAATCAATTTTTAGAACAAAATATTCACTATCCACATCATGATCACATTAAATCAATCATTAATACCCAGAAAATGTCAAATGAGTGCATGTACAATTATTTTCATGTGTTCGAAAATTCAAATTCACATGTGTGTATGCTAACATTATGCATGAGCATGAAAAGCATTTTTCTTAATCTCTCATTGATCTCACATGAATTGTATTTTAGGGTTCTAACTCGTAGTATGGGAACAGGATTTTACACAATAAATGGTGGGTTCTCTAATAAATCATGCCATAGTCTATTTACTCATTCTACTATGGTTGTCTCATGGTATTCCCTTTTATGGCATAATACCATCAACACTAAATTAGCTTTCATAACATGGTTAGCCAACAAGGACCACCTCCTAACACTGAATCATTGGCACAATATTGTTCATGATCCATGTGTTCTATGTCACTTGGCTTTTAAAGATCGAGGTCATCTTTGCTTTCAATGTAATTATTCTAAAGTTATTCGGAGTCGTATTAGACATTTAGTTCTGTCACAATCTGGTTGCTACGATTGGGAGTTTGTATTGCAGTGGGTAACTCCTAAACAAGGAAAGGAGCCCCAAATGCAACTCTCTTCTCTGTTGCCTTTGAACTGTCTATATATTGTATTTGGAAAGAAAGGAATAGACATAGATTCACTGTTGCAAAGGAAGAGAAATACCAATTAGTACATGAAACTATCAACCTCATTCGAGCTGCCATTTTTGCCATCTTACTACTGACATGAAGCGAAAATGGCAATTCTAATATTTACTAAAGCTTGTGTTTTGATTTGTTCGTCTTACTAATTTTTTATCGTTATTTATCATTCATTTACCCGAAAAAATGTCTAGACTATAAAATAAAACATATGATTGATGTAACAGTTGAGGGATTTATGTATTATAAGACTTTAGAATCATCTTTGGAGTTAGTTGAGAAGATGGAAATGAGCAACTATTAGGTAATCAAGTAGGGAAATGGCAATCAACCTAGTAGATATGCACAATATAGATGCTATCACCATATTGGTAGCTAATGTAAAGGCTTTCACAAGGAAAATTAGATAGTTTGAATGGAATAATGAGAATAGTATAAACATTATGGTGATAGTTGTGTAAGGAATGATATAGTGGTGATGATTGTCAATTTGATAACACTTTTTTAGTAAAATGAACAAGTTAATTAATGGGAAAACTACCTGTGACCTCAGGCATATCCTTATAATAATATATGCAATCTAGGATAGGTAAATCGTCTAATATTCTTAAAGGATAATCTGGAAGTTTAAAGGCCACCTTTACCTAAATATTATGAAAAAAAATAGTATGAGAGAAACCAAGATAAGAAGTATTAATGACATAATTCATATCTACATTTGAGGTTTAAAAATTTATAGACTTTAATTCATAATCTCGAAAACCAGATTGTTATACTTGCAAGTTGGTAATGGAGAGACCCTAAAATCTATCAACACGATGCTTAGTCATAAGAAATATGGAAGGGAAACTACTTTGAGAAGTAGAGAGAATTTGACTAATGACATAAATAGGGAAGCTAACAAATTGAAGTTTGTTATTGATGAACAAGAAGAGAAGAACAATGAGAATAAGTTCACTATATCAAATGAGATAAACTATTCCTTTTTTTAATGATGATTCCTATTTTTGTATTGAATTAACAAAAGCTAAAATATATGATTCTTTATAGGACATCATAAATCAAGATGACCAAGTTCCATATGAGCACAAGAAGGCAGGGGAAAAGATATCGCAAATATTAAAGTTCAAACACCTTCGCATAGAACTTACAATGTTCTAAATAGGAGGGCGATCAGTCCTTCTCTTACCTACTGAACCATAGAGTCCATCTAAAGGACTATAAATATGTGCTTATTGGAAGATAATCCAATCATTTAATTTAGTTTTACATGTGTGTTTTGATTTATTTTATATGTATTTTTCCAATTTCACTTGTTTTTCCTTTGTTTTATATCTTTGATTTTTATGTAGGTTTTAATTTTTTTAATGTATTTCATAGACTTATAGCAAATAAAATCACCAAAGGGCTTAGAGAACTTTTCTCTATATTTTTATTCCTTTATGTCCATCTTTTACAAGCTATTTCTATTTTTTTATGTTTATTAGTTGTCCATTTAAGACAATGTATAATTTAGTATAAAGGGGGATTATGTTGAGACTTAGTTGATTGAAATTAGTTTCATTTGCATTTGGTTAATAACTGTCACAACTTGAATTTTCATTTTTTTTCTTAATTGTTAATTAGTACCTTTAATAAATATTTTTCTCATATAGTGTACTTTTCATATTATTTTATTCTTAATCTTGAGTTTTTAATTATTTTTCATTTTGGTGCTTAAAAGAGGTTTTTTTTTCTAGAATTAGTTTAATGAGGAGATATTTTGTGAATAATTGGTGAAAGTTAAAGGATAAATTTGGTGACTTAGAATTTTTGAAGAAAAGATTAAGAATAGTTATTGTTAGTGAATGAAATGGAGAATGGAGGAGAAATAAATTGCATTTATTAGAGGAAAATTATTTTGAGGTGATTAGTGTGCCTATAAGTGATAAATATATGAAAATTTAGAATTTGAAAAGGAGTTAAAGGATAAAAGTTATAGATGTACATGCTTACTTTATTTCCTTAAAAGGAAAAGTATCTATATTTTACATCTTCAGAGACATGGTCAAATTTCACAAATTAGTATGTTTAGTAAGACTAAAGTTGATTCTACAATTTTACTTATAATTTGAAGGCTTAGACAACTAATTTAGAAGTTGGTTAAATAATAATTTATAAGTTTAGATATTATGTAATTTTTGTTAAATAGTTTGGGTAAATTTGTAACGATTTAAGGGATATAGCTGATTTACCCTAGGTCATTTAGGGTATTGCAATATGGGATGTGATTTATTTTTGAGAGAAAATATCAAGGATTATGGGAATTGAAATTGGTTAGGTGTTTAACATAAAAATTATACATAGTAAGTATGTAAAATTTTGTGGTTTAGATCTAAATGATTTACAAGTTATGCTTATTGAAAATTTTTGACTTTATATAAAAATATCTGTTTATTATAGACCATATAATAATATTGTGATTATGGTGAGTCTTTTTTAAATATCTCATGAAAACTTTGTTTATATAAATTAAGAGAGTTGGTTAAATTATATGGTGTACAAAATATGTGAATACTTATCATCATCATGATTATCAACACCCAGTTGAAATCTTGCTAAGGAGCGGGGTTTTGGGAGGTGCGATAGTATATAACCTTATTCCTACCTAGTAGAAAGGCATGCGAATACTCATATGAAATTTATTAAATTGTTAATGTAGTTATATGGGAATGTTGTCTTGATTATGAGGTTATGTTGAAATTTTATGACATATTCCTTGAATGTACTGATATAGTGGAAATTAGTTAGTTTGAAAGTATGTAGTTCCCTTAATGAAAAATATGTTGATAAATGGATTATTTAAATAAATTTGAATGAGAGAACTAAGTGGGGTGATGTAGCAAATTTCCTTAGACAAGACCTAAGTAAGGTGGCTTAGGTAACGGATCCAGGCGAGGTGACTTAGGCAAACTTCCTTAGATAAGACCTAACTAAGGTGGCTTAGGTAATAAACCTAGGTAAGGTGACATAGGCAATGAAATAAGCATCCATAAGTTAAAGAGTTAACACAAATGAATAAAAAATTAATGAAGGGCATTTTTTCCCACACCAAGTGTATTATCACTCACAACTAAATTTTTTTCACTTACCGGGTGTAATACTAACGTTTTCCTTTTTCCTCAATTAGGTAAAAGGAAGGAAGTTATCGAGTCGACAAGCCAATTGTAGTGGCAGTAAGAGGGAAGTTTAGTAAAGGTCAACTATAATACTTGTCCTTATCTTTATTCTCCTTGTATTTTGATTACTTGATGACTTTGGTATTAATATACTTCGGAGGTCTAGATGGTTTTATTATATAGTATGGGTTATGCTATTGATCTCTAGGTTATTATGTAGGACTTACAACGTTAGTAATGAATGATGAACTAGATTTCTGTAAGAAATATTTAATGATGAATGTTTTATATGTAATTAATTTTGAATCTCTTATTGAATGAAAGGTGAATTAGTAACTTCTTAGTAAGTAGGTTTAAAATATATAAGCTTATAAGGTTAACATAGTGTCAAGTTAACATTGTACAGTCACTTCGAGCCCTGTTTAGGTAAGAGTTTGACAAGTTGGTATCAAAGCAAAGGTTTAGTAGGATTTATTAAGTACTAAATATGGGATTGTTGTCTATAAGATGCCTTCAAGTAGAAAAGTCAATCAATGCCTAAGGTTGAGAAGGGATCAGTATAGTCGATCAATGCTGTTGGTAACCAAGGTATAGGGAGCAAGCACTTCGAGGCTCAAATCATGGATGCTTGCATTAGTGCTAAGCATATGGATGTATAAGTCTACACCCCCTACATCTTACACTTGGATCCCTAAGAATTTATAAGCATACTTATAGTAGTTTTAAATGTTCAGTCTTCTTACTGTACTAAAAGTGATTATCAAACATACTAAAAAGTGTAATGCATATAACTTCTATAGATTAGTTAATCCAAGAGAGTCAGACTAATTGTTCAAGGCCACTAAAATAGCCTTTACCCTATTAGAGTTGAAAGATGCATATAATACTTCTAATATGTATGACTTATTACTTGGAACAACAGATGCATAATTGTCTAGGGTGAGGGCCTTATGTAAATGAACACTAAATTAGGAGTTGTTTAGCCAGGAGATTTTCAAGAAGTACCTCACAAAGACATTTAAATAGGGTAAGCTAATGATTTCCTAATTCTGAGCTAAGGATACATAACTATTAAGGAGTACATGGACAAGTTTGAGGACTTGTACACTTAAGGTATTAAGGTGTTATCAATTGAGCAGATGAACTGTGAAAACTTCAAAAAGGGGTTGAGTGCAATTTATCATAATGAGTTGGCATCGTATAAGAGCACTCATTTTAGGAGATGGGTAAAGAAGGCTTTAGAAAAGGAGCTGAAGTCCAAAATAGTTAAACAGAGGAAAAATAAGGGGTATTTGGGCCTTTAAGGGCAAGAGTGGTAGAGGTGTATATAGTGATGGTAGCTGATACAAAAGTCACTTTGGAACTCAAACTTTCACCGAAGTTGATCACCAAGACCCCTTGCATAGCAATCTCACTTAGGTTCGCTTAAGCAAGACTTAGCCCTCAACGACCCTCGAAGTGTTTACCTCACATACTTGAAGAAACAATGCTACGAAAGTAACAAGAAAATAAAGGCAACAAGAAAAAAACAGAGATATGGTATAATCAACATTTATATCACCTTCCCTCAAAAGAATACAAGAAATGTTCTCTCTCTAAATGATAAGAGCAAAGGTTTATGTTGACTTGCACTTACATAGTGCTGCAGGTACTCCTCCAACAAACCATTGATCCTTTCTGTTTAGCCATCTATTTGTAGGTGATTTGCCATTGAAAACTTCAAATCGTAACCCATCATATTGAAAAGGGATGTCCAGAATCGGCCTATAGATTTAATATCTCGATCACTCACAATATCTTCTGGAACTCCGAAATACTTAACCATGTTCTTATATAACAACTCAATTGCAACATCCGAGGGACAAGTCACAGGAGTTGGCACGAAGATCGCACACTTGGAGAATCTTTCAACCACCATCATGATTGATGCCATGTTGTCCACCTTTGAAAACCCCCTAATAAAATCCATTGAAACCAATATCCACAATCTCTTAGGGATGGATAAGGTTTCTAGCAAACCAGCTTCCTTCTTCCCCTCTAGCTTATCCAATTGACACACGAGGCACATCTTGACATAAAATTCCATGTCATTCTTCATCTTCTACCAAAAGTAGGAACGAGATGGAAGCGCTAACATCCGTTGGACTCCTGGGTGACCAACTCACTGTGAGTCATGCGTCTCCTTTAACAACTATTTCCGCAATCCACCAAATCTTGACACATACACTTGACTACTGTTAGTCATCAAAAACACATCATCATCGAGTCAAAACCTACGTACAATACCTTCCTTGACTTCAGAAATTAACTTACAGTATATGATGTCTAATGGAGTTGCCGCCTTGATTTGCTTCAACAGGTTGGACTCCACCCTTATGACCGAATAAAGGGTTGAAATACCTCCTTCCTACTCAAGGCATCTATCACGTTGTTATGCCTCCTCGGTTTATATTCCCATGCGAAGTGATACTCAGCAAGAAACTCCTACCACCGGGCTTGTTTTGCGGACAACTTCTTTTGGGTCCTGAAAAATATGTTAGCATCATTATCCATTCGGACAACAAACCTGGTTCCCAGTAAATATACTGGCTACGTCTCAAGGCATGCACCGCCGCAAGCATCTACTTCTTATGCGTCGAGTAATGCTACTTTACACCATTAAACTTTTGACTCTCAAATGCTACCGAATGACCCTCCTGTACAAGGACTCCACCAATGGCTTTGTTCAAAGCATCAGTATGTACCTCAAATGAAAGATCGAACATGGGCAGCTTCAACACCAGTTCGGTTGAGATTGTATCTTTAAGTTTCTCGAATGCCTCCGCATCTGTCGTCGACCAACACCACTCTTGCTTCTTCTTAAGCAAGTCCATCAATGGTGTCGCTTTCTTGGAGTATCCCATAATGAACCACCTATAGTAGTTAGCTAGGCCGAGAAAACTTCACAATTCTTATACTGTCGTGGGAACTTGTCACTTAACTATCGCCTTTACCTTTCTCGGATCCATCCTGACCTAACGCTTACTCACCACGTGACCCAAGAATCTGATCTCCAATTGGGCAAACTCGCACTTCTCCATCTTTATGTAGAGCTTGTGTTGCTTTAGATGTTCAAATACCTGCCTCAAGTGTTCCACATGTTCTGCCACGTTAGTGTTATACACCACGATGCGTCTAAATAGACCATCATGAACTCATCCAAGAATTCTTACAATGCATCATTCATAAGGTTGTAAAATGTAGCAGGGGCATTAGTTAATCTAAATGACATGACTAAAAATTCATAGGATCCATACCCAGTTACGAACACTGTCTTCTGCTCATCACCATCGGCTATCCGCACTTACCCAATACCCACTCTTAAGATCCAACTTAGTGAACACCTCAGCTCTTGACAACCTGTCCATCAAATCCTGAACCAAAGGTACCAGGTACTTGTTTTTTATCATTACCTTGTTCAGCGCTTGATAGTTCACATACATCTGAAGTGTACCATCTTGCTTCTTCTGAAACAATACCGGGCTACCGTATAGGGCTTTGGACGGTTGGATGAACACTACCTCCAACAATTCAGCAAGTTGTTTATGAAGTTCTGCCAATTCCATCAAGGATATCCTATATGGGCACATGCAGGTGGGATCGCTCCAAGAACCAACTCGATCTTGTGATCTACCTCAAGACGAGGGGGAAGAGTTTTCGGCAACTCCTTAGGCATCACTCCCAAAACTCCCTCAACAAGCTTGCAACTGCATCAGGGACTTCCACTAAATGGTCTTCATTGATTTCCCATATGGCAGTGAGATAGGTCTCCATGCCTTTCTTCAACCCTTTCTCGATGCTCATGGCCGAAACATATCTTACTGAAGTTGTAGCATTTGTCGTTCCACCATTGAACCTACAACAATTCACGTAGAAGGAATTTTAATCATTCATTAACATCATACCTCCTAAACTCGGATACAACGCTACCTTTGCTACTTTGAGGAAATCAACCCCCAATATCATCTTGAAATCCTCCAATGGTATGATAATGAAATTCATCTTAGTACGCCAACTTCCAATTTTAACTGGAACGTTGTAAGCAATCCCATAACTGCTTGTGCCTTCCTTGCAAGAATTTTAATCTTCATTGGGGAGATGGACACTCTTATGCCCAACTTTTGAACCATCCTTTGCGCTAAGAAAATATGGGTTGCACCTGTATCCACCATTACGGTAATGTCTTTCTCCCCAACCTGTACACCCATGTACATTAGTCTATCAAAGGGAATTGAATCGCTACTAGCCGCATTAAGCAAGGTAATCGGATTTAGTGCCGCATCTTCTGAAGATTCACCGTCTTCTTCGACAATTAGGGCATTCAACTTCTCTTTTCTTGGGAACTCTCTGGCAAATTGTGGACCGCCACACAAGTAACAAGCAACCTTGCCCTTCTTCAAGGACGTCTCCTCATTCTTAGAGCTACCGTTATGCTTGCCCTTGCCCTTGAAATCCCCCTTCTTAGAATCTTTCTTCTTCTTCCCCTCGGTCATCTCCTGCTGGGCGTAGCCTTTGCCCTTGGAAGAATTTGAGGAGCTCATCTTAGAATCTTTCGCAATTCGAAAATCCACTAAGGCATCAGCGGCCATGATTGCACCAACTATAGCTTTTATGTTTTGCCTTTGTAACTCCATTTGAGCCCACGGTTGTAACCCAGATAGAAAATTGAAGAGCTTGTCCTCATCTGACATATTCTCAATATCCAGCATTAGAGAATTAAATGATTTCTCATAATCTCTTACCTATCCATTTTGCTTAAGTTTCTTCAAGGCATCTCTCATGAGCCGAGAAGTATTCATGGGAAGGAACTGGTCCTTGAGCTCCTCCTTCATCTGCAACCACGATTCCATAGGAGTTTTACCCACGCTGATCTCCGTATAGGTCCTCGTCCCCCACTAGAGCTTGGCATCCCCATCCAAGTATATGGTCGTCACATTGACCTTCTCAGTATTAGGTATCCTAGAAGTCGGAAAGTACTGCTCCATATCCCACAAGAAGTTTTCCAACACCTTAGCGTCCCTTACGCCTTCAAACACCCTGGGTTCACGTACCTTCACAGATAAAAGTTTTGGTGTAGAGTTTCAACCCACTCGACATCTAGAGTTACAACAGCATGCCCCAGCACAGTGATCTCTAACTGGGTCTCATCTTGTGCCTTTAACATATCCGCTATTTGTTGTTGCAACTGTTGGATCTGCGCCTCCAACATCTCGATTCGAGTATTGTGAGATGTGACTTCTTCCTCCTATTGAGGAATTGGCCCAATGAGTGCTTCCATCTTAGTCACTCGTTCTGTCAAGTTGCCTACTGCCATTTTGAAATTTGGCTTTGATACCAATTGATATAAAGGTCACCTTGGAACTCAAACTTTTATTGAAGTTGATCACCAACACCCGTTGCACGGTAGTCTCACTTAGGTCCACTTAAGCAAGACTCAGCCCTTAACGACTCTCAAAGTGTTTACCTCACACACTTGAAGAAACAATGATACGAAAGTAACAAGAAAGTAAACGCAACAAGAAAACAACAGAGATACGGTATAACCAACCTTTAGATTACTTTCCCTCAAAAGAATACAAGGAATACACTCTCTTTAAATGATGAGAGCCAAGCTAGAATGAGCTATATATAGGCATCCTAACTTGAGAGTCAAGTTATATTCAGAATCCCACTCAATCTGAACTGCCTAATCTCACTCAAATTGAACTACCTAAGATCGTGCTAAAATCACATCTATCTCTATCAGATTACATCACATGGATTAATTGGATGACACCTCCATCCCAATAGGACTCTAACTGATAAGATAAGATAACAGAAAGATAGAGTTTACATTCGACTAGGAAACTAGCATCCTTATCCTTGAAGATCTCTACTATCTTCAGATGTTGAATCCCTTTGTAACTCTAACTCTTAGTTGTCGCCGCATCATCCAAGATCTCTCCACGATCTCTATCTGCTGATAATGCAGTGTGATCTTGCCGAAGTCCATGTAGCACATTGTTCCTATCCAATGCTTCCCACAACAAGTTTGTTAATCATGGTCCATTCATCTGAGCATGAGCTAAGTGCTTAGTTCGTCAAGTCCTTAGCTTAGGTCGTGTCAATCTCCACAAGGTCTGAGACTCTACCAAAATTTGCACCAAGTTCGATCCCACTCGCCCATGTTTGCGTTAGTATTTTTTGCATGCCTTCCTCATGCTTGAATCCGGCTAACCTTCCTCCTATGGCTCGACATGAAGGTCGCTAAGAAGTGCTTCAAAGTTTTAAGAGTCTAACAACAGCCATAATGGCAGACTCGTGGAGTCCAAGGAAAAACCATGATGAGGGACAGTTCTAAGTTGAACCAAGATACTATGGGACAATGCTTAAGGAGTATATAGTTTCTAAATGTAGTATATGTGGTAAGGTTTATGGTGGAGAGTGTAGGAGCATGCTATGAATGTAGGGAGGCAAGACACTTAAGGAACGATCACCTCAAGACTTATGAGTTATGATTAAGTACCCTATTATTTATCAGTGTGAAGAGAATAGACACATTAGGACAGTGTGTCTCGAAAGGGCTCGAGCGGGAGGAGATCAAGGGACACCTAGTGTAGATAGTTATAGAGGTAGAAGTGTTAGGACAGGGACCACTAAAAGTTATAATGCTTATGAGAATTGGTGATTTTACCATATATAAGTCATCCACTGTAGGAGTTTCAAGTATCGAAACACCTATTTAGCCTAGGGTCTTTGCCATGACTCACCAAGAGGTAATAGCTTCATTAGAAGTGATCATTGATAGGGTTCACATTTTTGGAAGACTTGCTTATAAATTGATTAATCCAAATGCAACCATTCTTTTGTTGCTTGTGTTTTGTGTCAAATGATGATTATGATGTGGGTGATTTGGTTGATGAAATTTATAATGCTGAGTTACTTTGAAATATAGTGGATGGGTTATAAGTATAAATTATGATTTAGATCATAATTATGTATCAGTCCACATAAAATCTTACATGTCCATAAATTTTTTATGTAAATATCTACATGTCATGATTGAAAGTAATTTTATTAGTCACATCAATAAAAAACCAAATTGATAATTTTAATTGAATTAGTAGAGTTTTAAAAAGTTATTTAATGAAAATTTTAATATTAAATTAAATTTCAGAATATTCAGTAATTTAAAATCTATTATCCCTTTCGTTCGAGAGTCACCAAAAACAAAAAAGAAAAATCATCCAATTTCAGTAAAAAGCTGTTTAACTGCTGCGTTCAGATACTATTCAAACTCTTTTGCCCTGCTTTCCAAAGAAGAAAACATGATATAATATTGTCCTACTATTTAATTTAATATAAACTCCTCTACCAAACCTCAAGAGCATTGGGCTGAGTTGCACAAATTGTTTACAAAACAACATTTTGGTTTTGCATTCTAGATAACAGTTACCGGGTATTGATCTAAATGGGAGTATTTTTTCTTCGACAAAGGTATCCAACAGTTATAAAGATCCAAGTTATGAGAGGATGGAATCATCACAAAGAATCGAATACAATTTGCAGATGATCTTTTCCATCAAAACTTAAAAGTGGACATGCATTTAATAGCAACTGTGCTTTATTCACCAACTAGTTCTGGTACAACTAAACTAGAAGGTTAAATAAAATTCACAGAATTGATTAAAATTTTGTATACCGCGTGGTTCTACTGAAAGTGAGTATTACACTCTCATAGCATCTGCAGCCATGGAATCTTAACGCATCTGTTAAGAAAAGAAAAACCAGACCATACGCTACTATCTCTTTTTGCAGTGATAACCATGCCGGTAACAGGGATAGATAATAATCGAAGTGGGTTTTTGGTGCGATAATCCAAAACACTGAAATGGTCGAAAAACAGAGGGAGCTAAATCTTTTAGGCCACTGACAAACAAATATCTTCCTCATGAGAGCTTGCTGAGTACAATCTTCCCAAAAACTCTCCTTCAATCTATAAGACAGACAATAAGTGACATCATGAAGGAATATGTTGTTTTCTTTAAGACCCTAATCTCAGAACAACACTAGAGTGAAGAGAAACAAATGGAAATGAGAGAAAGCATACCAACAAACTCACACATGGACAACATCCAAATTACATCTAATAAGCCAATGCCAAGATTACAGAAAAAAGGGGGGCAATTCTATTAGAACATTGAAGCCTATATTCAAAAGACCCACAATACATTAAACTAGACACAGAAAACCAGACAGTCAACCCCAAGTTCCTGGTGATCAAGGCAGAAAAATGCTTCTTACACAACAATTAGAAGACAAAGCCCATATTTGACAACTTGTCTGAGCCCCATTTTTACCATCAAAATTCAATTCAAGAAATCAGATATTACAAGATTAACAAAAATTACAACAATTGAGAAACACAAGAAAATTCCAATTTTAAAAAAAAGTAAAGGAGCTAATTCAAGAAGAAGAAGAAGAAGAAAGAGGGCGTTGAGGAGGAGGAGGAGGCAAAAGTTGATGTAGACTCTGATGAACCTCTCTTTGACCTCCACTACTCCTCAAAATAAAGGGATGCTGCAACAGCTGCGACGCAGTCCACCTCCCGTTCGGTTCTCTCTGCAAACAACAGGAAATAAAATTCCTAAACTCCCTGCTAGCCGTACGAGGCGCCTCAGGCGGCTGAGACATACAAATCGCACACATCAAGCTCGCCCAATCCGCCTGCCGACTCACTGCAAACGGAAACCTACCCAGATAAAACTCCAATATGCTCACCCCCAAACTCCATATATCTCCTGCATACCCATCGTATACACCCTGATTCAGATCAGTGTTGATTCTCTCTGGACTCATGTACGCAATCGTCCCGACAGATGAGTTACAAGGGTCCATGGTTTGAGCGAGAATGCGACTGACGCCAAAATCGGCGATCTTCACGTGCTTTTCGGAGTTGATGAGGAGGTTCGAGGGTTTGATGTCGCGATGAACGATGTGTCGGCGATGAAGGTAGGCGATGCCGCTTAGGACTTGGCGAGCGACGTCGGATAGGATAGACTCGTTGGGGATGTGGTTGGCTTCTAGGGACCCTCCGTCCATGAACTCGAGGAGAACCTGGATCTGGCCGTTGTGGTCGAACATATCGTGGCAGCGAACGACGTTTGGGTGGTTAACGTCCCGGAGGATCTCGATCTCGCGGCACATCTGGAGGCGAACGGAGTCTTCGTGGTTTCCGTAGATTACTTTCAGCGCGTAGAAGCGGCCGGTGGGCCGATGGGTCACCTTGTAGACAGTGCCGCCGCTGCCGCTGCCGATGCGGTGGACGCGGTTGAGTTCCGAGAAGCTGATGGGCTGCTGGTTTTGGGTGGTGGAGGATGTGTTGGAGGGTGGCGGGAGGGGAAGCGGAACAGCGAGTTGTGGCTCTCTTTGAGGTAGGGGTAAGGTTAAGTCGGGTCGTCGGCGGCCTCGGCTTCTACCGGCGGCGGCGGCGGCAGTCGATGGTGGTGGTTGAACGGGTCTCATGTTTTATGAGTTTTGAAGATTTGATGGAATGAATATGTAATTTTCTTTATAAAAGATTGGATGTTTAGGAATGAGATTGACGATGATGACAATGATAAGAAATGGAATCACAACACCCACCAATCAGTGATGGGATTCATATGCATGAGATTGAGATACTAATAATACAACTAGCAAGGAAAGAGAGAAAGCAAAACTAGAATAAAGAATCCATGAGAGAAACTGGTTCACTTCGATTTCTTTCTTTCTTTCTTCTTCTTCTTCTTACTTTTGTCTCTCTTATTCTTTACACACATATATATATATATATAGATATTGTAAAAGAAGAAGTTTCTTGGAAAAGGAAAATACGAAAAAGTCAGATGAAAAGTTTTGTTATTTCAATTTTAGTTTTACTTTTAATATTGTGGAGAGAGACCCACGCCACGCGCTTAAAAGAGAAGTTGAAGTGTTTTAATGATTGTGGAAAATTTTAGCAAGAGAAACTGGAAGACATATGATATGATAGAAAGAAAGACCCGTTCCATTCCACAATAAAGAATTGATTTTCTTTTGTGTGAGTTTGAACACCTTTGTGCCATCGTCACGTTGAGGAGATTAATCTCCACTATTAGCTTATGGGACTCTAAAAAAGGAAGATCAAATTCTTGCGGAAAATGCCTTTTTTTTTTTCATATCATGTTTTTTAATATATCAAGGCAGTGATTTTTATTAAATTAAGTTGCAAATGTCTTAAAATAGACAAAATTACAATACATACATAATCATGGAGTGGTGACTACTTCCACTGCAGCAACTACGTTAGTTAACGCGTAAGATGTCAAAAATTTCAGAGAAAAGATTTTAACTTGATGAATTTGGACAAGACCTCGTCAAAATAAAACTAAAATGTATTTGAACAATTCAGGAGAACTAAAGAGTCAACCACGAGGTGAACAATTCAGAATTTCAGCGCCCTGCTGCCTGCTTTGGACTGACTACTATGTAGAATTAACCACTTTGACCCATTACTCATATAAAATCGGATACAATCAAAATCACCATTATATAATTAAGCGTCAAGAACTAAAGACTTTCGTAATCACTTAATAAGAATGTGTTAAATCTTCTTATACCCAGCAAGAGCTACTGCAATTATGTTTCTCCTATCCTATACATCATTAACTCTTTTAAGTGCCAACATATGGTCCACGAGTATCTGAAGGTGGCCCGTACGAGTATCTCCATTCTCCTCAAGCTAACCACTTTGTAAAGAATTTGGATGACCATTCCTTTTAACTTTTTTCTGTCTTTTTATCCACATATCAATGCCATTGTCTGCAATATTACAAACCCTTAGAACAATACTGCCATTCACACATTCATATATAAATTTAGAGACACTGAGAGAGGCTAATGATTTTGATTCATAACTAAGTAGAATCTGCCCGACCTTAAACATGTTGGGAAATCGGGTCACAATCTGATTCCGACCATAGCGGAATAATCACTAAATTTTTTCGTGATTTTTGATTTCCCGAAAATTAAGATCTATTTAATTTTATAAAATGATTATCACAAATTATAATAAAACGAAAATTTAATTCATACCTTATTCCGAAGCTTGATATTTATCTTGTCATTTCCTTCGAACCGTTCCCAAAACCGATTCATTTTAACCACCGTAGTCGCACAAATATCTGATCTCTAACGGTATCCACAGAATGAGTTGAGAGAACTATGTAACTCTTACAGAAAGGGTTAAACAAGAAATACTAGCTCTATAGAGCTTAAGCCTATTTATAATAAGTTTTGGACATTTTAGTAATTTAATTGAAATTAAATTCTAATTTCAATTAAACTTTAATTAGAATTACAAATAATTCTAATTAAATACCAATTGTGCCTATATAAGATTCAATATCTCATATTGATCCTTATTTGTTAAATATCTCATATTTAATTATAAAGTTTCTAAAACTTTACAATCAAGTCCAACTTGATTAAATTAACTTTGCTCTCTTCAACTCATTCTATATGTGAGACTCATTAGGTTCTCAAATATGTTGGCAGTGATTATAAAATCTAATTCTAATTCAAAATTAGAATTAGATAAATTAAACTCCTTTTAATTTATCTTTAATTTTCTAATTAAACAATTTATAATCATAAATCAAGATTGGCATCTAGCAATACATCATGACCACCCAAATATTTAGGAATATCAAAATAATTTTGACTAACCTTTTCCTTTGCATGATTTTTCCGTATAATTCAATCGTTTTATCAACCAATATTCTAATTAGACATAGAGCATAAAATTAATATCTACTCTATTTTGAGTCCAATCATATTAGTTCTCTGCCATTAGCTATTGATTCAATTAATGATATTTATAAACTATTTACAAAATGTCATTCCACCTTGGCCAAGGATTTCCTGAATCAATATTAATCGAGAACAACGAAACATTCTCCCTAATTACTTTAGGGTGATGAATCCTATCTTGATCACTCAACTACCTCCATATAGTTCATGCTACATTCAATGGTGAACATTCTCTCTAATTACTTTAGGGTGATGAATCCTATCTTGATCACTCAACTACCTCCATATAGTTCATGCTATATCTAATGACTACTGATTAAACAACCCATGATTGAATAGATCATAAGTAGTATCAAAATATAGTAATCATAATACAAGATAACTTTGATGACCTCAAGTCAAAGGATCATTCATACAATCATCATAATGAGAATTCCATAGACATACAAGTGATGTTCCAAATAGATTTCTCATATCAGTGAACTTGTTCTCTAACAAGCACCCACACGTTTGTTTAAGTATCCTTATATTTTAGTATAATGGATCGACTACTTCCTTCATAAGGAAAAAAATATAACGTATGCTAGTCTTTTACATTCTATTAATGTCCAATCTTGATAGAACAATAACTAGGAACATTTAGGAATAATACATAAATATAATATGAATCTCATAATTATAATCTCATTATAATTTTATTTGCAATGTACAATTATTCCATGAACTTTATCATATACATCTAAACATGTATAAGATAAATAATGCCTTTAAATAATTTGTCACTAAACTACAACCAAAGTAATTGG
>JAOSBN010000004.1:26494761-26522872 GCA_027563595.1 Erythroxylum suave | reverse complement strand
ATTATGATGCCATGTGAGGTGTTTGTAGTGATTGATCATAGTTCACCCTTATCGTAGGATATGTATCGGAATGACCTACGGGCGTCCCGGTGTGTACCCTGCGGTAACGGGGTGCTACAACAATTACACTTGCAGAGAACTCTAACAGAATGAAGGAGATGGCTTAAACACAACAATGTCAGAGTCAGGATATATATCGTATTCATCAATACTTTGAGGCTTAAGATGACTGACTGCCACCTCCGACACCATCCCTACCTCCATCACCGTGAGGCCCCTTTTCTTTTAAATTTATTTTTATTTTTATTTCTGTTTTATTTTATTTTATGTTTCTTCCTTCCATGTGTATTTGTTTGCCTCCTTCTCACATTGAGGACAATGTGTTATTCAAGTGTGGGAAGGGTTGTGAGTTTTGATTTGAGTGTGAATTTTTCATATTATATGATAGGTTGTTAGCTTGCACATTATGAATTGTGTGAACGTGTCAATGGATTAGATGGATTGAAATCAATTTAATTTTGAACATAATATATTAGGTTGTGAAGAGTCATTAGCTTCTGAAATTAGTAATATAAGTTCTTTGGCTAAATATGCAACTCAATTAGGATTTAATATTAGTTTATCACCCTATAAATTATCACATTCATTCATAATTTTAGGTCATTTTACTAAGTAGCTTTGCTATTATTTTTAATGAAAATGAGTAGCTAAAGCAACAAGGTAGGCATTAAAAAAATTATGTTTGTTAATTTTTAAGTAAATAGCTATACCGTTTACCTTTAGGTTATGAATAGAGCTAGTATCTAGTTGAGAACATGATGTAGTCTTTGAGCTTAACTATTATGTTTTTTAGATTATTTGATATGTTTGCTAGTGTTTCAGGGTCAACATTGAAGAACGGAGGAGTTTCGGAGACATTCAGGTAGAAACAATAGCCCAATGCCACGATCATGACAAAAGAGTAATGAACGGCCCACGGTCGTGGTAGAAGGCTCGAATGTGGCCCACAATTGTGGCTTGTATTAAGTAAACGTATAGAGACTAAAAAAATGTCAAGTTTTGAGGGATTTTTTAGACCTTTCGTACCCTAAAAAACCCTAGGGCTACTTAGAACACAAAAGGATATTTAAAGAACAAGAAAAGAAGAAGAAAGGAGCTTTTGCATCTACCACATTGAGAAACCTAGAGAGAAATCATCGAGAGATAGAGGAAGAAGAGAAGGAAGAAAGAAGAGCTGAAGAAACTGACTCGACAGACTTCTTAGATCAGGAAGTTTCCTGACGTCATTGCCTCCCATCATCCATTTAGATTGTATTTCCTATTTAATTTCGGTTTTATTATTGTATAGAATTGGATTGGATAGTTGATGATAGATTTGGAATGTTGAGGATGTTTTAAACTCACATTTGAAATTTACTCTTAAATGAAATATGATTATTTATATGTTCATTGGGTTTGTTGTACTTTAATTATGTGATTGCATAATTCGATAATAAACTAAGAGGGTGAATCAAATGAAAGACTATTAAATTAGGTGATTTAATAGAACAATAATTGAATTAGATATAGAAATTGTGCGAAGAGAGATCTTGCTTAAGTTTCTGATAGTTTATTAGAGGACTTAAGAGCTAATTAAGGTTGTAAATTAAGAAATTGCAACTTCCATAATCTGATTAGGGTTTGTGATCTAGGGTTAATGGTTATAAATCGAAAGAAAGTAATCAACCCTAGGATAATCTAAAACTAACAATCTGATAATTCATAATCAGTTAGTTTAGCATTAAGGATAGGTAAAATGTTATTTCTCTTAATTGGCAATTTCTTTCAGTTGATTCTGGGGTATGTTGCAACTGCTTAATAATTAGTATATTCATATTTGATTCTTACTTTTATTGATTGAATTAAATTCTCATTTTTAGTTTCATTACGTCTTGGATTTCTATTATTGTTTCTGGCCTTATATTTTAAGATTAGATTAGCTTCCTCCTTGTGGGATCAACACCTTTGGTACTACACTAACAAACCGAGAGTTTGCAAATTAACAGAGGTTAATAATTTAAACGTACATACAACAAAACAACCTTATCACACTCAGAAAAAATCAATCAAGTTTTTGGCATTGTTGTTAGGGACTTTGATATTAGGAACAACTGAATGTTGTTACTTTAGTCATTATATTTTATATTTTATTTTGCTTTAGTTTCATTATATTGTATTGTATTTGTGGTTTATTCTTTTAATTATCTTTTGAACTTCTCTATTTGATCTTGAGTTTAAGGTTTATTATAGGATTTACAACTCATTATCATAGCCATAACTCATAATGGAAGGATCGAGTGAATAGTACTTTTAGGAGCCAGAATTTGACTTTGCAATCTATAAAATCACCGTATGGAAGCAAGAGGTTTCCTTACATGGTTTCGGAGGCTAAATCAATTTCTATGCTATGTTGTAACATTTGTGGGAGTACTTACTACCATTATAAATGTCGAGCACTAACTATATATAGGACTGACCGAACATGTACAATCAACCTTATGGTGCACTATACGGGAATAGATACAATTCATAATGAAGCAACTTTTACATCTATGGATGGAAGGATTACGCTCTAGTGGAATATTTATAGCACCAAGCACCTCTAGTTAATAAGTCAACTCTAGAAGATATAATGGATGATTTCATTCAAGAATCAATCATGAAGTATCAAGAAGCAAAAGTTCGTATACAAAATTTGGTGAATCGAATTGACCAGGTGACAGAGATAATATATCATGAGATGTAAGGGAGTCTTCCCGGTACTATTGAAGCAAACCTCATTGAATGTGAATTGGCAATCACCCCTAGTAGAAAAAAAGAGCTCCCAGTAGAAGAAGAAGAAGAGGAAGAGGAAAAGGAAGAGGAAGAGAGTATTGTAGACAAAATAATGGAACTTCTAATTAAAATGAAAGCTAATTGACACAAATTCAAAAGTGACAAAAAGACAAAGGTTGATTTTAAGAAGAGCTTCCTGAAGAAGAAGATGAACAAACCTTCATCTAAGAAGAGAAAGTAGAGAAGTTTTGGGAAATAATTAAAGAAGATAAACATGAAACCTTTTTCTGGCAAGAAGAAGAAGAAGAAGAAGAATGGACAAAGGTGGTTGAGGAAGAACTAACGAAGGAACCAAGAAAGGAAACTATTAATGAGTCGTTGGTAGTTTAAACAAATCAATAATTTAGGGAGTTTTGTCATTACCTCTTTATTAATAGTTTTCCATTGTAATGGGCATTAATAAATATAATTGGAGTAATAAATTTTATAAATTATGTACTTGTTATTATCTTGGAATAGATAGCTTACTTATAGGCTACAAAATCCCTATATAGAGAAACGAATGGAAGCAAGACACTTATCATAGACCTAAGATGAGGGTAAACTTCTAGGTTACGTCGAGCTAACAATATTAAATAAGCACTGTATAGGAGGCAACCCATAAATTAGGATAGATTTTGTTTTATGTTATTTTATTTTCATTTTTCTCATTTCTTTTCATTTTTTGATATTTTTTATTTACATGTTATTTTTATCTCTTTTTCTTCATATTTTGCAAGGATGTAGTACTATTGGATGAATCAGAAATCAGAAAATCGTCTTATTAAGGGAAGTACCAACTTAACCCTCTCACTTATTTATAAATGTTTAAATTTTGTACATTGGGGACAACGTACAACTTTAAGTATGAGGAAGGGTTTAACGAATTTGGAACCATTTCTTTAAACTTATTATAATCTTGATTATAAAATTCTTTTAACTGATATTCTAAATTGGTTAAAATTTATCCTTAATTCTTTATTTCAATGTTGAATATTGATTTGAATTAGTATACAAAAGGATGAGAGTTAGAATAAAATAGCTCTTATAAGTCACGTTTTTAATAATCATTTAAATACTTATGTTAAATGATATTGCATATCATTTACATATATAATATCCATCTTTTTCGGGAGCTTTTAAGCCTAAATGCAAATTCTTTAAAATTTTAAGCTTTTTTCTTTCTTTGACGTGTGTTATTATGTATAATAGGATGATTCTAGAACTTACTTTTATTTTGCATATTGACACCGTGCTTGTTATATTAGACGCATTTACATGATTAATGCATTTAGATTCAACAACTTGCTTTAGCCTATTTCTTTGATAATTACCACACCTATACAATTATCTTTTAGGAATAACCAAGATGAGCCTTAGCTTTTTTCATTGATTATACCTACAAATGTTCCTTATCTTATTTTTATTTAGAGGCTTTTTATTGTTTTGAACATTGAAGGTTATTTACATTATTTACTTGCTGAGACTTGAATTTCTTAAAAGTTCACTTATTTCTTTAATTGCGGTGGTGAATGCTTAATTAATGTAAAAAAAGAGTCATTATATGAGTAAAAAAATTTTGTGAATAAGATTATAGTGCCTATAAAGTTGCAATGAAAGGACTTATGAGTTTTGTAAACAATTCTTATAATTTATTTTTAGTAAATTTCCTTTAACTTAACCCTTTCTAATATTCTAATCATACCATACCTAAGCCCCATTATAATCTTATAAAGACATTTTGATTTTTGTTTCTAGTTCATACATAAGCGGTGGAGATGTGATATTATTGCAAGCTTATGATAAGAATTTTACTATGCATTGATTGAGACTTTTGATGCTTTTCATCCAAAACACTTGAGCACATTGAGTAAAATCTTAGCAAGGGTGTAAATATTTTTTATTTTGATTTCAATGTGATTATTGATATGATTATTATAATATTGACTTTCAAATTTAATTTTAGGATAATTTGATTCTAATTATATGTTAATTTGATTCAATAGGATATGACGATTATAGTATGAATGGACGAACGAGATTGACAATGGATTGATGTTATAAAATCTATAATTTTGATTATGGTTTACCTGAGCAAATGCAAAAGCTTATGTGTGGGGATGTTTGATAGATGCACAATTGATCATAATTATACCTCATACTTAATGTATTTTTACTTGATATTTTACACTTTTATTGTATATTTGATACTTAATTTGCTCTAAGTGTGTTTACACAATATATTTGCCTTTATGGACTTAAAAGAGAAGAATTCTGATGAAAACATATCATAAAACCAAGATTCAAAGCCCAGAAGGGATGCACAGGTGTGCAACAACCCACGCACTTCTAGTAGGCCATGCAAATTTGTGAATTTTGGAGATTTTTAGGTTTTGCACGGTTTGATGCATATTCTTTCATTAGTCCATATATCTCCTTAGAACCTTCAAATTTAGTATAAAAGGGCATAGTCGAAGGCAATTGAGGGGGCCAAACATTTGGGGACGTTCAGAGACTCTAAGAGATGATTAAAGGAGCATCTTTGATGCAAAGAAGTGGAAAATGCAAAAAAATCATTGAAAGATCCATCGAAATACAAGATCAACCCTACACCATGCAAGAATATTAGATGTGTTAGAGTAGTTCAATTTGATATTCTTTTTATATAAATGAATTGATGTTGATCTTAAATCGAATTAATGAAGTCCATGATACAAAACATAGTTTGAAGGAGATCATGATAACGAGATTCCTATTATGTGCAATTATGTTAGTATCTAAATAATCTCAAGTCATAGGATTAATAAGATAGGACATTATTAATCCAGATAGACTAGCACATGTTATACTTCTTGATTTGATCAAGCAGTGAATCTCATAAACTGTAAACATGAGATGTTTAGAGTTAACATATGGATGCTTACTAAGGGTAGTAAGTACATCAGATGACCCACTGTGAAATTATTATATGGATGATCTATCGAATGTCAATGATTAATCTCTTTATAGCAATAGTGCAAAATATCCTTGGACTTGAGGTACTTAAGGATATCTTTGATATCAATCTTATGCTTTGACATCATTCCTTACTACCTCAAGATGAGGTCATTCTTAGGGTGGCGATTGGGTATAACTATTAGTATTCGAAGGTAATTAGATAGCCAATAAAGGATTCACCATTCCTAATAGAAGGAGATGATACTCACAACCTCTTGTTGGGGTCATCACTCAGGAGTCTCTGGCCAAAGTAGTTATGTATCATGAGGAGAGTCTTCAATGACACATAAAGTAATGAGATTTCAGGATAAGAACTAACATCACTTGGACTAGATGCGACATAGTCAATCTAGTGGGAGTTAACATATAGCCCTACTCTGAACCAAGTGGGGTATAGTATGGTGAAAGGACAGATTGCTCGGTAATTGTCTATGGAAAGGTTCATAAGTTGGAAAATTAAGTATTGAAGAGTTCATTTGTTCATCCACTTACATTCTGGCAAAATGACATCATGAAATCCTTCATGATTTGATTGAATTAAAAGTTATCTTTAATGTGTGTGACCCTTAGGTTCTTGGTTATTTTAGACAGTTGAATTAACTCTAAGGTCACACACATAAAAGATCAGATGAAAAACAAGTGTGTATATCCTAATTTAAGTAGGCCATGATCGTGCATCGTAGGGCTACGATCGTGGCCGAAGGGGAGCCCAATTTTTAAAACTGCGGCCACAATCGTGACAGAGGGCACGAAATGGTATATAAGTGAGTTCTTCACTTATGTACACAAGCTTCCTTCATTTCTTACATACTCAATTGATTAAGAAAGGGTTCTAGAAGAGTTCTAGAGTGAGAGTGAGGTGCCTTGAGTCTTGTTCTTGCAATTCATACAATTGTTGTATGAATTTAAGTGCATCCAACAAGATCTTTGACCTATTTTCATCATTTTGAACATCTACTTGAATTCATTAAGTTTGGTGTTCTAAAAACCCTTAAACATTGTTTCTTCTTTCATCTTTGCATGTTCTTGGAGATCAAGGAAGGGTTTGGTGTTTGCAACAACCCAAACAAGGAGAAGAAACAAGAAAGGAGGAGATACATAAGGTAAAAAATTTTGTTATTTCATGTTCTTTACATATCTTTGCATGCATGCATGATCTTGGGGTTTTTGGGGTTGTCATGGTGTAAAAATCTTGATTCCGACACTTTTACTACATCCATATGCAGGTGATGCATGCAACCATGGCTAATCCACAGTGGTATCAGAGCTTGTTTATGCATGTGTTAGATGATGTATTGAACATGTTCGAAGTGTTTACTAGGTTGCGACTGACTTGCACGTTATTTTGGAAAAATTCGTGTAAATTCTGGAAAATGTTTTTTTTCGATTTTCTTTCTAAGAAATGTTTATAAGATGCTAAATTATGTTTCTGTAAAAGTAAATTGCAATTTAAAGTCATTTTCTATTTTATTTTGAATTTATATCTAAACTATTCATATGTTGATTTCTGGGATTTTTTGGAAAACTGATTGCATATGTTGACTTTGAAACTTTTGTATTAATTCTAGAATTTTTTTCTATTTTGCTTTCACAGAAATTTTTATAAGGTGTTATTATGTTTCTGTTAAAAAATAAAATTAAATGTTATTTTCTATTTTATTAAGAATTAATTTTCATCTTGATGCATGTATAAAGTTCTGGAAAATCTGGAAATGCGATGAACATGCATGCATGAAAAATTCCAAATTAATTATTATAAAATTTTTAAATAAATTTTACGCATGCATAGGCAAGAAGTTTCCACGTGTATGAGATGCATGACACTTGTTGTTAAGGTGATTATCTTATGCATGCATGATGTGATGTATGACTTGTGTTAGAAGTTATGTGACAAGTGTCACACAGATGTGATGAGCTAGCTTTTTCCTATATATTAATAAATAATTCCTAAGAATTAGGTTCTTGAATTTTTTATTAGACACATTTAGAATGTTTATAAGGCTCTAGAATTTTTCCAAAATTAATTGAATTTGATTTAATTAATAAATAAAGTCAAAGTCAACATTGGTAAACTTTTTGAAAGTTGATGGATTTGACTTACTTAATGACTTGTAATATGTGTATTTTAGTTATGA
Organism: Erythroxylum suave; assembly: GCA_027563595.1. Lineage (NCBI taxonomy): Eukaryota > Viridiplantae > Streptophyta > Magnoliopsida > Malpighiales > Erythroxylaceae > Erythroxylum > Erythroxylum suave. The sequence continues at coordinate 26,514,887 of JAOSBN010000004.1, read as the reverse complement.
AACCTAAATAAGGCTCTTATGTGACAAGATATATATTATTTTGATGGAAATAACATGCTTAATGCATGGGCTCAAAATTAGGGTTCTAGAAATTTTTCAAACATCGAATCGGTCTCTTTAGTGTCTAGTAGGTTAACTTATTTATCTTGACAATTTTGGTCGTCAAGATAATTTTGTCATGTGCCAAAATTGTTTAGGTAAATTTGAGATGACCTAGGGATATTATAGAGAACTAATTAATGTACAGGAATTTTGGAAACCCTAGGGATTAATTTACAATTAATGCAAGTAGAGCATAACATTTCTAGTGTGACTAGATAAAGGCATAAAGACTAGGATTAAAGTGTTTAATCTAGACATCAAAATAAATATTTTTTTAGGGCTCCTAATCGAATCACTTTTATAATTCAGATTAGCTAAGACTAACACTAGTACCCAATTACATTCAAGAGTTGAATCGAATCACAAACATTAGATGCATAGTCAAGTCACAACCTAAATTAAACCTCCTTTGTGTGATACATGCATTAGATGCATTTTAAGGGTAATAATGGACATAGGCTCAAAGTATTGATGAGACCAAAGAATAAATCCCTCAATTGAATATTAGGACTTACGTCTTCCATTGATATGGCAAGAACCAGAGTTCTTTCAGAGTTGGGTTGTTAGGCAAACCCAAACTCGCTCTACACGAATATGTTCAAACTATAGAAATTAGATTTCTATATTAATGGGTTGGTCCTAACTAAAATTGTTGATATGTTGGGAAAACCTAAGGTCAACATGGATAGTGGCGAAGTTGGGTAATATACATGGGATGTATATAAATCAAGAGTTGATAACCCAAAGAGTGTGCTAAATCAATAGTTGATGGCATAAGTCAATAGTTGCATTATTGAATGCAATTGGTATAAATGATACCTACCGATTGACCTAAGGTGGCTTTTTGGGCAAACCCAAAGTCATTCTTGGTGATATCGGATATCAACCCATTAAGAAAACTGTAAGTTTTCTCAAATTTGTAGTGAGGGTTATAGATTGGAATAAGAATAGTAAGACCTACTTGTATGAGAATTAAAGTCCTTATTAATATGCATTAAGCATACATTCTAACACTTTCTCTCATTCTTCTAGGTTATTGAATCACCAATATATCATCTTGTGTGAATCTACGCTCCCTTTTAAATTCCAACAAGCTTATGGGACCAAACTTTTTGGATTGGCTATAAAATTTAAGAATTGTTCTCAAAACCGAGAAACTAGGATATATCCTAGAAGAACCACTTCCCGATCCCCCTGCTGTCGATGCATCTGATGAAGATCAAAAAGCTTATAAGAAGCTATTGGATGATAGTGAATTGGTTAGCTGTATAATGCTAACCTCTATGTCACTAGAAATGCGAAAGCAGCATAAGGCTATGGATGCTCATACCATAGTTTACCATCTAAGGAAACTGTTTGACAAACAAGCTCAGTCTAAAAGTTTCGAGACCTCAAGGTTGCTTTTCCATTCTAAGATGGTTGAGGGATCATCTCCAATGCAATATGTTGAAGATGAATGAATACATTGAGAGATTAGGTGGTTTGGGCTTCATTATGGATCATAAATTAAGTATAGACTTAATTCTGACTAGTTTGACCGATATTATTCACACTTTGGTCTTAACTATCAAATGAATCAAATATCCACGATGATACTTGAGCTGGTTAATTTGCACAAAACAGCTGAGCAAACTGTCAGGAAAGATAGTAAGGCTATGATGCTGGTGGATTCTGCTTCTGGATCTCTTAAGAAGAATCAAAAGAAAAAGAAGAAGTCTAAAAGGCCAGTGGAAGGTGTAACCAAGAAGAAATTGAAGGAGACAACACCCAAGGGAATATGCTTCCATTGCAATAAGGAAGGACATTGGAAGAGGAACCTTAAAGCTTATCTGGATTCACTGAACCAGAAGAAGGCATTAGATGCCCCACCATCTACTTCAGGTATGTTGTCTGTTATTGAAGTAAATACTATTTCTGATCATAACATTTGCATGTTAGATACAGGATGTGGTTCACATATATGTGTTGATGTGCAGGGTCTCAGGGATAGTAGACTGCTCAAGAAGGGAAAGATGGACCTACGTATGGGAAATGGAGCAAGAGTTGTTGCATTAGCTATAAGGACATATATTTTGTTATCTTCCTAGTGGGCTAGAGTTAATTTTGGAAAATTGCTATTATGTACCCATTGTGACTAAAAACATTGTATCTGTTTCATGTCTCAATAAAACGGATTTCATTTAACTTTTTCAAGCAATGGTTTTTTAATTAAGTTGAATGAAATGTTGTATGGTACTGCTAAATTATGCAATAGAATTTACACATTAGATATGTCCAATCCAATTTTAAATATCAATGACAATAAAAGACAAAAATGAGATAACCTAAAATCATCTTATTTATGGCATTATCAACTTGGCCATATAAGTGAGAAACCCATGATTAAGCTTCATAAGAATGGTAGCCTAGGGTCATTTGATTGTGAATCATATGACACATGTGAATCTTGTTTGTTAGGCAAGATGACTACGTTACCTTTTAAAGGAAAGGGTGAACGAATGAATGGATTATTAGACCTAATACATTCAGATGTGTGTGGTCCGATGTCCATTCATGCTAGAGGTGGTTTTGTATACTTCATTACTTTTATCGATGATTATTCACGATATGGGTATGTGTATCTAATAATATACAAGTCTAAAGTGTTTCAAATGTTCAAACAATTTAAAAATGAAGTAGAGAAACAACTTAGTAGAAGTATTAAAGTACTTCAATCAGCTCGAGGTGGTGAATATTTAAACGAGAAAGATAATGGTGTAGATGAAAGGAGAAATTGAACCAATTTAGATATGGTAAGGTCAATGATAGGCTTAGCGAATCTATCGAAATCTTTTTGGACTGCTATTTATATGACAAACAAAGTTGCTTCAAAGGTAGTTAAAGTTACTCCATATGAGATGTGGACTAACAAAAGGCCCTATCTTTCTCATATGAAAGTTTGGGGTTGTCTGGCTTATATGATGCTAATTCAATCAGATAAGCTTGAAGCGAAGTTTGATAAATGTCTATTTGTAGGATATCCTAAAGAAACAATTGGATATCAGTTCTATAATGCTTTAGAGAAAAAGGTGTTTGTCTCAAAGCAAGTTGTCTTTTTAGAGAAAGAGTTTCTTTTAAGAGAAGATAATGGGAGCAAAATTGACTTGATGAAGTTCACGATTCTCAAACAGATGCAAATCAATTGCCTGAACATGAAATTGTTGTTCATAGAAATGAGACAATAGTTGAACCTTCTGACACACAACATGTTTATAGGTCTAGTAGGATACGCAATGATCTAGAGAGATATGAATTTCTAGTAAGTGAACAAAATGGAGAATTGCTCATAGAGGATGATGAGCCTACAAACTATGAAGAGGCTCTGAAGAGTTCAGAATCTGAAAAATGGATTCAAGCCATGAAATCTGAAATGGATTCCATATATGAAAACCAAGTATGGACTTTAGTTGACCCACCTGAACAATTAAAAACCTTATGGTGCAAATGAATTTTCAAGAAGAAAATTGACATAGAAGGTAATGTGATTACCTATAAAGCGAGGTTAGTTGCTAAAGGTTATCGTCAAAGACAAGGAGTTGACTATGACGAGACATTTAGCTTCGTAGCCATGCTTAAATTCATAAGAATACTCCTAGCTATTGCTGCTCATTATGATTATGAAATATGGAAAATGGATGTGAAAATAGCTTTCCTGAATGGAAACCTAAGTGAGGATGTATATATGATACAACCTGAGGGCTTCATATACAGAGATGGAAAAAGGTATGTAAGCTTCAAAAATCTATTTATGGATTGAAGCAAGCATCTAGGAGTTGGAACATCCAATTTGATGAGATAATCAAAGAGTTTGGTTTCTCACAAAATCCTGATGAACCATATATGTACAAGAAGGTTAGTGGGAGTGCTATCATATTCCTTGTGTTATGAGTCGATGACATATTACTAATAGGAAATGATGTCTCAAATTTGAAATCAGTCAAATTTTGGTTGTCCTAGAAATTTTCCATAAAAGACTTTGGAGAAGTAACTTATATATTGGGAATAAAGATCTATAGAGATAGATCAAGGAAGTTGCTGGGTCTTTCACAGTTAATACAGATAGACAAAGTGCTAAATAGATTTAGCATGGAGTAGTCTAAGAGAGGGTTTCTTCCCATGAATCATAGGATAAAACTCTCAAAATCTATATGTCCCAAGACACAAGATGAGAGTACTCGCATGAGTATGATCCCGTATGCTTCGGCAGTAGGATCAATCATGTATGCTATGTTATGTAAAAGACCCGATATATCGTATGCTCTAAGTGTTACGAGTAGATATCAATCAGATCCTAGTGAGGGTCATTGGGTGGCTGTCAAGAATATCTTAAAGTACTTGAGAAGGACTAAGGATGTATTCTTGATATATGGAAATGGAGATCTCGTAATGAGTGGGCATATAGATGCTAGTTTTCAATCTAACCAGGATGACTCCAAGTCCCAATCAGGTTATGTTTTCACAATAAATGGTTGAGCAGTCAGTTGGAAGAGTTCCAAACAAGAAACAACTATAGATTTGATGACCGAGTCAAAGTACATTGCAGCTGCAGAAACGATAAAGGAAGTTGTTTGGATCAAGAAGTTCGTCATGGAACTTGGAGTGGTTCCTAGTATAGTAGACCTAATATTATTGTACTGTGACAACAATGGGGCTATTGCTTAAGCTAAGGAACCAAGGTCTCATCAGAGGTCCAAGAACGTACTCAAGACATATCACCTGATTAGGGAGATCACTGATAGAGGTGATGTGAAGATTGAGAGAGTCCCCACATATTAGAACATCGCTGATCCTTTGACTAAGCCACTTCTTTAAGCAAAATTTGATTCTTTTGTACTTGCCTTTGGTATTAGGTATAAAGGCGATTGGCTTTAATGTAAGTGGGAGATTGTTAGAGTAGTGCTCTAAAGGCAATCACCTTTAACACTTTTGTATAAAATTTATTTTGATTAATAAAGTGAAAAGAATTTTTCATTAATTTGATATTCTATTTATATAAATGAATTGATTTTGGTTTTAAATCGAATTAATGAAGTCCATGATACAAAACATAGCATGAAGGAGATCATGATAATGAGATTCCTATCATGTGTAATTATGTTAGTATCTATATAATCCCTAGTTATAAGATTAATAAGATAGGACATTATTAATCCAGACAAAATAGCACATGTTATACTTCTTGATTTGATCAAGCAGTGGATCTCATAAACTGTAAACATGTGAATGCTTACTAAGAGTAAGAAGTACATTGGATGACCCGTTGTAAGATTATCATATGGATGATCTATCGAATGTCAATGATTAATCTCATTATGGCAATGGTGCCAATATCCTTAGACTTGAGGTACTTAAGGATATCTTTGATACTAATCCCGTGGTTTGACATCATTCCTTGTTACCTTAAAATGAGGTCACTCTTAGGGTGGTGACTAGATACAGCTATTGGTATTCAAAGATAATTAGGTCGCCAATAAAGGATTCACCACTTTTGATAGAAGGAGATGATACCCACGGCCTCTTGTTGAGGTCATTACTTAGGAATCTTTGGCCAGAGTAGTTATGTGTCATGAAGAGAGTCTTCAATGACACATAGTGTAATGAGATCCCAGGATAAAAACAAACATCACTTGGACTAGATGTGACGTAGTTAGTCTAGTAGGAGTTGACACATAGCCCATACTTCGAACCAAGTACGGTATAATATGGTGAAAGTGTGAATTATACAGTAATTGTCGATGGAAAGGCTCATAAATTAGATAATTAAGTATTGAAGAGTTCATTTGTTAATCCACTTACATTCTGGCAAAATGGCATCATGAAATCCTTCATGATTTGATTGAAATAAGAGTTAATTCAATTGCCTAAAATAATTGGGAATCTAAGGGTCTCACGTATAAAAGATCATATGAAAAATAAATGTGTATGGAATAATTTAAGCCGACCACGATCGTGCGTCATAGGTCCACGATCGTGGCCGAAGGCAAGCCCAATTTTTAAAACTACCACGATCATGGCTCATTGGCCACGATCGTGACAGAGGGCATGAAATGGTACATAAGTGAGTTCTTCACTTATATACACGAGCTTCCTTCATTGCTTACACACTCAATTGATTAAGAAAGGATTCTAGAAGATTTCTAGAGTGAGAGTGAGGTGTCTTGAGTCCTGTTCTATTGTATGAATCAAAGTGCATGCAACAAGAACCTTAACCTATTTTCATCATCTTAAACATCTACTTGAATTCAACAAGTTCGATGTTCTAAAAACCCTTAAACATTGTTTCTTCTTCCATCTTCACATGTTCTAGGAGATCAAGGAAGGGTTTGGTGTTTGCAACAACCTAAACAAGGAGAAGAAATAAGAAAAGAGGAGATACACAAGGTAAAAAGTTTTGTTATTTCAAGTTCATTACATATCTTTGCATGCATGCATAATCTTGGGCTTTTGGGGTTGCCATGGTGTCAGAATCTTGATTCTGACACTTCCATTATGTCCACATGCATGTGATGCATGCAACCATTGCTAACCCATAAGATGGAAGACAAAAAGGGAGATTTAAAATTACAAACTCATTGTTTCCTATTCGTTTTTCATTTTGATTTCAGTTCCAATCATGTGTAACTAAATTCCTTTAGTTTTTAGGTCAAATGAACCCTATATTGATACTTGAATATGTTTTGACTCTTTTATCAATGCAATTAGTTTTATTGATATATTTTGATCTAATTTTGTGTTTTATTTTCGTTCTAATAAATTTGAAATATTAGATCATAGCCTGATATCACAATATAAAGATTGAGAACTCCTTGTCTAAATCGATCTACTGTAATTAGAAGGAGTTTATTGTAACCCTAGAGATAGGATGACATAAATCTTTCAGATTAGGGTCAAACCTAATAGAGGGATTTACAAATCAGTAAAGCGATCCTGTCTGAGTAATTTAATTGAAAACCTTAGGATTAGTTGCTATTAAACTCAAGGTTAGTTATTAGCATAGCATAGGAATCTCCACAGTCCAATAAATCAATAAAACCATTGCATAATAAAAGATCAATTTGTTAAGGGTTTTAGGGGGATTCACAACCTAGATACTAATTTTCTGATATTGATAGTTTACTAAATGCTTCCTTAATTCTCTAATGCAATCTTGTGGCCCATTTATTTTACTTTTTTATTTTTATTTTCTTTTAAATTAAAAATCAAACCAATTTTACAAACTTGATAATAAGATAATAGTAATTACTAATACTCATAGTCCTGTGGGATCGACTCGTACTTATTAATATTAGTTACAGGTACATCATACAGTTGCAGTTATTTCATAATTGACACTCAGAAAAAGTCAATCACAATACTTTAGCAACTTACATGGATTTAATCAATAGAGTCTTTAAACCATTCTTAGATAGGTTCATGATAATTTTTTGACAACATCTTGCTGTTTTCACGAATAGATAAGGAACACGTTGTACATTTCAGAGTGTTATTGTAGACAATTTGAGAAAATTAATTGTAAGTCAAGTTCTTGAAGTGTGAATTTTAGCCTGAGGGTGTCATATTCCTAATATATATAGTATCTCAAAAGGGAATACAAGTGGAGCCAAAGAAGGTGGAATCTATAACAAACTGAGAAATACTAAAGATAATGACAAAATTGTGACGCTTTCTAGGATTGTAGGATACTATTGAAGATTTATTAAAGACTTTTCCAATACAACAGCCTTGTTGACATGTTTAACGCAAAAGAATGCCTAGTTCATTTGGTCCAATGTTTATGAGGAAGGATTTACAAATTTAAAAGAGTGTTTAACAACAACGCTAATCTTAGCTTTACTAACTGAAGTTAGAGGGTTTCAATTTTACTATGATGTTTTGAGAGTTGAACTAGGTTACACATTGAGGCAAAATGGTTGGTGATTGTTTACGCCTCTAAGTAGTTAAAAAAGCGTGAACAAAATTACCTTACTTATTATTTGGAGATGGAAGTAGTGATGTTTTCCTTAAAGAGTTGGAGAAATTATTTGTATGTTGAGATATATGCAATTTAAATTGATCATAAGAGTATAAAATATATATTTGAGCAGAAATACTTAAATATGAGGCAAAGAAGGTGGATGGAACTACTAAAAGATTATGACTGCACAACTCAATATCATCTTAGAAAGGCAAATGTCATAGTGGATTAGTAAGAAATCAGTAGTTTGGAACATATTGTAGTAGAGAGGAGAGCTCTAACCAAGGAGTTAAATGATTTGATGGATCAAGGAACTTAATTTTAGATTTCTAATTTAGGATTGGTCATAACAAGAATTTCAATATGGTCGGTATTATTGGACAAGGTCAAGGTCACTTAAGGCGAAGACCTTAAACTTTAAAATCTTATGTATGAAGTTAAAGAAGGAAGCCACATAAATTTTGAGATCAATGGGGGACATATGCTAAGGATGAATAGGAGAATATTTATTCTAAATGTTAAGTAATTGAAGGAGGAGATTTTAAAGGAAGCACACTATATAGCATATAATGTAAATTGAGTTCCACCAAGATGTATCATAACACTAAAGACACCTACTGGTAGGACGATATGAATAAAGATATGGTTGAATATGTCTCTAAATGCTTACCTTGCCAATAAGTAAAAGCTAAACATTAGAGTCCCTCAGGAAAGCTACAACCATTTCCAACTCCTAAATGGAAATACGAAAAAGAATATGATGGATTTCATGGTTAGCCTACCATATAAAAAGACTTGATGTGATTCAATTTGGGTAATGGTAGATAGGTTGACAAAGTCAACCTATTATTTATCCATGAAAATCACCTACTTAGTGTTCAAGCTTGTGCGAGTATATATTGAATGGATAGGTTGTCTCTATATGGTGCCCCTGTCAATAGTCTTTGACCGAGAATCACAATTCACATCACAATTTTAAAGGAAAATATAAGAGGCATTCACATCATAATGGATTTTAGCATAAATTTCTATCCTCAAATGGATGGGTAATCTGAGAGGACAATTCAAACCATGGAAGATATACTAAGAAAGTGTGTGTTAGACTCTGGTAGTAGTTAGGATTTGCACTTGCCTCTAATAAAGTTTTCTTACAATAATAACTAACATGGTAGCATTGGGATGGTGTCTTATGAGGCATTGCAAAAATGAAAATGTAGATCACTGATATTTTAGGAGGTAGGAAAAAGATAATTGGAGGGCCTAGAACTAATCAAGATCACATCAGAAAAGATTCCATTGATCAAACAGAGACTAGAGATAGCATTCAACAGGCAGAAGAGTTATTCAAACCTAAAATGTAAACAATTGGAATTTCAAGTTAGGGACTTTGTATTTTTATAGGTATATCTGGTGAAGGGTATGATGAGCTTTGGAAAGAAAGGGCAACTATCGATAAGATATATTAGACCTTACGAGACCAAAAAAAGAGTTAGAAACATAGCATATCGATAGACGTTACCTTTAGATATTTCACAAGTCCATTTAGTATTCCACATTTCTATGCTTCGCTAGTATATTTATAAACCTTCACATATATTCCAATCAAAAAGTGTGGAGGTGAATGATAGTTTGATCTATAAAGAGGAGCCAGTAGGTATTTGGATTCTTAGGGGTATTAATCACAGTCAAAGCAGATCCCTATGATTAAAGTCATATGAAGGAATGGTAATGCCATGAAGACTAATTGGGAGACAGATCGAGAGATGTGAGAATTTTATCCGTACTTTTTTTCTCAATTATAGTAAAATTTGAGAATGAATGTTATTTAAGGTAGGGAGATTGTATTATCATGACAGTGCATGTTGAGTGTAATGAAAAATTTACCTAACTCTGTACACTAAAAACTTGTAGAAACGGTGAGTCGGGATTGTATCCACATGGAATGATTGGTTAATTCTCATAATGAAAATAATTGATGCAAAGGAAATAGAAAGGAGTTTTTCGTTTTTTACGCAATTAGAAAAAAAAATAAAGTAAAATTAGACTAACAAACTAAATTATAGCAAACAATGGAAAATGATAAAAGTGTCAAATATGTGTAAAGTCTGGTTTAGAGATCAATCTTAGCCTAGACACGATTAAACATATCCTATTATTCTAATGTCTTCACATCTCTCCTTGAATTATTGATCGTACTAACAATATGCTCTGCTAATCCTGGTTTTCCCTTAGGTTGTGTTTAATTAAGAGACACTCGTTAATTAAACCTAGCCATCGAATAACATAAGATACAATCTCTATATTCAATTTGGAAACCGCATTACAAAGTAAAAATGGATCAATATAGGTAGTAGCCTCACATGTTGGGGTTATCTGTTGGGCCCCAAATTTTTTATAATTATTTTAGTAAGCATGATGTGAATTTATGTTGTGGTCTTGTTAGGTAAATCATTTTTTTTATTGGAGTTTAATTGTTATGACAAGTTTAAGAGGATTTATTTCATGGATTGATGGAAATGTGAAGTATTAATTGGAAGAATTAAGATTAAGTATAGTATGGTGTAAGTTAAAATGAAGAATTAAGAATGCATGAGGGTATTTTGGGTGGATTACTTAAGGTTAGAAGCACTAAGGCATTAAAGGAAGAGTAAGGTGGACTTCTCTCACCCATTAAGGGTAGAATGGGAAGAGGAAAAGATTGTCTTGTGAATAAAAATACCAAAAACATGAAGGAAGGTGAGAAAATCAAAAAGTAAAAGAGAGAGATAGAAGAAGAGAGGTTTCGGTGAAGTTAAAAAAAAATAGAGCCTTGAACTAGGCCACGATTTTTCTTAGTCTTAAAGAGAGAGTTTGAGGTTACTCAAGAAGGGAAAAAGAAAGAGGAAGGGAAGAGCTTTCTTTAGAGCCAAGAATCTCATTACTTGGTGAGGATTTAAGGTAAGTCGATTTTAATCTCTTGGAGTTTTGAAGGGTTTTTGGTTCAAAGAGCTTAAGAAATGTATGGGTTTAAGAATTCTAGGATCCATATTAGTGCATGTGCTTTATGGGTTCTCAAATCTGAATTCCTATTGAATGGGGATTGTTTTCATTGTTAAAGGAAATCAAGAGAGGCTAGAGGAGCAAAAGGAGAGGCATATTTGAACAAATTTTCAAGAAAGGAAACTAAGGTGGGTACAGTTTTATAATAGAGTAAATAAGCCACTCATTCTTTTTCTTTGATTCAAGAAAGCTAAATGTTTTCAATTGCATCATGAATGTTGCATTTATTTGCTCTTGGTTGGATGTGAGATTGTTACATGTTGCTACATGATTTATGTTGATGATTTATGAAAATGACTCTTTCTGAAAAGATGCAAGATTATGAAATCAAGTTGTTAGGAATGTTTCTTGAAATATCTCATGTGTATCAAAAACAAGTTTCCAACAAGATGCCATTTAGGGCAAACTATTTTTGATTCATGAATTACATGTTATGTGGGTTTGTGGTAGTCCCTCAAGAACAGTCACGTGCATGTTAACCCAAGAATAGGCTTCTCCTGCCTACCCGCTAGTGGCACGGAGCTCCATCAAGGACTCCCTCAAGTTTATGACTACACAGGACCATTATATGGAAATGTGTAGTGCGTCATGAATTGGACTTACCCAAACCATTTCTGATGTGCTTATGTGTTTATGATTATGACAAGTTTGATGCATGCATGATTTATAAGTGCTCATGAACTTTTTGATTGAGTGAGGATTTTGAGAATTATGTGTTTGTTGTTTTCTATGAGAAATTATTATGTTTTCCAAGGATATAAGGACAAAATACTTTGAAAATGGTTTTGCTTGTTTCTCATTTATGAAATTGTCAACCATGAGCTATAAGCTCAGCCCTCCCAACTCTGTCCCATTCAGGTGAAGAGCAAGAAAGTAAGTCAAGAGTCAAGGCAGCACTCCAATCTACATATTTTGTTTGTCTTGAAATTGGATTAGGCGAAACAATGCTTTAGATGCATTTGAGCAATTATAGTCTTTGAAAACTTTGTAATTCGAATTATGATGTAAGGGGGCTCGAAATGCTCACTAAAGCGTTGTAAAACTATTATTTTGTTTTGAAGATGAATGAGATATATGTATGTTCTGCTCATGATTATGACCACTGATAAGTTTTCACGTTGCATAAGATGATCAGATGAGTTTGAGACGTTGGGAAGTATTCGGTGATTATGTTCTTGGTGTATTTTATCCTTGAAATTGAATGAATGAGGGTGGTTGAAAAGAATTAAGCTTGCATTAAGTAAGGTAGGTTACAAGATGTTTGGGATTTGCTTCAGGGATTTTCGCTATGTAAGAATGTACAAATGTAAAGAAAACATAGACAAAAGAAATCATCTGTGATGATGTCAGAACATAGATGCAAAGGAGAACACAGACACAAAGAATCGCCTATGATGACATCAGAAATAGATGCAAGGAAACATAGACACAAAGGAGAAAATAGACACAAGGAAACATAGACGCAAAGGAGAAAATAGATGCAAGGAAACATAGACATAAAGAAGAACACAGATGCCAAGAATCATTTGTGATGACGTCAGAACACAGATGCAAGGAAACATAGACGCAAGGAAAACACAGATGAAAGGAATTGTCTGTGATGATGCCAGAAATAGATGCAAGAAAACATAGACGCAAGGAAAACACAGACCAAAGGAATCGTTTGTGATGACGTCAAAAACAGATGCAAGGAAACACAGATGCAAGGAAAACACAGACGAAAGGAATCATCTGTGATGACGTCAGAAACAGACGCAAGGAATGACAAATGCAAGGAAAACACAGATAAAAGGAATTGTTTGTGATGACGTCAGAAACAAATGAAAGGAAAGACAGACGAAGCGCGAAGGAGAGATGATAAGAAGTCAAACACAAATGATAGCCAAACCCAGACGATAGAAACACAGACCTTATGGCAAACACAGACCATAAGCTAAACACAAACCATATGCAAACACAGACGATAGGCCAACCACATTCGATACAAAGAAGAAGATAAGCCAGTATGTTGAACAGTCACTTAGATGGAGTTGGTTACAGAATTCACTAAACAAAGGTTTCAACAAGAAGGGGGTTATAAAGGATTAAGAAGCAATTAGAGACTTAGGCTATAAGTATAAGTCAAAGGAAAAAATGTTTTGAAGAGATCAAGATGAAATTTCACTTTGAGGATTGTCTTAGTGAGGGCACTCTACCATTATGGGATGTGCGTCCTGATGTCATTTAGGACGTCAGACTCATGACCCACCAGGGTGGGTCCCCAACACTTATGGTATCAGAGCATTTAGGTTGAGGTCCAGGTTTAGGACTAAGTTTAGAAGTATTCGAAGCACGAATTGGGAAGGTTGAGATATGAAGTGTACATGTATTGTTTTAAAGGAACAATTGGAATTGTGTTTCATGATTTGACATTGACTTATAAGATTTTAACTGTTTTGCACACTTTGAAACTATTGTGTAAGAACTAAAGATTTTCATTGGTTTTATATTGAAGGAGTGAGTATGCCGTCTCGAAGAAGAACTCGAGGAGCTTTGACTCAATCTAGCTCTCGCCAAGGGAGCACGGAGGAATCTTTTGTCCCATAAGATGCTTGGACACATTCTGCCCCTGATCCTGAGGCACCCAGTGTCCAACATAAGGTGCCTCCACTGCCTCATCCTATGCCTCAAGCCAACCCTTTAGATCCAAGATTTTTTCAGGCCTTTGCTCAGGCTTTCTCATATGCCATGGGCCAAGGGTCTTAAGCTCCGATGCAAGCTCCAGTGGAGAGGACTGGACAGTATGATAAGCTCCACAAGTATGGAGTTGTGGACTTCAATGGGACTACAAATCCCGAAGAGGCTGAAGCATGGTTAAAGAAGACCAAGAGGGTCCTAATTCAGATAAAGTGCAACGATGAAGATAAATTGGATTATGTAATGAGCTTGTTACAGGGGGATGCACTTCATTTGTTGGAATTAGTGCACCACAGTCAGGTTATACCCCTGGTGCTGACATGGAGAGATTTTGTAGAGATGTTTAGGAAGAAGTACCTCTCGAGGGTCTATATTTAAGAGAAGGCCTGGGAGTTTCTGAACCTCACATAGAGGGATATGATTGTGAGTGAGTATGAGCTGAAGTTTACCCAACTTTCAAGATATGCAGCCAACATTATGGCCAATGAAGAAGATAAGTGCTGCAAGTTTGAGGGAGGTCTTCATTTAGGGATCAAGGAGAAATTCTTGATCCATAATTTCTAGGAATACTAGCCATTGGTAGATGCTGCACTCCAGGCTGAGAAACTGGAGAATATAAAGAATGAAGTGACCAGGAAGAGGAAGAACAGGAAGTAGTTTTCGAAGAAGGGAATGAGTGCTCCAATACATGAGAGGGGTGTGAAAAGCTTCCATACACAGAGTAAGGTGGGGAGTAGTGCTTCTAGTAAAGACAAGCAAGCTAGAACAGTGTAAGTACAAGTCTCAACAACGAGAGCCAATAGTAGGGTGGGGAGGATTAGATTCACAAATCCCTAATGTGAGCATTGTGGGAAACTACATAAGGGAGAGTGTCTCAAGTTACTTGGAGCATGTTTTCGATATGGAGAGAAGGGACACATGATCAGGGATTGTCCCTAAATAACAGGGAATGAGAGGTCATGGTCACAAGCCCCAAGGAGAGATGAAACAGTAGGAACCAGGCTAGTCACAGAGGTGGGTAGTTCTGGAGTTGCAAGGAAGGCTATTCCTCCAGGAAGGCCAAGGGGTCAGGCTCAGGCACAGGCAAGGGTGTTTTTCATGACAAGGGAGGAAGCTACAGCCACACCTGAAGTTGTCACGGGTATGGCTCAGTTATTCAATTTTGTAGTATATGTATTGATTGATTCTGGTTCCACACATTCTTTTATTTATGCAGGCATAACATTACATGATGTTGATTGGATGCCTTTGGAAAATTCTTTGATTGTTAGTATTCCTTTAGGGAGGAATGTGATAATAATTCAAGTATACAGAGGTTGTGAACTCTTCATTGAGGGTGCTAGACTGGTAATAGATTTACTACCTTTAGACCTAAAAGGCTTAGATGTTATACTTGGAATGGATGTCATGGAGAAGTATCAAGCGAAGTTGGATTGTGGCCTTAAGGAAGTGGAGTTTGATTTGGGCAACAGTGAGAAAGTGATTTTTAGAGGGGATAGGAAAACACCAGCACTAAAAATTATTTCAGCTTTACTAGCTGACCGAATGATGGAAAAGGGGTATGAGGCCTTCTTGGCATATGTTATGGATGCTGATGTGAATGAAAGGAGGTTAGAGGATTTTCCAGTAGTAAGGGAATTTTCTGATGTATTCCCACAAGACTTACCAGGTTTGCCACCGATGAGGGAGATTGAGTTTGTCATTGACTTGATTCCCGAAACTACACCCGTTTCTTTACCACCATATAGGATGGCTCTAGCTGAGCTGAAGGAGCTTAAGGAATAGTTGGAGGAACTGTTAGAGAAGGGATACATAAGGCCAAGTTCGTCACCTTAGTCAGCACCTATTCTATTTGTCAAGAAAAAGGATGGAATATGGTGGATGTGTATTGATTATCGGAGACTCAACAAGGTGACCAATAAGAACAAGTATCCTTTACCACGGATTGATGATCTGTTTGACCAGCTGCAAGGAGCAAAGGTCTTTTCCAAGACTGATCTCAGGTCGGGTTATCATCAGCTCAAAATCAAGGAGTCCGATGTAAACAAGACAACCTTTAGGACTCAATATAGGCATTATGAGTTCTTAGTCATGCCTTTTGGTTTGACCAATGCTCCAGCTGCTTTTATGGATCTTATGAATAGGTCTTCAAGGAGTTTCTGGATCAGTTTGTCATAGTGTTTATCGATGACATTCTGCTTTATTCCAAGAGTGAAGGGGAATATGAGGAGCCTCTCAGGAGAGTGTTGCAGACACTGAGGGAGAAGGAGCTTTATGCTAAGTTCAGCCAGTGTGAGTTTTGGCGTCATGAGGTAATATTCCTTAGACATGTGATTTCAAAAGATGGGGTACATATGGATCCAACGAAGATTAAAGCAGTGGTGAATTAGCATGCATAAAAAACAGTGATAGAAGTGAGGAGTTTTTTGGGTCTGGCAGGTTATTATAGGAGGTTTGTGGAAGGATTTTCTATGATAGCCGCTCCTATGACTAAGTTATTAAGGAAGAATCAGAAATTTGTCTGGAGTGAGGAATGTCAGGAAAACTTTGAGGAGCTCAAGAGAAGATTAACAAGTGCTCCAGTTCTGATTTTGCCTATTAGAGATGAGGGTTATATAGTGTGCAGTGATGCTTCAAGAAAGGGTTTAGGTTGTGTGTTGATGCAGGGAGACAGGGTGATAGCTTATGCTTCAAGGCAATTGAAGCCTTATGAATTGAATTACCCAACCCATGATTTGGAATTGGTAGCAGTGATTTTTTCCTTGAAGATTTAGAGACATTATCTGTATGGGGTTCAAATGAGGATTTTTATAGATCATAAAAGTATTAAGTATCTGTTAAGTCAGAAGGAACTGAATCTGAGACAAAGAAGGTTGATTGAGTTGCTTAAGGATTATGATTTGTTGATTGAGTATCATCCAGGAAAGGTAAATGTAGTGGCAGATGCTTTAAGTAGAAAGTCATTAATAGCCCATGTTCAGTCAGTTTATCTGCCTTTATTGGAAGAAATGGCTAAGCTTAGGATAAGCTTGAAATAGGAGAAACCAAATTGTATTGTTGCCAATTTTAGAGTAAGGTCAATACTCAGGGAGAAAGTTAGGGAGTTACAAACACAGGATGCAAAATGAAGCAAGCTTTAAAATGGAAAGAAGTCTGAAGTGGTAGTGAGGGAGGATGGACTCATGGTTGTAGGAAATAGGCTTTGCATTCCTAATGTCAAGGAAATGAAGGATCAGATATTGGATGAGGCACATAATGTGGCTTATGCTATGCACCCTGGTAGCACCAGGATGTACAGGGATTTGAAAGAGCATTTCTGATGGAAAGGCATGAAGAGAGATGTAACAGAATATGTAAGTAAGTGTCTAATGTTTCAGCAAGTCAAGGCTGAACACTAGGCACCTCTGGAAAGTTAAGGCCATTGTCCATTCTTGAGTGGAAGTGGCAAAGGGTGACTATGGATTTTCTGATGGGTTTTCCCAAAACTAGTAGGAAGCATGATGCCATATGGGTTATTATTGATCGGTTGACAAAGTCAGCTCATTTTTTGGCAATTAAACAGATTGATTCCTTACATGTGCTAGCAAAGAAGTATATTGATGAGATAGTAAGATTATATGGGATTCTAGATTCCATAGTTTCTGACAGAGATCCTCAGTTTACTTCTAGATTTTGGGGAAGCTTAAAAGAGGATCTGGAAACCAAGTTGAGTTTTAGTACTGTTTTTCACCCTCAGACTGATGGACAATTTGAGAGGACCATTCGGACACTTGAGGGAATGCTCAGGGCATGTGTGATGGACTTCAAAGGAGCTTGGGATGAGCATTTACCAATGGTCAAATTTTCTTACAATAATTCGTACCATTTGAGCATTCAGATGGCTCCTTATGAAGCACTGTATGGAAGGAGATGTAGAACTCCGATATGCTAGGATGAAGAAGGAGAAAGGAAACCAATAGGACCAGAATTGGTTCAAATGAGAGTTGATAAGGTCAAGTTAGTTAAGCAAAGGCTTAAGGCAGCTCAAGATAGAATGAAGAGTTATATTGATGCACACCTAAAGGAGATGGAGTATGAAATCGGTGAGAAGGTCTTCCTTAAGCATCTCCTTGGAAAGGAGTCATGAGATTTGGCAAGAAATGCAAGTTAAGTCCAAGATATGTGGGTCCTTATGAAATTCTTGAGAGGATTGGGCCATTAGCCTATAGGTTGGCATTGCCACTAGAATTATCCAAGATTTATGATGTCTTCCATGTTTCCATGTTGAGGAGATATAGATCAGATCCATCTTACATGATTCAGACTAATGAGATTCAGTTGAAAGATGACCAAAGTTAAGAGGAGATTCCAGTGGAGATTTTGGACACCAAGGAGAAGTTGCTCAGGAACAAAACAGTGCAACTAGTAAAAGTCCCGTGGAGAAACCATTCGGTGGAAGAGGCCATGTAGGAGTCCTTGGAAGCCATAAATGAGAAGCATCCACACCTTTTTGATGACTCAGGTAACAATTTCGAGGACGAAATTCTTTTAAGACGGGGAGAAATGTTGGGCCCCGAATATTTTTTTTTAGTAAGCATGATGTGAATATATGTTGTGGTCTTGTTAGGTAAAGCATTTTTAATTGGATTTTAATTATTATGTCAAGTTTAGGAGGATTTATTTCATGGATTGATGGAAATTTGAAGTATTAAATGGAAGAATTAAGATCAACTTAGAGTGTGGTATGGTGTAAGTTAAATTGAAGAATTAAGAATGCATAAGGGTATTTTGGGTGGATTACTTAAGGTTAGAAGCACTAAGGCATTAAAGGAAGGGTAAGGTGGACTTCTCTCACCCATTAAGGGTAGAATGGGAAAAGGAAAAGATTGACTTGTAAATAAGAAGACCAAAAACTTGGAGGGAGAGAAAATCAAAAAAAGTAAAAGAGAGAGAAAGAAGAAGAGAGGTTTCGGTGGAGTTAAAAATGTATAGAGCTTTAAACTAGGTCATAATTTTTCCTAGTCTTAAAGAGAGAGTTGGAGGTTATTCAATAAGGGAAAAAGAAATAGGAAAGGAAGAGTTTTCTTTAAAACTAAGAATCTCATTATTTGGTGAGGATTTAAGGTAAGTTGATTTTAATGTTTTGGAGTGTTGAAAGGTTTTTGGTTCAAAGAGCTTAAAAAATGTATGGGTTCAAGTATTCTAGGGTCAATTTCATGCTTTGGTTCTTTGAGTTTTCAAAGTCGAATGTCTATTGATTTGGGACTTTTGTAAATGTTGAAGAAAATCAAGAGAGGCAAGAGAAGCAAGAGGAGAGGCACATTTGAACAACTTTTCAAGAAAGGAAACTAAGGTGGGTACAGTTTTATAATAGAGTAAATAAGTCACTCACCGTTTTTCTTTAAATCAAGAAACTTAAATGTTTTCAATTGCATCATGGATGTTGCACTTATTTGCTCTTGGTTGCATGTGAGATTGTTACATGTTTTCTACGTGAATTGTGATGATGCTTTATGAAAATGCTTCTTTTGAAAGTATGCAAGATTATGAAATCAAGTTTTCAGAAATGCTTCTTTGAAATATCTCATATGCATGAAAAACAAGTTTTCAATAAGATTCCATTTAGGGCAAACTATTTTCGGTTCATGAATTGCATGTTATGTGGGTTTGTGGTAGTCCCTCAAGAACCGTCATGTGCACGTTGACCCAAGTAAAGGCAGGGAGCTCCTTTAAGGACTCCCTCAAGTTTACGAGTACACAGGACCAATATATGGAAATGTGTACTGCGCATGAATTGGACTTACCCGAGCCATTTCTGATGTGCATATATGTCTATGATTATGACAATTTTGATGCATGCATGATTTATAAGTGCTCATGAACTGTTTCATTGAGTAAGGATTTTGAGAATTAAGTGTTTGTTGTTTTCTATGAGAAATTATTACATTTTCCAAGGATATAAGAACAAAATACTTCGAAATGCTTACTAAAGCGATGAAAAACTATTATTTTAGTTTGAAGATGAATGAGATATATGTATGTTCTGCTCATGATTATGACCACTGTTAAGTTTTCACATCGCATGTGATGATCAGATGAGTTTGAAACGTTGGGAAGTATTCGGTGATTATGTTCCTGGTGTATTTTGTCCTTGAAATTGAATGAATGAGGTGTTGGAGTTATGTAAATATAGTGCTTTGGAAAGCAAGTGTATTTACATGTAACTTTATCTTCTTCAGTTACTGTTTTGCAATGAAAACATTTATTATTAATAAAACAAAAGAGTTTGGTTTTATTTATGTGAGCGTTATATATCTGGTCAAAAGGTACCAAGATT
>JAOSBN010000004.1:26475848-26493136 GCA_027563595.1 Erythroxylum suave | reverse complement strand
TCGATACATTAGGATTAGTAAAGTGATTAATTCATTTTAAGATTAATATAAATATATATATGTATAATATATATATTTTGTCAATATGAAAAATAAAATAAAAAAGTTTATAATTTATTAAATTTAAAAAATAAAACAATAATTTTTTAAATTTATTTTAAAAATTTTACTAAAAATATGGTGGGCCAAAAATAGCCCGCAGGCGGCCTATGGCCTTCCCGTGGGCCTCTCTATCGGCGGGCCGTTTCGGCCCACATGGGCTGACCTTTTTGTGGCCCGCACAGGCCACGGGCCACAATGGCCCGCCCTATTTTTTCAATGACCCGGGCCGGGTCACAACCGACCCATTGACATGCCTAGATACATAACACGTATCAAAGTAATCACTCCATTATTTTTGGGGAAAAAATGGCTTTTCTTTCAGGAGAAATGGTTTTGCAATTAATTCACGACCTTTACCCGTCAAAAACCGTTGGACCAACTGGTGGGAACGCACTAGCGGCTAATATGCTACCCTGCTTCAAAGCCATAGATTATTTATTTATTGTATTTGTACCCAAAAACTTTTCAAGAAAATGGTGACAATTGGAGGGAAAATGCAGCTTCCCTAACCGAACTTTTTAACCATAAAACTCCGCTCTGCTTTTCTCCTCAACCAACACACATGCGTAGTTTCCTCTGCCCACCTCGCTCTTCCAAAACATCACCGTAGAACTTCACTCTCGCATCGGAAACGGCGAGAAAATTCTCTCTCCTCTGAGAACATCTAAAATGAAGAAACACTTTTGTTTTCATTTGCAATTCGTCGGATTCCTGCTGCTTCTCTGCTCTACTTTGTGTCATGCAAGAGCAGCAAGACCACACCCTCCAACAGGTACTATCTGAGCCATTTTTATTACCAGTTATCATTAAATATCTCTTATTTCCTACCTTCTCTCGTTCTTTCTTCATCTTCTCGTTTCGCTTCTGAGGATGTAACAGAAAGCAAGGGAAACAAGTTTGAATCTTGCAGTGCAAAAGCTGTTTAACCATCAATTTGTCTTCGTCTGTTGAAAGAGGTTAAAATATTTTCTTTGCAGCTTCCTGGAAAAACCATTTCTCCTCTGTTAAAATCTCTTTCTTTAACCTTCTTCGTTACTACAAATCTATCAGGAAACTATCACGATTTTTTAATGTTTTTCTATCTGAATCATCAATTTTGTAAACCCTTTTTAATTTTCTCAATCATTTTTGACAGAGCTGTTGTTCTTTCTTCAAGAAAGAATTTTTTTTTTTCAACATTGTCACGTGTCAACTTTCTTGGTTACCAGGAAGAGATTAATATTTAGTTACTGTGTGCTCCTGAATTTCTCTTGCTTGTTTTATCGTACAGGCCCACGTTATCTCAAGTTTGTGCTCAATGCCACGAGTTTTCCTTCAGAAGAAAACTACGACTACATTGTAGTTGGGGGTGGCACCACAGGTTGCCCATTGGCCGCCACCTTGTCGCAGTCGTTTCGAGTTCTTGTTCTTGAACGTGGTGGAGTTCCTTATGGAAATCCCAATCTGATGACCAAAGAAGGTTTCTTAGCCACTCTCACTGACGTTGATACGTTTGATTCTCCAGCCCAATCCTTCACATCAGAAGAAGGTGTTCCCAATGCCAGAGGACGTATTCTTGGAGGCAGCAGTGCCATAAATGCTGGGTTTTATAGCCGTGCAGATCGGGACTTCTATAAGAAGTCTGGTGTTGGTTGGGACCTTAATATTGTGAACAAGTCATATGAGTGGGTTGAGAAAGCAGTTGTCTTCAAGCCAAACCTTAGGAACTGGCAATCAGCAGTTAGAGATGGATTTTTGGAAGCTGGGGTCAATCCATATAATGGGTATAGTTTGGATCATTTGGTTGGTACCAAGATTGGTGGCTCGACTTTTGATGGGTCTGGAAAGAGGCATAGTGCAGCAGATCTTCTCAACTATGCAAATGCTGGTAACATCAAAATTGCTGTGTATGCAAACGTGGAAAGAATACTTTTGGCTTCTGCTCCACGGTATTCAAGGTCTAGGATATCAGCAATTGGGGTAGTGTATCGTGATCAGACGGGACACTATCACCATGCAATGGTACGTGAAAATGGAGAAGTGATTCTATCTGCTGGTGCCATCGGAAGTCCACAGCTGCTGTTGTTGAGCGGCATTGGTCCAAGGCCTTACCTATCATCTTGGGGCATACCTGTAGCACATCAACTCCCATATGTGGGGCAATACCTCTACGACAATCCTCGTAACGGTATCTCAATAGTGCCTCCAATCCCACTGGAGCACTCACTCATTCAAGTGGTTGGTATCACAGAAGTTGGTGCTTATCTTGAAGCAGCCTCTTACATTGTCCCTTTTGTATCTCCAACGCGTTCTGTTTTCATCAGGACGCCGTCATCACGCCTGTATCTCACAGTGGCGACTATAATGGAGAAAATTGTTGGACCGCTCTCAGCTGGATCATTAAGGCTGGCTTCAACTGATGTCAGAGTGAACCCAATTGTCCGATTCAATTACTTTTCAAACCCAGTTGACGTCGAAAGGTGTGTGAATGGCACCCGCAAGATTGGCAATGTGCTAAATACCAGAGCTATGAAGGACTTCATGTTTCGTGAATGGTTTGGAGTTTCAAATTTCCGTTTCGTTGGTCCAGCATTGCCTACTCACCAATCTAATTACCTTCAAATGGCTCAGTTTTGTCGTCAAACTGTCAGCACCATTTGGCATTACCACGGTGGATGCGTTATTGGGAAAGTGGTTGATAGTGAATTCCATGTTATCGGGATTGGAGCACTCAGAGTTGCCGATGGCTCGGTATTTTCAGTGTCACCAGGAACCAATCCTCAGGCTACTCTAATGATGCTGGGGAGGTAATTGCTTTTTTTTATTATTATTTCTAGCCTGAGGATGCTGATGCTGATGCTCGTGATCAAACTGACTCTTCCTTTTGCATCGTTATGCCAGATATCTCGGTCTTCAGATTATCAGAGAGCGGAAGGGACAAGCGTGATGCCATTTCCCAAACATATTCAAAAGATTTGTTCTTTTAATCAAGAAATCCAAATGCTTTAGAACAATATGATGCATAATGAATTCTCCAGACCTCTTGAGTGAGACCTGCATTCTTTTCTATCATTAGATTTGTGCATCAATAATCTCCTACTAGGTTTTGCCTTACTCTTTTGCTCTGAATTAAGCTTTCTTTAATATATACAAAAGGAACCCATGAAAATGAAGACTTAAAGTAAATATTTTAACTTTCTTTTAGGTCATTCCATGAATGAAATTTCTAGAATCTTAATAACTAGTTGAAATTATGTACGTTAGGCTTTAAACTTTAGTTTCATGAATCTTGATAGTAGAAACATGAACACTTAGGGTTAATTTTCAAATACCTAAACTCTGTTAAGAAGTTGTCAAAATTTAAAGGAGTTTTCCTAGATTAATAAGAGGCCAAATTCTAAATGATTAAATTGCTATGATCATAAAACAAAGGATTCCTAAAGATAGCTTTACTCTCTGGGAACTTTAACAATTATTCTTCATTAAATAAATCCTTATCTAGTTTCTTTCTTAGGTTCCAATTCTCATTTTATTTATTGCTCTAAGTGAAGAAAATTTTCCTCATACTTTGGGTTAGCGATCTCAATTTCATTAACATACTCCCTGAATTTTTAGCAAAATTCCTCAGACAAATGTTGCTCTTAGCCTAAAAAATATTTAAGAGTGCTATTAAAGTCTAAAAAGAGTGATCCATAAAGAGTCAATAGAAAGATAGATATCTCCAAACTTGCTCCATAAATAGCTCCTCTAGAAAATAAATTTAGGTCCATATATGAAGGAGACAAAGAAGCTTGTCTTCTCTTAAATTAAAGAAACAATTAGGTGCTTAATTTGATCATAAGCTAAGCTCAGAGAAACATCAAATTTTTAAGGGCACAAGAAATTGTTTAATTGAACATTATGGTGAAATTGATGATTTAGTAAGAATTAGCCAATGCTTCTCCAAAAACTTTCAGCCTACTACACTTATTTATTGGTTTCCAAAACACCAATCAACATAGGTTTTATTTCTAAAATAAATTCTCCAAGAATCTATTGCTCTTTTAGTAAAGCGAAATCCACTTATATTCTAAGATAAAATAGAAATTAGGGGGTTTTGTTTTGCCTCATTGAGCCCTTATACTTCCTACCTAATTTCATCATATATATCCACCTTAAAATCCCCTATATAGTTAACGAATGACCCTCTTGAACAAGTTGAGGAGATCCTATAGGAATATTCATTTCAAAACTTAACGTTATAACTACAGTATTTAGAGGTCAATTGTTAGGTGCTAGGGATGATAGAACCCTAGAGAATAATTGTATAATTTGGTTTAAGAGATTTGACCCTTAAAAGAGTACCCACCTCAAGTGCCACTTCAGTAGGAAAGAGCGATAAATTTTTCATCATTCACTAGATCACTAGGGAGAGAGGGATGAAGCATATAGTTATGATCGTTCACCATCATAAGATCACCCTTTTGCACCTTGGGAGAATCCAACCTCATTAGCCCAAAAATTCGCCTTTTTAAAACACTATACTAGCACTTGTTGTCAGGCCCCAAATTATACCCTAGTTGAAATGTTACATATTCATGAAAGTATATATATTAGATATTGTGATACGATCGTAAGTTGTATATGTTTTGAATTTTGGCTTGATCCTAAATTTCTCTTAATGAATCATACTTAGTAACTTGGAATTAATTGTTACCAATAGAAAATTGATGTATTGTAAATTTGGACTAGAAAAATTGTCAAGTGGCAAGATAATTTGATACATGATAATTTAGATTACTAAGCCTATACATTGAGTGACATTTGGTATAGTTAAATGAATGACAATTGGACTAGTAATTAATTAACAAATGGACCAACTAATGTGTGACGTGTGGATCAATAACTAAGAGACAATTGGTAGCGTATTTAGTGGACAAATGCAAGAAATGCCAAATGACGTGTTAGTGAAGAATGAAGACATCTTGCATTGCATGAAGCTAAGGTGGCAAGCTTTCTGCTGGAACCTTCAATTCACTTTCTTCCTTGCTCCTCTCCACCGAAACCCTCTCTTATGCTCATTACTTCTGGATTTTCGCTTTAATTTGGATTATCAACACTTAAAATCCTTGCTAGATACTGTATCAAAGAAGTAGTTACGTTATCTTCTATGTTGTTTGTTGTTTTCTTGGTGCTAAGATTTGCTCCTTGATTTCGGATGTGTGTTGGTGGCTTGGAAGAGCTAGAATAGCTGATTCTTTGGAGTTGAAATTTGAAGTTAAATAGGTAAGGAATTCTAAACTTGATAGTATGTATTAATACAAGTTTTATGATAATTGAATTAGTATGAAATATGTGTTATGATGATAATAAACGAGTTTTGGAAAATGATACTTCAATGATAGTTTCTGGTTTAGTTTTTGATGCATAAAAGATAATTGAATTGTGGGCTATTAATTGAATAAGTTTGAGCTGGAATTGAAGATGATTTTGATAAGCAATCAAAGTATAATTAGTGTACAATTGAGGTATAACTAGTGGACTATTATAAAGATATTTTGAATTTGGCATCAAGATGATAGAATTTAGAAAAGTGCAGGAAAATAGGTAGGCCACGATCGTGGCACCCATCCCATGACCATGGGTAGATGCAGTAGCTTCTGCCACGATCATGGGTAGGGTTTAGACATGGTAAATTTTGTTTTGTACACTTGTTGAATAACATAAGTACAAGTCACTCTAATTTGCTATATTTGGACTTGATTAACATTTGAAAATGAACCTAGATGCTAATGTTGAATTATATGGTGTGCTCAAGGATGAATTTGTCCTTATGAATAAAAATGTGTTAAAAAGGGTTTATATGATGTGAACTGAATATGATTGTTTATGAATTGGAAATTTGTGTAATTATATGTAATGTGTAAATACATCACACATTTAATGGTACATTATAGCAAATGTTTATCCTCATAAGGTATGTTAAGTTTGATTGGATGTGCATGTATATGTTTAATTTGAGGAAAATGGAATAAAGACATACATTATGCATTACGTCTTTTGCATGTGATTCTAAAACCTGAAATAGTTTGTTTTAAAACTGCCAAGTCCTAGTCATGGGTAAATAAGCATGCCTAGAATACTTTGACACTTTGGGATCTCTTGATAATGACACTTCGGTGTTTCCTGATATTGACACTCCAATTTCTCTTGATATTGACACTTTGTTTTGTTCTGTTACTGAGATATAAGTCTCTCTCGTTCTGTGATACCAATCATAGGTATCTTCTGTTTTGGTCCCGTTACCTACTTCTGTAAAAAGGATTAGCGGGCTATTTTATTTTTGTTTTGATATATGTTCAGTTTTGATGCAAGCTAAGTTCTGATATCATAAAAGTTATATTCTGATTTGATATAAGTTAAGTTATGATATAATACAAGTTATATTCTATTTTGATACAAGTTAAGTTCTGTTCTGATGCAAGTTATGCCTTATTCTGATGCAAGTTAAGTTCTGTTTTGATGCAAGTTATGTTCTGATTTGATGCAAGTTAAGTTTTGTTCTGATGGAAGTTATGTCCTATTCTGATACTTTTATATTATGCTATGATACAATGGTATTCTATTTCAAAATAGTTATATGCTTTGTTCTGATGCAAGTATATCATGTTCTGATATATTACATTCTATTCTGATACAACTAATGTTGGATTACTCTTTAATTTGAATAATTAAAGATTGTTTATGATATAAAATGATTCAATCCATGTGAATGCTATAAAACTGTTAGAAGCCGAAGTCATTTTATATCTTGTTTAGTTATTCCACACTAAGCTATATGTTTAGCACGATGGTTTTGCCTCCGTGTAGGTTCTGATAAGAAGACTTAAGGCTGGGACAACCACAGTGGCTAATGAAATACTTGATATGCTTGGAAGATATTTTATTTGAGTTGTTTCTAAGTTATATCTACTAATATGAGACATTTTGTATTTTGTGTAAATGGTTTGTAATAACTATAATACAAGATGGATTTGGATTTAAAGCATGTATATGATAAGGACAATATGTACATTATGTTCTATATATAACTTATGTTTGCCTTATTTTCTTTCAAATATTTGAATATTTTGGTATGTTTTGGGTTGCATTTTCATATCCTTTTAGGGGGTATTTAGGTGTTACATCATTTAGTATCAGAGTATGGTTTAGGGGATTTTGGTTTAAATAACGCTTAAATATTGCTTATATTTGGATATAAGAGTTGTGTTTCGCCTAATATGGGTTGTCCCATGTTTTGGTTTTAGATTTGAGTATAGAAAGATCTCATGAAGGCGTTGACAAAGTTGTAGAGAGTAATAATCCTACAAGATCTCGTACATCTATATCGAGACCCTTTGGGGTCAATCGAGGTGAAGCTAAAGTGTCACCTCCTCCGCCTCCAACTCTGGGGGAGGCGTTGGTTAAACTGTCACAAGACATAATGATGTTATTACATTGCATGACCACACCCAAAGCTCTGATTGATCAGTTCCAGAAGTATGGAGCTGAGAAATTTATAGGAACATCTCTGGAGGAATATGAAAATGAGAAATTTTAGTTAGAAAAAGTGAAGAGGGTATTATATGAAATTAGTTGCCCACCTGAACGAATGGTGCGTTGTGCTTTCTCCTTTCTTTAAGAAACAACCTATGAATAGTGGAAGTTTGTTTTGAGATATCCTCAATTACTGAAGCTTCTAACTTAGGATTTCTTTTCCCAAGAGTTTAAAGCCAAGTATGTGTCGGAAGCCTATAGAAACGAGAAGTAGAAGTAGTTTATGAACCTAAAGCAGAGAAACCTGTCTGTTGTTGAGTATGACAGAGAATTTAATCAACTCAGCAAGTATGCACCTGATCCCATACTTACCAAGGAGTTCCAGTGTCATTAGCTTGAAGATGGTTTAAATGATTTGGTCAAAGAGCATCTGGCAGCAATTACTCTCTTGCAACAAGTAAGTTACCATCGGCTGGTACAAACTCCCATAAAGATAGAGAAGGAAGAGATGATTAGGAGAGAAATGGGTCAGCGAAGAGGTTTTATTAAAAGACATCAGTCCTCAAGTAAGAGAAGTCATGAAGGTGCCTCCACTACTCAAGAATTTACTCAGGGATCTGTAGTTAGGGGAGGTGACAAGACTTACCCTTATCTGTTGATTCTGGTAGGGGTTCTTCTGTGGGTCAAGGTCTTGGTGTTCTAGAGTGCCCTCATTGCTCTAAACATCATTGGGATACTTGTCAGAGAGCTAGGAGTGCATGTTATCGATGTGGTAGCACTGAGCATTTCATAGCCAATTGTCTTATGAGACATCCTCATACATCACAAACAAGTAGAGAGGTTTCTCATGCATCTAGTGGAAATATGGGACACGACAGAGGCTATGAAGGATTTGAACAAATCAGACCTAATCCAAGTACTATATTGGAAACAGTTGATCGCCTGTTGTTCTATCTGCTACAGCACGAGCTTATGCTTTGAAAATTCGTGAGGATCAGGATGCACCTAAATTCGTTGCAATATTTTTTTTTCTCTTTGGTTATGAAATGCATACTTTGATTGATCCTAGAGCTACTCATTTTTATATCTATGTTGGAGAAATTCTTGATAAAGTGATGTTTATAGATCAATTAGAGTATGATATTCATATAACCAGTCTTCTAGGTAGTATTGTGTTAGTTAATCAGGTTTATAGAAACCATCCTGTTATGATCTAAAGAAGTGATTATATAGAGGATTTAATTAGATTGCCTTTTCACGAATTTGATTTGATTTTGGGTATGGATTGGTTATCCAAGCATCAGGCAATGGTTGACTATAGTGCTAAGATAGTTGTGCTTAGGAAACCTGATCAATATGAAATAGCAATGCATGGCATCTGTACTGGTTCTCTAGTTAGTGTGGTATCTGCTATACAAGCTAGGAAGTTCCTCAGGAAGAGATGTGAAGCTTATCTAGATTTTGTGATTGATTCTAGGAAAGAGAGTGTTAAACTATAAGATATTCCAGTGGTGAGTGAATTTCCAGATGTGTACCCTAAAGAGCTACTTGGACTTCCTCCTTAAAGAGAAGTAGAGTTGTCTATTAAAGTTATACTTGGCACTGCTCCTATATCCAAAGCATCGTATAAAATGGCTCCTACTAAATTGAAGGAGTTGAAGGTTAAATTGCAAGAGCTACTAGATAAGGAGTCCATTCGACCTAGTGTCTCACCATGGGGAGCACTATTTTTTTTTTAAGAAGAAAGATGGTACTCTCTGGATGTATTTTGATTACAGGCAACTGAACAAAGTCATCGTGAAGAATATCTATTACCAAAGATAGAAGATCTATTTGATCAATTGAAAGATGCAAGAGTATTCAAAGATAGATCTGCGATCAAAATACTATCAACTTTGGTTAAAGGATGTGAATGTTCCGAAGACTGCATTCAAGACCCGTTATGGGCATTATGAATTCTTAGTAATGCCATTCGAGTTAAATAATGCTCCAGCTGCATTCATGGATATGATGAATAAAGTGTTTAGGCCTTATTTAGACCAGTTTGTAGTGGTGTTTATAAATGATATCCTAGTCTATTCCAAGAATAAACATGATCATGATAAGCATCTATGGGTTGTGTCATAAACCCTAAAGGAAAAATAGTTATATGATAAACTGAGTAGGTGTGACTTCTAGCTTTAGGTGGTATCACTTCTAGGACATGTTTCTTCTCAAGGGATTAGAGTTGATCCCAGTAAGATTGGAGCAATTGGTAACTGGAAGCCACCACAGAGTGTGACAGAAGTGAGAAGTTTTCTAGGCTTGGCGGGTTACTATTGCAGGTTTGTGAAGGGATTCTCGGTGATAGCATCCCCTTTTACTAAACTATTACGAAAAAGAGTGAAGTATGAATGGTCTACTAGATGTCAAACTAGTTTTGATCAACTAAAAAGAATGCTTATTGAAGCTCCTATATTGGCTCAACCCACTTCTGGTAAGGAATATGTTACGTTTAGTGATGCACCTAGAAATGTTTTGGGTTGTATTTTGATGTAGGATGGAAAGGTAGTTACATATGCCTTTGGGCAGTTGAAGCCTTATGAACAAAACTACCCTACACATGATCTTAAACTTGCAACGGTAGTGTTTGCTTTGATTATTTGGCGACATTACTTGTATGGTGAAAATTCTAGAATTTTTACTAATCATAAAAGATTGAAGTACCTGCTTACTTAGAAGGAACTTAATCTGAGACAAGGACATTGGCTAGAACTGTTTGAAGATTATGACTGCATTATGGATCACCATTCGAGTAAGGCTAATGTTATAGCTGATGCCTTGAGTCAGAAGACTATTTCAACATTATCAGTGCAGCAGAGTGAAAGGAGACTAATAAGGCTTTAATAGCTCAATTGAAAGTTAGGCCTACCTTGAGGTAAGAAATTTGTGATTCTCATAAAGTTGATGATAAGTTGCAACGACTTATTCTTATGACTCGGGAAAGCAAACAACCAAACTTTTCTGTGAAAGGATATGGTGATATGTATTATAAAGATCGATTGTGTGTGCCAGCTAATGATGAATTGAAAAGAATGTTATTGTTTGAGGCCCATAATATTGTCTTTACAATGCATCCCAGCAGAAATAAGATGTGTCAAGATCTGAAGCGAAATTACTGGTGGTCAGGTATAAAACGTGAAATAGTGGATTATGTATCTAAATGTTTGACATGTCAGCAAGTTAAAGCTGAGCACCATGTCCCATCTAGTTTGTTATGTCCTATTTCGATTCCTCAATGGAAATGGGATAATATTACCACAGATTTTGTCACTAAACTTACTCTAACTTAAAGGAAACTTGATGTATGGGTGATTGTTGATATGTTTACCAAGTCTGATCACTTTTTGCCTGTTCGTTTTGATTATTCACTAGATAGGCTTTCAGACCTATATGTAAATAAGATAGTGAGGTTGCACAAGGTGCCACTATCTATTATTTTTAATCACGATCCTCGATTTACTTTGAGATTCTGAAAAATTCTGCAAATGGCTTTGGGTACTCAAGTCAAACAACAATTATCGGACTAGTATTAGCATGGCAACTTATGAAGTCGTATATAGTAGGAGGTGTAGAATTTCGGTATGTTAGATTGAATTAAGTGAAAACAAGATGATCAGGCCTGACATTGTAAAAGATACTGAAGAGAAAGTTCAAGTTATCTAATAAAGATTGAAAGTTGTCAGTGATAGGCAGAAGTCTTATGTCGATTTAAAAAGAAAAGATATTGAGTATTAGGTAGGTGATAAGGTATTGCTGAAAGTATTGCCATGGAAACACATACTTCGGTTTGGGAAGATACATAAGCTCAGCTCACGTTATATTGGTCCTTATGAGATTCTTAAACGAGTCGGACCAGTAGCTTATCAATTAACTCTTCCTGAAGAATTGGCCAAGTTGCTTGATGTGTTTCAAGTTTCCATATTAAGAAAACGTCGATCTGATGACACACATAAGATTCCTGTGTAAGAAATTCAAGTACAACTAGATTTGATTTATGAAGTAGGGCCTGTGTCTATTTTATCCAGAGAAGTCTGACAACTCAAAAATAAACAAACAGCTCTAGTTAAAGTACTCTGGCAACATCATAGACTCGAGGAAGCAACTTGGGAGCCATAATCAACCATGAAAACTCAATACCCTTAGTTGTTCTCATCAGGTATGAATTTCGAGGAAGAAACCCTTTTAAGGGGGAGAGAATTGTAAGGCCCTAAATTATACCCTAGTTGAAATGTTACATATTTATGAAAAGTATATATCTTAGATATAGTGATACGATTGTAAATTGTATATGTTTTGAATTTTGGCTTGATCTTGAATTTTGGTTAATGGATCATACTTAGTAACTTATAATTAATTGTTACCATTAAAAAATTGATGCATTAAAATGTATATTTGGACTAGGAAAATTGTCAAGTGGTAAGACAAGTTGGGATATGGAAATTTAGATGACTAAGCCTATACATTAAGTGACATTTGGCATAGTTAAATGAGTGACAATTGGACTAGTAATTAATTGATAAAATGGACTAATTAATGTATGACATATGGACCAATAACTAACAGACATATGGTAGCATCTTTAGTGGACAAATGCAAGACATGCCAAATCATATGTGCCAATAAAGGACGAAGACATCTTGCATTGCATGAAGCTACGGTGGCAAACTTTCTATTAGAGCCGTCTTCACTTTCTTCCTTGCTCCTCTTCGTCGAAACTCTCTCTTACACTCATTACTTCTGGATTTTCCTTCAATTTGGATTATCAACAATTAAAATCCTTGATAGATAATACATCAAAGAAGTAGATAACGTTATCTTCTATGTTGTTTTTTATTTTCTTGGTGCTAAGATTTGCACCTTGATTTAGGATGGAAGGGGTAGAACAGTTGGCTTTTTGGAGTTGAGATTTGAAGTTAACTAGGTAAGGGAATTCTAAACTTGAAAGCATGTATTAATACAAGTTTTATGATAATTGAATTGGCATGAAATATGTGTTATAATGTTCATAAACAAGTTTTGGAAAATGATACTTCAATGATAGTTTCTAGTTTAGTTTTTTATTCACAAAAGATAATTGAATTGTGAGTTTTTAATTGAATAAGTTTGCGCTAGAATTGAAGATGATTTTGATAAGGAATTGAAGCATAATTACTGTATAATTGAGGTTTAACTAATGGGCTATTATAAAAATATTTTGAATTTGGTATCAAGATGATAGAATTCAGAAAATTGCACAAAATGGGTAGGTCATGATCATGGCACCCATCCCACGACCGTGGGCAAATGTAGTAGCTTATGTCACAATCGTGGCGGTACCTCACGATCGTGGGCAGGGTTTAGATATGGTAAATTCTATTTTGTACACTTGTTGAATCACATGTGAACAAGTCACTCAAATTTGGTGTATTTGGACTTGGTTAAGGTTTGAAAATGAACCTAGATGAAGTTTGATTAATTGAGTAAAACTTAATTTAGTTATGGATTGATAATTCAGGTAATTACTTAAAGAATGTGTGGTTAGTGAATCTTATGTCTAGTGAATTATATGGTGTGTTCACGGATGAATTTGTCTTTATAAATACAAATGTATTAAAAAGGGTTTATATGATGTGAATTGAATATGATTGAATTGGAATTTTGTGTAATTATATGTAATGTGTAAATACATAGCACATTTAATGGTACATTATTGCAAATGTTTATGTTCATAAGGCATGTTAAGTTTGATTAGATTTGCATGTATATGTTCAATATAAGGAAAATGAAATAAAGACATATAATATGCACTACATCTTTTGCATGTGATTCTAAAACCTGAAATGGTTTGTTTTAAAAGTTCCAATTCCTAGTCGTGGGTAAACAGACATGCTTAGAAGGGTCTACAGCTACTCTTGTGACACTTCTATGTCTCCTAATATTGACACTTTGGTGTCTTCTGTTATTGAGACATAAGTCTCTCCTATTCTGTGATACAAATCATAGGTATCTTCTATTCTGGTCCTGTTACCCACTTCTGTAAAAAGGATTAGCAGGCTATTCTATTTGTTTTTTGATATATGTTTAGCTCTAATGCAAGCTAAGTTTTGATTTGACACAAGTTATATTCTGATGATGTAAGTTAAGTTCTGATCTAATACAAGTTATGTTTTGATCTGATACAAGTTAAGTTCTGTTCTGATGCAAGTTATGTCCTTTTCTGATACTTTTATGTTCTGTTATGATGTAATGGTATTCTATTCTGAAATACTTATATGCTTTGTTCTGATGCAAGTATATCCTGTTCTGATATATTATATTCTATTCTTATGCAAATGATGTTGGATTGCTCTTTAATTTGAATAATTAGAGATTGTTTGCAATATGACATGATTCAGTGCATACGAATGCTAGATGACTGTTAGAATTAGTCGTCATTTTATATCTTGTTTAATTATTCCCAACTAAGCTATATGCTTAGCATGGTGGTTTTACCTCCGTGTAGGTTCTGATAAGAAGACTTAAGGTTAGGACAACTGTAGTGGCCACTGAAGGACTTGATATGCTTGGAAGATGTTTTGTTTGAGCTTTATCTACTAATATGAGATATTTTGTATTTTGTGTAGATGGTTTCTAATAACTATAATACAAGATGGATTTGGATTTAAGGCAGTATATGATAAGAACAATTAACATAACTTATGTAATGTGAAGTATGTTGCCTTATTTTCTTTCAAGTGTTGGAATATTTTGGTATGTTTTAGATATGTTTTGGGTGGTATTTATATATCCTTCTAGGGGGTATTTGGGTGTTACATCGTTTGGTATCAGAACATAGTTAAGGCAAGTCTAGTTTAACCAGTGCTTAACTATTACTTATACTTAGATATAAGAGTTGTGTCTGGCCTAATGCGAGTTGTCCCATGTTTTGGTTTTAAATTTAAGTATGGAAAGATCCCATAAAGCCGTTGACAAGGTTGTTGAGAGTAATAATCCTGCGAGATCTCATCTATCTATATTGGGACCCTTTGGGGTCAATCGAGGTGAAGTTGAAGTGCCACCTCCTCCACCTCCAGCTCAGGAGGAGGCTTCGGTTAAGCTATCCTATGACATGATGACGTTATTACATCGTATGACCACACTCAAAGCTCTGATTGATCAGTTATAAAAGTATGGAGCCGAGGAATTTACTAGAACATCTCTGAAGGAGTCTGAAAAGGCAAAATTTTGGTTAGAAAAAGTGAAGAGGGTATTAGATGAAATTAGTTGCCCACCTGAATGAATGATGCACTGTATTGTCTCCCTTCTTCAAAGAGCAACCTATGAATGGTGGAAGTTTGTTTTGAGATATCCTCAGTTACTGGAGCTTCTAACCTGGGATTTCTTTTCCCAAAAGTTTAAAGCCAAGTATATGTCGGAAGCCTATAGAAAGGAGAAGTGAAAGCAATTTTTAAAGTTGAAGCAGAGAAACCTGCTTGTTGCTGAGTATGATAGAGAATTTAATCGACTCAGCAAGTATGCACGTAAACCCATACTTATTGAGGAGTTTTAGTGTCATCAATTTGAAGATGGTTTAAATTATTTGACCAAAGAGTACCTGACAACAATTACTCTCTGGCAATAAGTGAGTTACCATCAGCTGGTACAAGCTGCCATGAAGATATAGAATAAAGAAATGATTAGGAGAGAAAGGGGTCAATGAAGAGGTTTTGTTAGAGGAGGTCAATCCTTGGGTACAAGAAGTCGTAAAGGTACCTCCACGACTCAAGAATTTACTCAAAGATCTATAGCTAGGGTAAGGCGACAGGACTTTCCCTTAACGATTGATTCTGGTAAGGTTTGTGGGTCGAGGTTATGGCGCTCTGGAGTGCCCTCATTGCTCTAAACATCATTAGGGTACTTTTCAGAGAGCTACGGGTGCATGTTATCGATGTGGTACTACTGAGCATTTGATAGCCAATTATCCTATGAGATAACCTTAAACATCACAAGCTAGTAGAATGATTTCTCATGCATCTGTTGGAAATAAAGGATGTGGTAGAGGTCATGGAGAATATGGATAGATTAGCCCTAAACCAAGTACTATGTTAGAAATAGTTGATCTACCTATTGTGCCGTCTGTCACAACTCAAGCTTATGCTTCAAAAGCTCGTGAGGATCAGGATGTACCTGACGTCATTATGGGCACTATTTTTCTCTTTGATTCTAAAATTCATACTTTGATTGATACTGGATCCGCTCATTCTTATATCTGTGTTGGAGAAATTCTTGATAAAGTGATGCTTGTAGATTAGTTAGAGTATGATATTCATGTAACCAGTTTTCTAGGTAGTAGTGTGTTAGTTAATCAGGTTTATAGAAACTATCATGTTATGATCTAAGGAAGTGATTATATAGCAGATCTGATTAGATTGCCTTTTCATGAATTTGATCTGATTTTGGGTATGGATTGGTTATCCAAGCATCAGGCAGTGGTTCACTGTAGTGATAAGACAATTGTGCTTAGAAAACTTGATCAATCTGAAATAATAATGCATGATATTTGTACTAGTTCTCTAGAAATGTGGTATCTACTATGCAAGCTCAGAAACTCCTTAGGAAGGGATGTGAAGCTTATCTAGCTATTGTGATTAATTCAAGGAAAGATAGTGTTAAACTGCAGGATTTTCCAGTGGTGAGAGAATTTCCATATATGTTTCTTAAAGAGTTACCCAGACTTCCTCCTAAAAGAGAAGTAGAGTTGTCTATTGAAGTTATACCTGGCACTACTCCAATATCTAGAGCACTATATAGGATGGCTCATACTGAATTAAAGGAGTTGAAAATTCAATTGCAAGATCTATTGAATTAGGGGTTCATTTGACCCAATGTCTCACCCTGGGGAGCACCAATTTTGTTTTTTAAGAAGAAAGATGGTACTCACTGGATGTGTATTGATTACAGGCAACTGAACAGAGTCACCGTGAAGAATAAGTGTCCATTGCCAAGGATAGAAGATATGTTTGATCAATTGAAAGAAGAAGGAGAATTTTCAAAGATAGATCTATGATCAAAATACCATCAACTTTAGGTAAAGGTTGTGGATGTTCCAAAGGCTGCATTCAGGACCCATTATGGACATTATGAATTCTTGGTAATGCTAATCGGGTTAACTAATGCTCTAGCTGCATTCATGAATCCTATGAATAGAGTATTTAGGCATTATTTAAACTAGTTTGTAGTTGTGTTAATAGATGATATCCTGGTCTATTTCAAGAATAAGCATGATTATGATGAGCATCTACGAGTTGTGTTACAAACCCTATGGAAAAAACAGTTGTATGCTAAGTTGAGTAAGTGTGATTTCTGGCT
This sequence comes from Erythroxylum suave, assembly GCA_027563595.1. Classification (NCBI taxonomy): domain Eukaryota; kingdom Viridiplantae; phylum Streptophyta; class Magnoliopsida; order Malpighiales; family Erythroxylaceae; genus Erythroxylum; species Erythroxylum suave. The sequence continues at coordinate 26,476,171 of JAOSBN010000004.1, read as the reverse complement.
TCAGGAGTTATAATTTCTAGGAGATGTTATTTCTTCTCAAGGAATTAGAGTTGATCCTAGTAAGGTTTGTTGGACCCCGTCTCCGAGGCCCAACATTCGGAAACACACAAGCACACATAAGCATAGAAGACCCAAAACCGACAACATACCGACCTCAATTTGGGAGACATGCAATAGGAAATTCAGATCGGCTTCCTAAGAACATTTGTTCCTCATGGTCTAACGATTCTAACACCACTAAAAACGTTCAATTCGGATTAGAGATGAAAAAGTTATGCTCAAAATACTATCTGAAGAAAATAGTCAAAACTGACACTCTACCG
>JAOSBN010000004.1:26424183-26468157 GCA_027563595.1 Erythroxylum suave | reverse complement strand
ATACCGACCGTATCGGTACCGTCGGTGTGTTGCCGTAGGTGATAAAATGCGCGAAACTTTCGCGCATTTTTTACCGAAAAATTTGTAACAAAATTCTATGCCGACGGACTTTTTTTCGTCGGAAATATTCCCATTTTAGCGACTGAATGGGAAGTTCCGTCGCTATTTTCCGACGGAAATGGTTCCGTCAGAAAATTTCCGCCGCTATTTATTCATTTTCTTGTAGTGTACAATATTATAATTATGATCTTATCATAATTTTATTTATAATATATATTTATCATATAGACTTTATCATATACAGTGAATATATATAAAATAAAGAATTATTTTAAATGATTACCCAATACAACTATAATCAATTGGTTAAGTGTATGAGAAAAACTAACATAATTTTGCTTCAAAACAAAAGAAAAAAACTAGGGAAAAATACCAAATTGAAGCTTCTGTAGATGTTTTTTTCTTCTTTATCCATCTCGCTGCCTTTCTCTTCTCATGAGCATTATCTCCGAGCTGTTCTAATTCCCCTAATTCCATTCTTTGCTCAAATTGTTTTGTTGCCCTTCTTTTTTGGCAATAAAAGTAATGCTTTAACATAATCTAACTAGGCTTGGCAATCAAGCCTGAACCTAACCAATCTAATTTGAGACCTGATAGTTATAAGAAAAATAATGTTATTTTTTATTTTTAATTTAAAAATAAGAAATTAGGTCAGATCGAGCTGAGTCGAGTCTCAACTCCAATTTATCCTTTTATTAGTTGGGATGTTCAATAGTAATAGGATTTACTAACAAACCATTTAGGTTATAAAGAATTAATGAAGTTGGAGTTATGATTTTACCAATTTAAGCATTAAATTAACATTTTAAAAAATATTATAATTATTTTTTAATACTTAAAGTATTTTTAATCTTGCAACAAAATTAGTTCAATTACAATGGTGAGCAAGTACCTATACCAACTTCTTAGTTCACCTTTTGTTATTGCCTAAAAATTCTAATGGTCTTAAAAGACAGGGAATGCAGCCCGTCGCTAGCTCGTCTTTCGAAAGCCAAAACTGTAAGTTGGAAAAGAGTTGACTAGTTAATTCTTGTGAAATTTCTAAGAAAACTCGAGCCAAGTAAAATTACCGTCCCGAGAATTTACGTGTTCATAGCCACAGTTTACTTTGGTGGTAATTCCAATTTTTCTATTATAAGACAGCTCTTATCACGCCAATCCCCTTTTAATCAAACACAGGCAGCCACTCCCCTCAAACATAAGCCATAACAAAAGATCCAAGAAGCTTAAAACCACTACCTTGCTATGGCTTCCCCCGCCACACCCATCTTTAAACTTACAGCCACCACCGCCTCCGTCTCCCGGTGTTCTCAACCACCACCGACCCCTCTCCACAGCCTCTCCTTCCTGCGCACGACCGCTGTATCCAGCATACCCATCGACATAAAGCTCTCTCATTCTCATTTAAACACCCACCGTTCTTTATCCGTCAAAAGCGCCATAAAGACCGTAGAATTATCCACCGAGCCATCTTTTTCAGAAGCATCCACCTCTGAAGAATCGAAGCCCACAATTTTGGTCTCCGAGAAGCTTGGAAACGCGGGTATTGAGCTTTTGAAAAAGTTCGGCGACGTGGACTGCTCTTACGATATCTCCCATGATGATCTCTGCAAAAAGATCTCATATTGCGATGCGTTGATCGTGAGGAGCGGGACTAAGGTGACGAGAGAGGTGTTTGAGGCGAGTAAGGGGCGGTTAAAGGTGGTCGGAAGAGCTGGCGTGGGAATTGACAACGTGGATCTACAGGCTGCGACTGAGTTTGGGTGCTTGGTGGTAAATGCCCCAACCGCCAACACCATAGCAGCGGCGGAGCACGGCATCGCTTTACTAGCTTGCATGGCACGGAATGTCTCTCAGGCCGATGCGTCCATGAAAGCTGGTATGAATTTTTCCTTCATAGTTTCTTCATTTTCATTCCAACAAATATGGACAAAGTGGTTGAAGTCTAATATTGGTGCCACGAAAGTTAAGTTGTTGTTGAAGTTCGATTTTCGTCGTGGGTGGGTACTCCTAAAATGTGTGGAAAGGAGAATATAATTAATATTTTCTTTTTCTTTCAATGGTAAAAGCTTTCTCTTCCTAAATAGACTTTTCTATGCAAGGTTTGGTTTCATCTCACATTAACTAACATCTTTGTAATCTGAGATCGATTATAACTTGTAAATGTTACGATAGTTGGTTTGAGGTGGGGTATGCACTATAATTGAAGTCACTTTCACGTGACAGCTTTAGTGGGTCTTTTGTCAAACATTGGCCTTGGAATTTAATTCCACAAAGAAGTTGCTACGTTCCCAGTAAGCATAAATGTCAAGTAGAATGAATTTCATATACATCAGAATTTCAATTTAGTAAATACATTCTTAACCATAGTATTTATATATATATATATATATGTGTGTGTGTGCACATAAAAGTAAAAGAATCATTTGGATTGACAAAGGCCAAGGGGTGCCATGCTGTCTGCCTGTCCACATGGATCACAGAATCTTCCAATATAGATGTGTACGTAATGTAATCGTGTTCAAGGAATCATCCAGTCGCGTTCAGCTTTAATTAAACAATGAACATTTTTGTCAATTATTGGACTTTTCTAGCCTACCAGACATCGAGAGGACTTCCCAGAATCTTATGCGATCTTTGACGTTAAGCTTTACTCAGTGAAAACCAATTGGTTATCCAGTGACTTAAATACGACCGCCCGATAAGAAATCAACTTAAAAATCACTGCGAAAGGATGATTTCATTCCTGGACGACCGTCAGATAAGAAATCAACTTAAAAATCACTGCGAAAGGATGTTTTCATTCCTGGACGATCCTGGCCTAGGTTCAAGGTTATGGTTTCTGAATAAAAGATTTAACCTCTGGAAACGAATACCACCATTGACAAATGTGGAAACCAGTCCACCTTTCTAGCATCTGCTATTTGGACTTGTCAAGTTTAACAGTGTGATCATATGAAATATTTTCAGGGCAATGGCAGCGAAACAAGTATGTCGGCGTGTCTATGATCGGGAAAACGTTGGCTGTTCTGGGATTTGGGAAAGTTGGATCTGAAGTTGCAAGACGTGCCAAAGGTCTAGGCATGCACGTCATTGCCCATGATCCATATGCCCCAGCTGACAGAGCCCGTGCCATTGGCGTAGAGTTGGTCTCCTTTGATCAAGCCATCTCTACTGCCGATTTCATCTCTCTTCATTTGCCACTCACTCCTAACACCAAAAACATGTTCAATGATGAGACTTTTGAGAAGATGAAGAAAGGGGTTCGCATAATTAATGTCGCTAGAGGTGGAGTTATTGATGACCATTCATTAGTGAGAGCCATCGACAGTGGAAAAGTAGCTCAGGTACTAGTTCTTACATTCAATGCCTCTGTTGGGTTCTGCAAACGTGGTATCCTGGAGAAGAACTGACTTTCTTTTGTTTTGCTCATCTTATAGGCTGCACTTGATGTATTCACAGAGGAACCTCCATCTAAAGATTGCAAATTGGTGCAACACGAGAAAGTCACTGTCACACCTCATCTTGGAGCCAGCACTAAAGAAGCACAGGTGTATTAGTGATTTCCTTGACTAAGTTTTTCTATATCGTGTGTTGTGCAACATATTAACTTGCAAGATGATCTCTCTATCTCTCAGGAAGGTGTAGCTATTGAAATTGCTGAAGCTGTAATTGGAGCATTGAAAGGAGAACTTTCTGCAACTGCTGTGAATGCTCCAATGGTGCCTCCAGAGGTTTTGTCCGAACTAGCTCCTTATGTGCTGCTAGCTGAGAAGCTTGGAAGGACAGCAGTGCAGCTAGTGTCAGGTGGGGATGGGATCAAATCAGTTAAGGTAGTTTACAGATCTGCCAGAGGCCCAGACGACTTGGACACAAGGCTTCTGAGGGCCATGATCACCAAAGGCATCATTGAACCGATATCGACCTCATACATAAACCTTGTCAATGCAGATTTCACAGCGAAGCAAAAAGGACTCAGGATCACTGAGGAACGGGTAGTCGTTGACACATTCCCTGAGTTCCCAATCCACTCAATCCAGGTACAGATATCCCACGTGGATTCTAAGTTTGCAAGCGCTATTTCGGACAGTGGAGAAATTAGCATTGAGGGGAGAGTGAGGTATGGTGTTCCTCACTTGACACGAATCGGTTTGTTCAGTGTAGATGTGAGCCTGGAAGGCAGCCTGATACTATGCAGGCAGGTTGATCAACCGGGTATGATTGGTCAGGTTGGAAACATTCTTGGAGAGCAGAACGTAAATGTAAGTTTTATGAGTGTGGGAAGGACTGGGAAGAGGGAACGGGCAATAATGGCAATTGGTGTGGATGAAGCACCAAACAAGGAGGCTCTCAAGAAAGTTGGGGAAGTCTCCGCTATTGAGGAATTTGTGTTCCTCAAGTTATAGATTATGTTCATCAAATTTGCCTGGTTTCATAGGAAGCTTTTGCGCCGTTTTCAGAATATATGTGACATCTTGCTCTTGCAAAAAATAAAAGCTGATGGACAGAAACGGGAGTCATCAGCTCTGCCTACACAGCTCGTTGATACCAAATTGGGCTTTTGTGTGTTTTTTTTGGACGATGGGCTTTGCAATCATCGACCAAGGGTTTTAGAATTAGACCCACTTGATACCTTTTCTTCCAAAATATATTTTTGTCTTTACCTATGTCGTATGCATTTTTTTTCAGTATGAGCAAGCAGGAAGGCAGTTTTATTTTTATTATATAAAGTTTTACTCTTGAAGCCCAATATTTTATGTCAATCTGCAATTCTCCACACGAAGCTAAATAAATAAATATAATAAAAGTTGTAAGATTACGGGTTATCTTGACTCTCAACTACTAAGTAGATTACGTACGGGCAAGTAATTAACTCGTAATTAAAAATGATAAAATTGGTCTGGCCCACCTGATTTTGGCTATCCCTACTCGTAAGTATCATCCTAAAGACAAGCTTACCTAATAATGAAAAAGGGTTACGACAGATTTAGGAATTTTAATTAAAAGATTAGCTAAAAGTATTATGTTAAAATAAAAGGACTAGTTACTTTGGAGTAATAAACCAAATTGTATTGGACCCCATGCCAAATAACATTTCTACGTGACAATGGAGTCTTACGAAAAAAATTAAACTATTTCATGTGAGAAAAATTTAATGGAGGGGTTGATAATCTATTAGTTAAGTTTTTCGAATGTTTATCAACCGTTAAGGTTGTTTTTTAATGTTTATTAACGTTATTGTCCTAATTAAATTTTGGTCAAAACATTTGAGTCCTTTTTTATGAGAAATTTTATAAACAAATCATTTTCATAAAATATTTTGGAATAAAAATAAAAGGTTAAAGATATACTTAATTTAAGGTTTCTGCAAAATTTTTAATTTTTTAATAAAGAAATCAATCAAAAATTGTATAAAATCCAAAAAAATGGAAGTACAAAAATTCTAAAGTTTAACAATATTCTACTTCCTTATCAACCTCTTTGTATAAAGAAAACTTGTTCTTATTAATTCTCACAAGGGAAGCTTACCTTTAAATCATAATTTAAATTTAAATTTCATTATATAATTAGAATTTAATCTTAACAAATTTAAATATTTAATACTTGATCTTTAGAGTTTCCTAATCTTTATAATTAAGTTCAATTTAATTCAAATTAAAATTTCTCTTTTTCATTTCTCCATATGTAACCTATTAAGATACTAATATGTTAGTAATGAATAAAAATTATAATTATATAATAATAATAATAATAATTATAATTAAGATTAAATAAATCATAATTTATAATCGTAAAGAAAAGTTGTGTCTAGCAATACATCATGATCGCCTAAGTATTGTGAATGCTACTATGGTTTACCTAACCTATTTATTTATAGCTATAACGTATAATGTATAATTATTTTACTATCCAATAATCCAAATAAACATAGAATTATAAATTAGTATCTACATTAAAAAAAAAAAAACCAATCATGTTTGTCTATGAAAAATAGTAGTTGACATATGATTATTAAAATTTTTAAATATCAATTCATTTTAACTAGAGAATTTTCAAATCATAACTAATTTTTAAAAATTAAAATATTTTCCTTAATCACTTTAAAGTGAAAAATCATTTATTGAGTTACTCAATTATTTCTATTGTTTTATAAATTTCACATCACATGACCATATTGCAATTTCTAAATGTTTATAAAAATTATATTTCCATCATTCTCTAGGTTCAAAGTATAACAAAAGTTTGTGCATTCATAAATGAGTTACATTTTAACCTAAGAGGCGTAGCATTTAAAGCAAAAATATCCTTAATTTTTATGCGAGGTTATTTCAAAAGAGCATGCAGCATCCTTCTCATTCACATAGATATCTTTATCATAAAAATGATATGAAATAAGCTCATAGTCACTATAGGTCTCGTTATACTTGCTCCCATTCAATATTGGCCTTAAAAGAAGTTGAGAAGGATGAAATTTGCTCAAAATCACCATAAGTCATATTTTCATGACAAAAACATGTCATATACTAAATCATTTACTATGCCTTACTATCACACAAGGAGAACTCCCAATTTATGGTTCCCATGTAATGTTACAAGTGTTGAGCAAGTTTTCATCTCTTTTAGGGTGAATTTGTAGATTAATGATAACCATTGGTCTAACTTCCCTCCTGAAGCAACTCACTTCATGCCAAACTATAACCTAGATACAAAAACGACTAATTGTTATCAATAACTTGGATGCACCTCTAGAAGTTTTACGAATAGACCATATAAAGAACTTTTAAGGATTAGAAAGACTAGATAGACCTAGAGTAATACAATTTAGAGTAACAATCTGATCTTGAAATTATCCCTTTTTATATAGCTAGTGGCCAAGAATGGATTAGCCACTTTGGATATATTGAATGACCTCAATCTAAAGTATGAGGAGTACGTATTCCTTCTTCAAAAATTCCTTAGGCACCCCTTTCTCTAGTTTCTTTTTAGTGTTAAGTTAGTTTATTAAAGACTAGATATCTTTTACGAAAAAAGAGATACTAAGGAGTTCCTTCAATGAGCTTAATATGGAGAAATCTATATTTGCATTAAATCTAAATAAGGTCCAAGGTTCTAATGGTTTTAATGGCCGGTTTTTTCAAAAGGCTTAGCCATTGATTAAGGAGATGGTAACTTTAACTGTACTTGAATTCTTTGAAAAGGGTAGAAAGCTCAAAGAGGTTAAAAAACATTCTTGTGTCTCATACCTATAACTTTCAATCCTGGTAACCTAAATGAGTATAGACCAATATCTTGTTTTAATACCTTATACAAAATTATCTCCAAATGATTAGTAATAAGACTAAAAAAGTGTCAAAGAATGTAATCAATGACTTATAAGGTGCATTACTAGAAGATAGACTTACTGAGGTAAATATTCTCATTACATAGGAGTTATTCAAGGTTTATGGAAATATCTCACCAAAGAATTGTTCTATTAAGGTTAACTTTAAAAAAATTATCTGATTATTTCAGTTGGGTAGTTTTTTCTTACATCTACTTGAAGTATTTGGTTTCCCTATCATCTTTAATCTGTCTATTACTAGTTATTTATGAAAATGTCAACCTAAAACCTTAGATCATCTCTTCTTTAGATGTAGCTACTTCAACTCTATATAGGACACCATTATAGATCTTTGCCAACTTAATTTCTCAAGCATCAACCATATTGATATCCTCAAATGGATAACTTTAGATAGGAAAATCACTAAGGGAAGAAAGTTGTTTATATAACAACTTTTGGCCCAAGCATGTACGAAATATGGATGGAAAGAAATAACAAATTTTTTAAAGATAGAGAAAGTAATAGAGAGCAATCTATAATCAAGCTTTTTTATTGGAAAAGGGAGTAAGTTTTTCTCTTTAAAGTAGTGAGAGATTTTAATACTGTGTTAGTCTCAATTTGGAGATTAGATATCTAATAATTGTAGTGTAGAGGAAGTCTAATCTTTTTAATGGCAACCTAAACCTTTTTATTATAGTGTTTTTCAAAATGATCTTTTGTAATCCTCCTTCCTCTTTAGGGCATTAAACATCAATATGTTTGACCTTGCAAAAGGCAAACTTTTCAACATCTCCTGAACATGACAAGTTATTTAGCATTTTCTCCACATCATTAATTTCTTTTAGGGAGAACCAAGTGAGAATTCCAACGAGTGTGAAGATTTTCTAGAATTGAGACAATAATATATAATATGTCTTCAAAATAAAGTGAAAGATTTTGCCAACTTGAAATTCTTCTTTTGATTGCTTCTAATAGAGGAATACAATCTCTAACGGAGGCTTTTTAACGTAGATAGGTAGTCCTAAATATTTGAAGGGAGCTTGCTGAGTATGAAGGGTTGAGATAGTACTTAGAGAGGTAACATTAAGACTTCCCATTTGTTAGAACAGTGCTCTAAAGGCAATCACCTTTAACATTTTTGTACAAACTTTATTTTGATTAATAAAGTGAAATGCATTTTTCATTAATTTGATATTCTTTTTATATATGAATTGATGTTGATCTTAAATCAGATTAATGAAGTCCATGATACAAAACATAGCATGAAGGAAATCATGATGAGATCATGATAATGAGATTCCTATCATGTGCAATTATGTTAGTATCTAAATAATCCTTAGTCATAGGATTAATAAGATAGGACATTATTAATCCAGACAGACTAGCACATGTTATACTTCTTGATTTGATCAAGCAGTGGATCTCATAAATTGTAAATATGAGATGTTTAGAGTTAACATGTGGATGCTTATTATAGGTAGTAAAAACATTGGATGACCCACTATGAGATTACCATATGGATGATCTATCGAATGTTAATGATTAATCTCATCATAGCAATGGTGCAAATATCCTAAGACTTAAGATACTCAAGGATATCTTGGATACTGATCCTGTACTTTGACATCATTCCTTGTTATCTTAAGATGAGGTCGCTCTTAGGGTAGTGATTGGGTACAACTATTAATATTCAAAGGTAATTGGGTAGCCAATAAAGGATTCACCACTCCTGATAGAAGGAGATGATACCTACGGCCTCTTATCGGGGTCATTACTTGGGTGTCTCTGGCTAGAGCAGTTATGTGTCATGAGGAGAGTCTCAAATGAAACATAGAGTAGTGAGATCCCAGGACAAGAACTAACAACACTTGGACTAGATGTGACGTAGTCAATCTAGTGGGAGTTAACATATAGCCCATACTCTGAACCAAGTAGGGTATAGGACGAATTGCATGGTAATTGTCTATGGAAAGGTTCATAAGTTGGTTTATTAACTATTGAAGAGTTCATATGTTAATTCACTTATATTTCGATAAATTGACATCATGAAACCTTTCATGATTTACTTGCATTAAGGGTTAATTCAAGTGCCTAAAATAACTGCAAACCTAAAGGTCACACGTATAAAAGATTGGATGAAAAACAAGTGTATGGTCTAATTTAAATAGGCCATGATCGTGACTCATAGGGCCACGATAGTGGCTAAAGGCGAGCCCATTTTTTAAAAGTGCCATGATTATGGCTCATTGGTCACGATTGTGACAAAGGGCACGAACTGGTATATAAGTGAGTTCTTCACTAATGTACATGAACTTCCTTCACTTTTTACATACTCAAGTGAAAAAGAAAAAGTTCTAAAAGATTTGTAAAGTGAGAGTGACATGTCTTGAGTTTTGTTCTTGCAATTCATGAAATTGTTGCATGAATCAAAGTGCATGCAACAAGACTCTTGACCTATCTTCCATCATCTTGAGCATCTACTAGAACTCATCTAGTTTGGTGCTTAAATAACCCTTAAACATTGTTTCTTCTTCCATCTTTGCATGTTCTTGAAGATCTTCTTGTTTGAAACAACCCAAACAAGGAGAAGAAACACGAAAGGAGGAGACACATAAGGTAAAAAGTTATATATTTTTTATACATATCTATGCATGCGTGTTATGATCTTGTGGTTTTTGGGGTTGTCATGGTGTCGGAATCTTGATTCTGACATTTCAACTGCATTTGCATGCATGTGATGCATGCAACAATGGCTAACCTAACAGTGGTATCAGAGCAAGTCTATGCATGTGTTAGATGATGTATTGAGCATGTACAAAGTGTTTGCTGGGTTGTGACTGACTTGCATGTTGATTTGGAAAATTTTGTGTAAATTCTAGAAAAATTTTTTTCTAATTTTTCTTTATTAGAAATGTTGATAAGATGTTATATTGTAGAATGAAATTGCAATTTAATGTCATTTGCTATTTTATTTCGAATTTACATCCAGACTGTTCATATGTTGATTTCTAGGATTCTCTAAAAAACAGATTAGATGTATTGATTTTGAAAATTTCTTAATAATTCTAGAATTTTTTTTGTTTTTCTTTCACAAAAATGTTTATAAGATGTTATATTATGTTTCTATAAAAGGAAAATGTAATTGAATGTCATTTTCTACTTTATTACGAATTTAGTTTCGGCTTGATGTATGTATGAAGTTCTAGAAAATATGGAAATGTGATGAACATGCATGCATGAAAATTCCATTTTAATTTTTATAAAAAATTGTTTTTATAAATTTTATGCATGCACAAGCAAGATGAGAAGTTCCCACATGTACGAGATGCATGACACTTGTTGTTAACGTGATTATCTTATGCATGCATGATGTAAAGTGTGACTAATGTTACAAGTAATGTGACAAGTGTCAGATACATGTGATATGCTAACTTTTTCCTATTTATTAATAAATAATTCCTAAGAATTAGGTTCTGGAATTTTTTATTAGACACATTTAAAATGTGTATAAGATGCTGAAATTTTTCTAGAATCAATTAAATTTGATTCAATTAATAAATAAAGTCAAAGACAACATTAGTCAACTTTTGAAAGTTGATGGAGTAGACTTACTTAATGAGTTATAATGTACCTATTTCGGTTATGAGACCCAAATAAGGTTCTTATGTGATAAGATATATATTATTTTGATGGAAATAACATGTTTAATGCATGTGCTTAAAATTAGGGTGTTTTGAAAAAATTTTCGAACATCGAGTCGGTCTCTTTAGTGTCTAATAGGTTAACTTATTTATCTTGACGATTTTGGCCGTCAAGATAATTTTGGCATCTGCCGAAATTGTTTAGGTAAATTTGAGATGACCTAGGGATATTATAAAGGACTAATTGGTATACAGGAATTTTGGGATTAATTTATAATTAATCCAAGTAGAGCATAACATTTCTAGTGTGACTAGAGAAAGGCATAAATACAAGGATTAAAGTGTTTAATTTGGACATCGAAATAATTGAATTTTAGGGTTCCTAATCGAATCAGATTCATAATTCCGATTAGTCAATACGAAAACTAGTACCCAATTACGTTCAAGAGTTGAATCGGATCACGAACTTTAGATGCATAATCAAGTCATAACGTAAATCAAACCTCCTTTGTGTGATACATGCATTAGATGCATTTTAAAGGTTATTATGCACATAGGCTCAAAGTATGGATGAGACCAAAAAACAAATCCCTCAGTCGAATATTAGGACTTACACCTTCCATTGATAGGGCAAGAACCATAGTTTTTTTAGAGTTGGGTTGTTGGGCAAACCCAAGCCCGCTCTACGCGAATATATTCAAACTATGAAAATTACATTTCTAGATTAATGGGTTAGTCCTAACTGGAAGTGTTGATTGGTTAGGCAAACTCAAGGTCAACGTAGATAGAGGCGAAGTTGGGTTATATACATGAGATGTATACAAATCAAGAGTTGATGACCTAATGAGTGTGCTAAATCAACAGTTAATGGCACAAGTCGATAATTGCATAATTGAATGCAATTGGTATGAATGATACCTATCGATTGACCTAAGGTGGCTTATTAAACAAACTCAAGGTCATTCTCGGTGATATCAGATATCGATCTATTAGGAAAATTATAAGTTTTCTCGAATTCATAGTGAGGGCTATGGATTTGAATAAGAATAGTGGGACCTACATGCATGTGATTAAAACCCTTATCAATCTACATTAAGTGCACATTCTAACTTTCTCTCATTCTTCTAATTTATTAAGTTACAACGATGTCTTCTAGTATGAACCTACGCTCCCTGTTAGATTCCAACAACCTCACGAGACCAAACTTCTTGGATTGGCTACAGAATTTGAGAATTGTTCTCAAATTTGAGAAACTAGGATATGCCCTAGATGAACCACTTTCCGATCCCCCTGCTGTTGATGCATTTGATGAAGATCAGAGAGCTTACAAGAGCTACTGGACGATAATGAGTTGGCTGGCTCTATAATGCTGGCCTCTATGTCACCAGAATTGCAAAAGCAGCATGAGGCTATGGATGCCCATACCATAGTCTAGCATCTAAGGGAACTGTTTGATGAGCAAGCTCGGTTTGAAAGGTTTAAGACCCCGAGGTTGCTTTTCCGTTCTAAGATGGCTGAGGAATCATCTCCAATGCAGCATGCGCTGAAGATGAATAGATACATTGAGAGATTAGGCAGTTTAGGCTTCACTACAGATCATGAATTAAGTATACTTAATTCTGGTTGGTTTGGCTGATAGTTATTCACAGTTTGTGCTTAACTATCGGATGAACCAAATATCCACGATAATAACTTAGCTTATTAGTCTACTTAAAACAGTTGAGCAAACTGTCAAGAAAGACAATAAAGCTATGATGCTAATGGACTTTGCTTCTGGTTTTTGAAAGAAGAATCAAAATAAGAAGAAGAAGTACAAGAGGCTAGTGCGGGGTGTAGCTAAGAAGAAGGAAAAGCAGACAATACCAAAGGGAATTTACTTCCATTGCAATAAGGAAGGGCATTGGAAGATGAACTGCAAAGCTTATTTGGAGTCACTAAAGCAAAAGAAGGCATTAGATGCCCCAGCATCTACTTTAGATATGTTGTTTGTCATTGAGGTAAATACTATTTCTGATGATAACATTTAGGTATTAGATAGATATGCAGGATCTTAGGGATAGTAGATCGCTTAAGAAGGGAGAGACGGACCTACATGTGGGAAATGGAGCAAAAGTTGCTGCATTTACTGTGGGGACATATGTTTTGCATCTTCCTAGTAGGCTAGAGTTAATTCTAGAAAATTGCTATTATGTATCTGTTGTGACTAAAAACATTGTATCTGTTTCATGTTTTGATAAAGCAAGATTTCATTTAACTTTTTCAAACAATGGTTGTTCAATTAATTTGAATGAAATGTTGTATGGTACTGCTACATTATGCAATGGAATTTACATATTACATATGTCCAATCCAATTTTAAATATCAATAACAATAAAAGACAAAAACGAGATAACCTAAAATTATCTTACTTATGGCATTGTCGACTTAGCTATATAAGTAAGAAACGCATAATTAAGCAACACAAGAATGGTAGCCTAGGGTCATTTGATTATGAATCATATGACATATGTGAATCTTATTGTTAGGCAAGATGATTAAATTACCTTTTAAAGGAAAGGGTGAACGAATGAATGGGTTATTAGACCTAATACATTCAGATGTTTGTGGTTCGATGTCCATTCATGCTAGAGGTGGTTTTGTGTAGTTCATTATTTTTATCGATGATTATTCATGATATGGGTATGTGTATTTAATGAGATACAAGTCTGAAGCATTTGAAATGTTTGAACAATTTGGACATAAAGTAGAGAAACAACTCGGAAGAAGTATTAAGGCACTTCGACCAGATTGAGATGGTGAATACTTAAACGAGGAATTTCTAACTTATCTCGGAGATAATGAGATAATATCCTAGTGGACTCCACCTTACACACCACAATATAATGGTGTAGCTGAAAGGAGAGACCAAACCTTGTTAGACATGATAAGGTCAATGATGGGCTTAATGGATCTACAGAAATCCTTTTGGGGTTATGCACTCGAGTCTATTGTTTATGTGACAAACAGAGTCCCTTTAAAGGCAATTGAAGTTACTCCATATGAGTTGTGGATTCACAAAAGGCCCTATCTTTCACATATAAAGGTTTGAGGTTCTCCGGCTTATGTGAAGCAGATTCAATCAGACAAGGTAGAAGCGAAATTTGATAGAAGTCTATTTGTACGACATCTTACGGAAACAATTGGATATCAATTCTATAATGTTTTAGAGAAAAAGGTGTTTGACTCAAAGCATGCTATCTTTTTAGAGAAAAAGTTTCTTCTAAGAGAAGACAGTGGAAGCAAAGTTGAACTTGATGAAGTTCATGATGCTCAAACAGACGCAAATCAACTGCCTGAACTTGAACCCAAAATTGTTGTTCATAGAGATAAGATAACAATTGAACCTTCTGACATATGACATGTTCATAGGTTAAGTAGGATATGCAATGTTTCAGAGAGATATGTATTTCTCGTAAGCGAACACAATGACGTATTACTCATAGAGGATGATGAGCCTACAACCTATAAAGAGGCTATGAAGTGTTCGTAATATGAAAAATGGCTTTAAGCCATAAAGTCTGAAATGGATTCTATATATGTAAACCAAGTATGGACTTTGGTTAACCCACTCGAAGGGTTAAAATCCATAGGGTGCAAGTGGATTTTCAAGAAGAAAATTGACATGGAAGGTAATGTGATTATTTATAAAGCGAGGTTAGTTGCTAAAAGTTATCGTCAAAGACAAGGAATTAACTATGACAAGACATTTAGCCCTGTAGCTATGGTTAAATCCATAAGAATACTCCTAGCCATTGCTGCTCATCATGATTATAAAATATGACAAATGAATGTGAAGATGGCTTTCCTGTATGAAAAACTAAGTGAGGATGTATATATGATACAACCTGAGGGCTGTGTATCCATAAATGGTAGAAAGGTATGCAAGCTTCAATCTATTTATGGATTAAAGCAAGCATCTAGGAGTTAGAACATCCGATTTGATAAGACAATCAAAGAGTTTGGTTTCTCACAAAATCCTGATGATGTTTGTACAAGAAGGTTAGTGGGAGAGTTATCATATTCCTTGTGTTATATGTAGGTGACATATTACTAATAGGAAATGATGTCTCAAGTTTGCAATCGGTCAAAGTTTGGTTGTCTTGGAATTTTTCCATGAAAGACCTTTGAGAAGCAACTTATATATTGGGAATAAAGATCTATAGAGATAGATCAAGGAAGTTGATGGGTCTTTTATAGTTAACATACATAGACAAAGTGCTAAATAGGTTTAGTAGAGAGCAGTCCAAGAGAGGGTTTCTTTCTATGAATAATGGAATAAAACTCTCCAAATCTATGTGACCTAAGATGAGAGGACGTGCATGCGTATGATCCCATATGCTTTGGCAGTAGGATCAATCATGTATGCTATGTTATGTACAAGACCTGATATATCACATGCTCTAAGTGTTAGAGCAGATATCAATCAGATTTTGGTGAGTGTCACTGGGTGGCTGTCAAGAATATCTTAAAGTACTCGAGAAGGACTAAGGATTTATTCTTGATATATGGAAATGGAGATCTCGTAGTGAACATGCATACGGATGCTAGTTTTCAATCTAACCAGGATGACTCCAACCCAATCGGTTATGTTTTCACAGTAATAGTGGAGCAGTCAGTTGGAAGAGTTCCAAACAACAGATGACTACAGATTCGATGACCAAGTCAGAGTACATTGCAGCTACAGAAGTGGTAAAGGAAGCTATTTGGATCAAGAAGTTTGTCATGGAATTTGGAGTGATTCCTAGGATAGTAGACCCAATATTGTTGTATTGTGACAACAATAGGGCTATTGTTCAAGCCAAGGAATCAAGGTCTTATCAGAGGTCTAAGCACGTACTTAGGAGATATCACCTAATCAGGGAGATCATTGATAGAGGTGATGTGAAGATTGAGAGAGTCCCCATAGATCAAAACATCATTGATCCTTTGACTAAGCCACTTCTTAAAACAAAATTTGATTCTTGTGTACTTGCCTATCGTATTAGATACAAAAGGCCCTTGGCTTTAGTGCAAGTAGAAGATTGTTAAAGTAGTGCTCTAAAGGCAATCAATTTAGCACTTTTGTGCAAACTTTATTTTGATTAATAAAGTGAAAGAAATTTTTTATTAATTTGATATTCATTTTATATATGAATTGATGTTGATCTTAAATCAGATTAATGAAATCCATAATACAAAACATAGCATGAAGGAAATCATGATGAGATCATGATAATGAGATTCCTATTATGTGCAATCATGTTAGTATCTAAAAGGATTAATAAGATAGGACATTATTAATTCAGACAGACTAGCACATGTTGTACTTCTTGATTTGATCAAGCAGTGGATCTCATAAACTATAAACATGAGATGTTTAGAGTTAATATGTGGATGATTGCTAAGAGTAGTAAGTACATCGGATAACCAGCTATAAGATCATCATATGGATGATCTATTGAATGTCAATGACTAATCTCGTCATAGCAATGGTACAAATATCCTAAGACTTGAGGTACTCAACAATATCTTAGATACTGATCTTGTACTTTGATATCATTCCTTGTTACTTCAAAATGAGGTCACTCTTAGGGTGGTGATTGGGTACAGCTATTAGTATTCGAAGGTAATTGGGTAGCTGATAAAGGATTCAACACTCCTAATAGAAGGAGATGATAACCCATGGCCTCTCATCGGGGTCATTACTAGGGAGTCCCTGGCCAGCATAGCTATATGTCATGAAGAGAGTCTTTAATGACACATAAGAGTAATGAGATCCCAGGATAAGAACTAACATCACTTGGTCAAGATGTGACGTAGTCAATCTAATGGGAGTTGACACATAGCCCATACTCTGAACCAAATGGGGTATAGTATGGTGAAAGGACGAATTGTACGGTAATTGTCTATGGAAAGGTTCACAAGTTAGATAATTAAATATTGAAGAGTTTTTGTGTTAATTCACTTATATTTCGGTAAATTGGCATCATGGAATCCTTCATTATTTGCTTAAATTAAAGGTTAATTCAAGTGCCTAAAGTAATCGGGAACTTAAGGGTCATAAGCATAAAAGATCATATGAAAAACAAGTATGTATGGCCTAATTTAAGCAAGCCACGATCGTGACTCATAGGGCCACAATCATGGCCAAAGGCCACCCTAATTTTTAAAAGTGTCATGATCGTGACAGAGGGAATGAAATGGTATATAAGTGAGTCTTTCACTTATGTACACGAGCTTCCTTCACTTCTTACACACTCAAGTGATAGAGAAAGGGTTTCTACAAGAGTTCTAGAGTGAGACTGAGGTGTTTTGAGTTTTGATTTTGCAATTCATGCAATTATTGCATGAATCAAAGTGCATGCAACAAGACTCTTGACATATCTTCCATCATCTTGAATATCTACTAGAACTCATCTAGTTTGGTGCTCAAATAACCCTTAAACATTGTTTCTTCTTCCATCTTTGCATGTTCTTAGAGATCAAGGAAGGGTTTGCAATAACTCAAACAAGGAGAAGAAATAAGAAAGGAGGAGATACACAAGGTAAAAGGTTTATATTTCATGTTCTTTTATACATATCTACGCATGCATGTTATGATTTTGTGGTTTTTGGGATTGTCATGAAGATTCCAACACTTCCGATGCATCCGCATATATGTGATACATGCAACTATGGCTAACCCAACACCATTAATGCATAAAGAATGTTTTTATCTACATTGATGATTAGGCTTGACATATGAGGAAAAACCAAATTAGATATTTTAAGATGATTGCATTTGTGATGATACCGAATGAGTAACTTTCCTCTATATTTTAAGTTACGAGCTTAGTGAGGATTTCAATGGCTACTATGTATGATTATCTATCCCCCTGCCTAAAAGCTTTTATTGAATTGAACATCAAAGTAGGATCATCATTCACTAAAATAATGTAGGAACTTAAGGTTATACAAGCTTGAACCCAACCTTTGAAAAAATTAAGAAAGCCAAAAGCATGAACGCTATTGATTTTAAAGCTCTAATCTAAGAAACCAAATTTTTTGTTAAAATCAATCTTCAAGGAGCAACTCTTGATAGAATTTTGGCGTTATAGTCCTTAAATAAGTCCTGAACAAGGGGAATGTTATCACTAATATTCCTACCTTGAATAAATGCACTTTACATGTATTTATGATAAGCTTCGTAACAACTTTTAAGTTATGAGTTAACATATTAGAAATGATCTTGTAGATCATATTGTAATTGGAGATAGGCATATAATAATGTGGAAAATGGCCTTAGGCTTCTTAGGAATGAGGTGAATGCAATTCTTGTTCAGTTCCTTCAGCATTTTCTTGCTTTTAAAAAATTCCAACACAATTTCCATAATTAGATCCCATATGAGAGTTCAAATGTTTTGAAATAATGAGACTTTAATTCCATCTAAACCTGGGGCTTTATTAGGATTGATGCTAAATAGGCTTCTAGAACATTAAAGGACCATGAGGGACTTAATCAAGGCAATGTCTAAGTTAGAGTTAATAAGATGTTAGTTCCTAAGTAGAAGATTCAGAAAATTGATTTTTCACCTAGAAGAGATTTGAAGTAACGAAAAGAAATTGTTTTAAACATAAGTTAATCCCTACATAGATTATTTGATGCATCAAGTAAGGAGCTGACTTTATTATGATTCCTACAATCAATCATCAAGTTTTGAAAGAATTTAATGTGTAATTACCTTCTTTAATCTAAAGAATTCTTGATTTTTATGCCCCAATAATGAATTCTAGATATCAAGAGCTTAAGTTTAGTTACTCAATGCATGAAGTTTTTGGCTCTTAAGTGAAGTGTTTAAAGGCTTTTTATAACAATCACTCTATATATATTTAACAGAGATTCATTAGTTATTTTAACATTTACCTTAATATGTAGAAACAGCCTCTTATAAGTTTATTAATTTCATCATTAATAGCTCTCAATTTCACCATAAATTTATAAGCTTTGCATCCCATCACTTTCTTTTGCATTATAGTCCAAGTAATCCTTTCAAATATGTGAGAATTCCACATCGATTGGAGAGGAGAACGAAGTATGCCTTATAAGGGTATGGATATCTCTTTCCTATAGACGAGTTCCCGGTTGAGTTAGGAACAACAAAACCGAGAGGGTTTGGGCTAGGCCTAAAGCCCACAGAGCATAATATCTGTGAACAGGTGGTCTGAATTGTTAAAAATAGTATCAGAGCCGGTGCCCAAGCCATCGTGCCAGCAAGGACTTTGGACCCTAAAGGGGGTAGATAGTGTGAGATCCTACATCGGTTGGAAAGGGGAGCGAAGTACGCCTTATAAGGGTATGGATACTGCTCTCCTATAGACATATTTTCCTGGCTAGATCAGGAAAAGCAAAACTGTGAAGGTTTGAGCTATGCCCAAATCCCAAAGCAGACAATATCTATGGATGAATGATTTGGGTTGTTACAAAATCCAATAAACTTGTTAAAGTAATTGTTAAATTTATAATGAGCTTCAATAGAGATTCTAAAATGTTATGCTACAAAACCTCTACAAAGAAAATCGAGAGCTTAGAGAAGGAGCAAAATAAACATAACTTAAGGGGAAATTGTCAGTTAAGTTGAGTTAACTAGAGTTCTATCAAACTTCTTTCTAATAGAGAATGCAAATTAAAATCATTAAATAAATTTTATTAGAATAAAATGCATTTTGGAACCATTAAATAAATTCTCAATCTTTATTCCCCTACCCATATTCCCCGCAAGAAAAAGTTGGAAAAGATTAAAATAATTATATGGGAATCATTAATAAAATATTTATTACAAGACAAAAATCAAATTTTTGGTAAGGTTAACACTTTTTCATCATTTTTAAGCGCATGTAATTAACTTTGTCCCAATTCATCTTTTATCAAGTTTTAATTAACAAATATACTATTTCATATTTATAATTTTAATTTTATATTACAATAAGTTTTAATACTTTATTATAAGTAAGATAATAAATTTAATATATTTATATAATTCATACTTTAAAACATAAAGAAAATTGATTGTTTGAATTCTATTGTTAGCCAATAATTATTGCTTAAATTTTGTTAAAATATTTGTTGTTATACTACGTGTCAATCTGCCAATGTTGATTAACATTTTCTGTTATATAAACCTACTAGATTCAATGTCATTGCTGATTAATTTTTTATGTCATATCAACCTACTGAACTTAATGTCAATACTAATTAATTTTTCTTATGATATTAGCTTGCTATACTCAATATAAGTGTTTAATAATTTGTCCTATCTCATTAGTTTGATGGACTTAATGATACTATTGAATAATTATTACTATTAATAAAGCATTTATAAATTCATATTTTACAAATATAAAAATTAATATTTATAAATAAAAATGAGTATAAATAATAAATATAATAAATATTGTTATACATTAATAATTAAAGCATAGAATTATATAATAAAATAATTTGTTGAAAAAATTAATTTTTAATAATTTTAAACTAATTAATATATTAGTAATTTTAATAAAATATAATAAATTAATATATTATTAATTTAAATTATTAAACATTGAATGTGATAGATTAATAAATAATAAGAATTTTTGCTATTTATTTAATTAAAAAATCAATGAATCAAGTTAATTATTAAGTATTTATAATATAAAAATATATATTATAAATAAAAACGAGAAATTGATTATTTCATTAGCATTAGTACATAAGAAATAAAATTTAATGGATTAATTTTCTATCTTATTAAATTGATAAACAAGTAATAAAAAAATTCAAACTTTACTCAAAATTTTAATACTAACGCGAATTTAAAGGTACTTCAACATTCAGATTTTTTTCGCAAATACCCCAATTTTAGGCCTCCCCTGAGAATACTATTGTGGCAAGTCATATTAGCTAATTTTTTTGTCACCGTGAGATATGTATTATTAAATATCACATGTGAAATTGATTTTTTAAATATTAATAATATCTAAATCACCTACCCAGCTCTGAATTTTTATTTTTTTGTCTGGATAACAAAATTGAATTTATTCAATAAAAATCCAAAGGTTTGCCTTCAGCTTGCTCTAATACTTGCAACGCGATTCTTTGTCTGGTTGATGCAATAGAGCAAGTGCAAGTCATCTTCATCCTTTGGTCCCACGTCTTCACTGTCCAATCATTCCTTGTAGCATCATCTGCAACATCACAACATCTCAATTCTCTAGGTTCCCATGGCAAAGATAAGAAATTTGTAAGAAAAACAGTAGGATTTCTTATGAGTTAAATAGCAAAGTAGATGGGGAGCTACTTTTTGTTGTGGGTTGTATAAATGAATGGAGCTAAGTAGCCCATTTGCCGAATGCAGGAGAGCTGTGTGGTCAGAGAAAAAAAGATTTCATATGCAAATGCAATGCAAGGGAAGGGAAGGGAATAAGTGACCTAGGCTTTTTAACATTTAATAATACATATATCACTTATGCGACACATACATTAGCACTATTGACTATTAAACAAAAATTAAAAGTGAACATTATTTTTTAAAGTTTTAACTAATAAAAAATTCTTATAATTAACATAATTTTATTATTATTATTATTATTATAAATAATAATAAACCAATATATTTAATACAAAATGCTCATAATTAATTAATTTCAATTATTTTTCATGACAATCAAGAGAAATATCACACAATTAAAAACAACCAAAATTCATGATGCATTTTAACTTGAGAATTAATTTTAGAAAGTCAATAGAATGGAAATAGAGAGGATAATTGTTTGTTGAGACAACCATAAATAATTGTCTAATTGTTTGTGTCCACAGTACTAACTCCGAAGCAGCCTCCTACAGTTTTCGGATTCCATCTTTGTAACTATCCATTCAAAGATAATAGAGCAATGATATGATGATAGCTGGGTCTGACATGTGAATCGGTATTTCATTTCCGCAGAAGTCGGGACTAACACATTATACATATTATCTCACTAGTACACCTAGGCAAAATCCACTAAGGGATGATTGGAGTATAGACACGTAAAATAATTTAATCGACACACCTATACCCTCTATACATGGCCACACATCAAAATCTTATGTACGAAATTACAATGGAATTTTAAGGACTCAATGTCAGCCATCATTCCAAGCGATGGGCCCAATAAAGGTCAAAACTATTCAGGGAACGCAGTTCTACTTCTACCCCATTCCTCCCTGCCCCTAACATGACAAATTACACATCTAAGAAAGAAACAATATGCTTCCACCGTAACAGACAGTACACCCAATTTTGCCATCCGCTACTTCTTCCTTAATTCTTATGCTCCAACAGCACAAATGCATTAAGCCCTTTTGGTTTGGCTATTCTTTCCTAGTTGTAGATTTTCACGGGCTTCTCAAATGTGTGGCGATTCTGCAAAATTAGCATAGCAATCAGATCCCCTCGTATGCGTCTAAAATGCTTCCCGATTATACATAACCATAAAATACCTGGCTTGCGGCATATGACCTTTTAGGAGCATTGTCAGCGTGCTCCAAACCAAGATACTGCTCCCAAGCACCATATACATCCCTTCTCTGCACCAGAGTGAAACATAGCACGGTGAGAACACTACGCAGATGAAATAAAATGTTGACGGAGCCAGAATATCAGGCGATGAATAGATAAATTAAACAGTTAAAAAAGAGGCCACACTTTTCTGATCAAACTATTGGATCACTTCTAGTTTGTCTGTATACCTCTTTTTATAGGTTTTAGACTGAAAATCAGCTCTCCGTGGGCAACTAAAATGATAATTTAATGCATGTTGAATGAGGTAACCATATGGAAAGTTCTACAACTTAAATTTTCACAAACCAGAACAAAAAGCGTAATTCTTTAACAAACAAGTACTAACACTATCAAGTTAATTTGATGTAATTGGCAAATGGCAATTGTATAAACTTAAATTTTCACAAATCAGAACAAAAAGCGTAACAAACGAGTACTAACACTATCAATTTAATTTGATGTAATTGGCAAATGACTATTGTATGATCATTTCGCACTAAACTTGTATCCTTTTGAGTTTAATATTGACTATTACAACATAAAGCAACAACGATTCGTAAGAAATTAAAAGATTTAGGACTTGTTTTGTGCTTATAGTTTCTAATTCATAAAGCAGCTAGTAAAAGTACAAATAACACCATTGTTTTGATGCAAACAATACTTGTGCAGGATAATAAGCATTGAACAAAGAACTCCTATTAACACTTGGAGCATGCAGTAAAGATAAAACCCATTAAAATTCAAGGACAAGCAAAAAATAAAATTAAACCTATCAAAACAACACTTTTCAATAACAAGAATGAAAGATACAACTTGAATATGATAGAAAACTAGACAAGGTCATAGATCAGAACGATGCAAGTCTGCGAAATTTTCAAAAAGCCATTTGTTCCAAAACTTAACTGTTGGAGACAATACAAGAATGCTTCCATCATTATTCCAACATAGCCCCTCAAACAAGTGCTTACAAATAATCACAACAACGGCAGCATGGATTGAACTCACGACTTTCTAGTTAGTATCATGTCAGTTTAAAAGCTTAAGATATCAAATGAAGTCAATGAACGGTTGAAATATTATTCCAATGAACTTCACAAAAGAGGACAGCTACGTACTGTTAGCCTTTCTAGGCAGTCCAGTCCAAGTCGACAATTGCTTTTTTCAAAGAATTCATTTGCATTTTATTTATCTATGATCTCAGAGAGATTGCTATTTTGTTTAATAATACCCATATCAAATTCTAACTCATGACCATGCATCTGCGCATGCACAGATGGTGACTGCATGTGTTTTTGGTGTGTAACAAAGAGAGTGTGTGCACCTGAAATCGACTGGATACAATGTCAGAGTCTTGAAGGTATTCAGGGCGTCCCAGTGATAGAAAAGCAAATTTCCACTAGATACACAACATTTCAAATTGTACATTAGCCAGACAGGCAGATAATTAACGTTTATGTTTTTTTTCCCCTTAACATCAGATGTTTTAAAAATAAATACCTTTGAGAACTCTTCATCAGGAACTTGTAATTTTTTCTGTATACGAGCTTTAACTTCAGCCAATGTCTCACCTTCATGAATGACCAGAAAAAAAGGTTCACCAAAATTTTGAACCTGCTGTTGAGGTGAAATAAGTTGAGAAATAATTTTAGAAGCATGAATAAAACAGTCAAACAACTGAAACCAGGAGACATCAAAGTAGAAGTCATGCAAAAGCAAACAGAAACAAAATCATAAGCCAAAATTAGTATACCCACCACCTGGTTTTGAGATGCGTCTTTCATAAAATGATAAACGTGTATCAAACGGTCATGAGGACCTAGGTTTTTCTCCTCTTCTGGAATCTGAGGCAACATGCATAACTGTCAGAATCCAACAATTGGACAAAGGGCTAATTGTTGACGTTTATCACAAGAAACAAAATGCAAAGAAATTTTCTTACTCTGAACATCAAACCAAGAAATAAGGCATTGTATTTGATAATACATCCATTCCACACGGAAAATGAGATATAAAGCTAGAGAACAGAGTGAAAAAAAAGAAGATTAAAATATACAGCTGAATTTCCAAAAGCCCTTCAAATCAACCAATGATCTTTCCTCTCTATTGAAAACCAGGAGATAAGATCAGCATTATCTCCATTCATAGCATCTGACTGCTCTCTCAACGAAAATTACCAAAAAGAATAATCCTCATTCCATTTAAGGTACAAAATATCAAACTAACTGAAACATTAGCTTGCAAAATCCCTACCGCATAAATATGATTAAAAAGAACAAAGACAAAATTCACAACGATTTTGCAAACAGAACCTCTCTCACTGAGTTCAAACCACCAAGCTAGGTGGGCCTAAGATCATAGGAAGTTTATAAAAGTACCCTGTACCTATTCACACATTTCCGTTGATTGGGCATCACAGAGAGTGGGAGAGGTTAATACAGAACCAGGTACGAAAGCATTTACTTGCGAAAATATTTGGAAGTCCAATTCATTAAATAAATAAAGGCCCAGAAACCGAATGGCCAAATATGCATGCAAAGAAAGTCTCACCTCCTCTGCACGTAATGTCCAGTATTGATCATTGATGTTCTCAATTTTTTCAGTGTGTGGGAAGATCTGGAAGATACAAATACATAATTACATAATAAAAGCATAAAAAATGTGTATCTACACAAATGCACTAGACAAGCTTGCAGAACAAGATGAATAATTTATAATAGTTCGTCAGCAATGCACAGAAATAAGCATAATGAGTGGTAGAATTATGATCTTTAAATTTTGTAAGATTAGGCCCAGATAAACTGAGCATATACAAGCCCAAATGAGATTCTATCCTAAAACCAATTGGTGATAGGAGTAACTCACAAGGCTTGTATGCATGCTCAAAGCCATATATTCTTTCCATGTGGGACAAACTCCCACTTATATTTTAACAAATGATGTAGACTATTTTATTTTTATATATTTCTCAACAATACTTTATGAATAGAAATTCATGCTCTCAACTCTTTTCCATCCTTATACTACACTTGCATCTTGATAGAAACCAATATTTATGAAATATTTAGTATTATTACCATGTAAAAGTCAATCAAAGAAGCCACGTTATTTAAATTTGTGTTAGTAGAAGAATTGAGTTACTAAATGAGTTTATGAACAATCCCTAATCCCCTAGTCTCCCAAAAAATGAGAAATATCAATCACTGTCTGCAATACATCATGCAGTTGTATCTTACTTTTAAAATTACCCCAAAATAATACCTTTTGATAAGATGGACAAGACTTATTTACAGGCAAGATCCAAAAATGTGCCCCGAAACTTGTATTAAATAACAAATGAAATTAATGTCAGTTACCAGTGTCATAAAAGTGTTTGTATGAAATAATGGCATGCCGTAGATGAAATAGTTTTATATGCAGACGATATAACTAGTCCTCCTCCTGTCAACATATTTTAAATGCCGCAGATAACATAGTTTTATCTCATTTCTGTGTAATGAGAATGAAAAAATTGAGAACATTTCTTTATTGGAAATTTTCACATAAACTCAATATTAGATACTTTGACAGATTCCTGCTTGGAAGATAGCCACTAGATAGTTTAATTTTTAGGATAAGAAGGAAAGTTATGAAATAAGGATCCAAAACAGGGTAAACACATAAACAAACTGTATTAAGGATCCACATCATCAAGGAAAAAGAATAAAAATGGGAGCTCGAGTCTAAGAGGAAAAGACTGAAGAGCTTGTGCTTGCATGAGAATCACCTTTTTAAACATTGATTTTATGTTACATCTAGACAGGTGGTGGATTCAACATGAATTGCTCTATTTTCTGTGAACAAGGTGCTACCCTATCTAAACCTTACATTGGTCCTTCCTATACTAAAAACTCATATACAAAACCCTTGGCAAAAAGTTTAGTGAATCTCAACGAGATGGTTCACTCCAATCAAAACACAAAAATGGGAATGGATACCTTGTAGATCTTGTGATAGAAAACTTCAAGCAGTCGAAGTTCAGCATTTGGATGAGACAGCTCAACCTGTTACAAGAAGGCAATCACACAAGGGTCTTCTTTGTTTTCTTTTTATGAATTTCTTTTATTTCTGTTTTGTGGTGTAAACAATCAGCAATTTAGAGATGTTTCCAGTCATTACCCAAAAAGCATGCAAAGCACATATAAAGATTTAAGAGTACATGTATCTTTACAGCTTTTACCTTTGTCTTAAGGTCATTAATAACATCGCCAACAGTGCTCTGTTTTGGCAATCTAATGGTATGGATTACTACCTGAGAACACCAGAAATGTTTAATGAGACAACAACCCGAAGAGTACCTTACATCAATATTTTCAATAACCTCCACCAACCTCATCCTTGGTAGCAGGATGAAATGCAACTTTCAATGACTTCAGGCCTTGCAGTTCTGGCAGGGGGATGTCCAATACTTCATAGTAGAGGATATCAGATGTCTACCAAACACAGAAATAACATCACCTTTTTCATCTAAAACCCAAATGTGAAAAATGAAGGACAGATTACATTTCAGCAACTTACCTGGTTATAGTGAACCAGCATATCAGCCAAACGATCCACTCCTCGATATTTAATAGGTTGGGGCTTAGGTTGCTGGGAGTAACAGTTGTGAGATGTTAACCGAATTTTGGATGGATCATCCAAGTCAAGGTGACGAGCTACTCTTTCCACAACATCATCGTAATTGTGAAGCTTTGATCTGAACATTGATAAAAGAAGCATGAAATATGCTCTATTCAATGTCCACAACTATTTACTATCTTCTTGTGTATCGACTGAATTACTTACAGCTCAAGACAAAATTCGTCTTCTTTTGGTTTCTCCAGGGATCGAAAGCGTACCACCTACGTGTCCCCATGAAATTAGTCAAAATATCAACAGAAATTAATCCATTAGAAATTTAACCCAAATCACTAGACAACTTAAAATTTTAAATGCAAAAACATTACCAAATTGCAAATATGGATAATGCTATTCAACTTGATAAATCTTCAAGTATGTGAACAAGGTTTTAAATTGTGATTGAGGGTCACTAAATTGTGGTGATGTTGCAAACCACAACCACAAATGCAGTAGTGGATCACAATTTAAAACCTTGTGTGAACAATTTACCAAAAAATAGTACATAAGGAGAATGAAATTCAATTTGATAAATCCTCATTTTTGTTATCAACCATATGGAGAACTAGTAATGCTAGGAATCATCATTGCTAAATCTAGTATTTGCAATATTAAATTTTTGATTATTCGCTAGTATAAAATTTATAGTATGCCTTACCCACCAAGTAAATTATACTAGATCCACAGCAGAACGGCTGACACATACTATTCCATAATAACACAATAAAATTTTAAAACACAAATAAGCAGCAAATTCCAATTTCAAAACTTGAATAGTCCAAAACTTGAATAGTCATGTACCTTCCTTACAAAAATCATACAAGTACCTGACGGTTGTGCACATATTCTAGAAATGAAGGCACATCAGGGAACCGATACTGTTCACTACTTCCAGCCTGAGAGGATTTTTGAAAGCAAATAATATCTCCATCTTCAAGCTGCAAAAGGAACCAAGGAGGGGAAAAAGCAAAGATAATAAAATGAAAAGCAAATAATATCTCCATCTTCAAGCTGCAAAAGGAACCAAGGAGGGAAAAAGCAAAGATAATAAATGAAGACACTTGTC
Organism: Erythroxylum suave; assembly: GCA_027563595.1. NCBI lineage: Eukaryota > Viridiplantae > Streptophyta > Magnoliopsida > Malpighiales > Erythroxylaceae > Erythroxylum > Erythroxylum suave. The sequence continues at coordinate 26,439,836 of JAOSBN010000004.1, read as the reverse complement.
AACTAGAGTAACTTGCAGAAAAATTTAACTTATAAGAAGATTTTTATGTACCTGACTTGTACGGAATGTGAATTTCTTGTCAACATGCTCACACATGACATTAGGTTCAAATTTTATTTCCTGATAGAAAACATAGCAATCACATATTTGCAATCAGGAGATAAAGCTACAAAATTATTAAAAATCAACTTGCACTAACCTCATAAAGGTCAATTTCCTGATCAGGCGAAAAGCCAGCCATTTCATTTAGCTTTGTCAAAATCTCTAATGGTTTACCAGTTCCCTTTACAAATAATCTCCCAACATATCTGCCATCCTAGAGTGTGAGCAGAAGTTTTGAACCCCTTACGGAAGGAAGACAAATTAGATTTTAGGTTACCTCAGCTCCTCTTTGAGAGGATCATAAAGTTTGAAGAAAAGTAAAATATCCTCCTTATTCTTTTCAGGTGGTGGAACTGGCCGCAGATCCTGAATTACCAGCGATTAGTACCATTCGAAGGTTGTACCAAACAAGATTCAACATTTCCCAAGAAACCGCTAAATGAGAAATTAATGGATAAGAGTGAATAAGGATACCGGTCCAAGCTCTACTTCCAAAAACAACTTCAGTTCAGCATTATTTGCCTTATTCGAGACCTCTTTCAATTGCCCAACCTACAAGTGACTGATGTGTTAAAATCACAGGCCAAGCACTGTTTTTGAAGTTAAGATATACAAATAGCAAACTGTGTCATAATTCTACGGCTTTGGATAGCTCAAATGATTCTTGAAAAATAATACATGATGCCACAAGCATTGCAAGAATATCAAGTGAGAAAAAGCATCTTTCAATCCATTCAATGTTTAGGAAATACTTCAAATTGCTACTAAGTTTTGAAAAAAAAACTTCAAATGCAAACTGCTTTATTGCTATCATTTTAGAACAAACCACTACACGTCATGTTAGTCACTGCCTTGCAAACCAAGTTGAAAGACTGGGACTAGGCAAATGCTTAATTTTCCACTCTCAAAGCTTACATAGTGGAAGACTTTCATTTGCATGTGTTTGTGTTGATACACTTACGTAAACACTTTATTGATTGTGCTAGCTAAATTGTCTTAAGATAGAGCGCCCAAACTTGGTTTCTAAAAGAATATAGGAGTAAACTAGTTTTCTAACATACAAAAGTATTCTTATTATATTTCTCAAGAGCACAATTACTAAGTCTGAAGCTACAAGTCAAATTCTGTAGATTAACAAAGCACTAGAAATGGAGCAAGTGGGCAAACTCTATTTTCATTGCTAGTAGAAACCTTAGCTTATGTAGTGTTGACCCAAAACCAAGAATCAAGGTCTAACTTATATGGTAGACAGCCTCAAAGCAATTATCTAGTCTAATTGCCACAAATCAAGATTCAAGACCTCTATATTTGACCACTCTCCTACCCTCATTTAGCTCTCGCAAAGATCACAAGACCAATTTCAATAATTCGAATATAGTCATTCAAAAGTTTAACTGGAAAAAGAACACATAGGGACCAACACTCGGACATCTGTTAGCAGGAAAAAAAAAGGCAACATATATGTCCAACAATATGCCATCTTAAAGTTATGTAATAGCCAACAAAGAGATATTAAACAGTCAATAGTTCACTCACAGACTGTCCTTCTTCTTGAGGAGTTAGCGGCCGATTTGGACGGTATGTATGGTTTTGGCGCTTGGCCCAAAGCCAGAATCGTTGGAATTGCACTGGTATACCAAATTCTTTAGCAACATCTTCCTACACCAATCATTACAATTAGAAAATTCACAAATTTCCAAAAGGAAGACATACGACCAACAAAAATATGCAAACCAAAAGCAGAAGGTTTAGAAATGAGGATACCGGAGATGACCAATAATTACCTCTATCCAAAGCATGAGGTTGAAAATAGAACCAAACAATCTTAGGACTATCATTCATCAAACATTTCATTGGGCAAGTATCAAGGCATACAGTAGCTAAAGCTTCAGATTCAGAATTATATACCTCTGAAAAGTTGGGTACGCCAAAAAGATGCCTCTGATGGGTGATAGATAATTGGAAAAAACTCATCCCTTGAACGAATGTTTGGGTGAGTAACAAACCACTAGTGCTAGTTACGAAAACTGGTGAATGTCTAAAGCATGAAATAGGTGAAGCACTAGTGGATATCTGAACAAGAATATGATGGTTGCAATTATAATAAACTAAAGATAGAGGTCCATGACAAATCGCTAGTTATCAACGATTACGTAAAACGGGGAAACATTTCAGGTAGAGGTTCTTCAGTCAAAGGTCTACCACACCAGTGGATTTCTGAACAGGAATATGATGGCTGGAATTATAATAAACTAAAGGTAGAGCTCTCTCACAAATCGCTAGTTAGCAATAACTGTGAATCAAAGGGAAACAATTTCAGGTAGATGTTCTTCAGTCATAGCAAAAAGGACAGGCTTATATGGAGGAATAACTTAGGTAAACCACTACAGGGTGAATTAAGCCAATAGTTAAATCATGCTCCTTTCCATCAACGTGTAGAGGACTGAAAAGGAACTACGGAGGACAAATACAGCATACTTAAAGAGAAAGCAATTCGTGGTAGGGAAAAGGTGCCAAAGTGAACCAACAATTGCCAAACAGCCTTTAAGAAATTTTAGTAAAATAGAATGTATATTAATAAAAGGCATCAAATGTGCATGGTAAGATGCCTACCAGAAGTAAATGAATTAACAATAACCAATTTGATATCTTCATTGATTAAAAAATCAATCCGGTTCAATTGGCCAATTTTTTTGATTAAATTTTTAACCGGTTTAACTAGCTAATTTTTCGATTAAATTTTTTAACTTTATGATTCAAATTACTTTGATAACCCTTATTATTAAAAATAAAATCGATTTTCATAAACTAATCAATTTTTTATAAATTAAAATAAACGAACTAATTTTCATTTAATAGTTTCTCTTTTCAATTAAACTTTAAATTAAGGACAACCTCCTTTAATCATATTTCAAAATTTTCAATTTTATTTAATCTTTAACCAATTTTATAACGGTTTAATACCAGTGAAACCTTTTAAATCTTAAACCGTTTTATCTTACCGATTTAACTTCCAGTCCAGTTTTTGAAATATTACTTATCTTCCAGAGAGATCAGGTTGGTCAAGAGTAAAAACTTGATCTACCAGAGTTTTGAAACCTTGAACACTTATTTGAGCAAGTGTCCAATTGATTCTTTATGTACTCAAAACAATAAATTACCACTCCTTGCAATATATGCATACAAATTCAAAAAGCATTATCAGCAGCAAGTGGCACAAAACAAGTATTGCAAAATATCAAAACCAATAAACTATGAGGATTGAGCTGTTAACATTGCTTGATAACGTCTTCCCTTATGAAGCTTCCCAAGTTGAAGTTCAAAAATTCAATAAGGAGAAGCCTTAATTGGTTCTCACAAAATACACTTGCCAAGATCTATATCGAACCAACCACTATTGGTAAAGGATTTATCATTCTAAACGCCGCTTCAAGTAAAATTTCAATCTCCCACATCCAAAGCAATAGTCTCGGAACAAAACATTCTAACCTATATGAAATGCCAAGAAGTCCTCAGTAGCTTTTAAGGAAGGAGGGCTACAAAGTATGAACAACTCTCTACATTTAAACTAACTAATAATATCAGAAATTTTGCCAAACCAATAGTACAAGCTTCTGCAAGCCCACTACATTCAAAATGACCTAACCTTGTCATCCATCTCAAGTGAACTTCTCTAGGCTCCAGTTTAATAAGAACTTGAATGCCTCTAATCTGGCATAAATCTAATAAAAGGATCAATACAAAGCAACAGCAAAAATCATATTCAATTCTAGATTTTTGTCCCACCAAAGTAGACTACTGTGAGGGGATGCAACAGAAATCACTAATAATTTGTTAAAATTTAAAACTGAGCAATTGCCATCCAAACTAAACCTGCACATCCTGTTTAGTTGTAGTACTTGACCTCGGAACAACCTATGGTGCCTTCAGCATGTTTATGATTGTGATTAAACACCCTGTTATGTAGGTACAAGGATGGAAGATGGAACATGGACAGTAAGTAAGACATGCATATATGTAAATGCATTGGGTTACAATCATACTAGCCAAATCTACGTAACCTCCCAGAAACTAAAACCTGAATAGTTCACTAATTAGTCTATCCAATTAAGCTTGAGAATAAGAGAAATCTTTAGAAATGCTAATGAAGGGATAAAGTCAGTACAAAGCTTCCAACAATGGATCTCAAATCCAGTAGTTAAGAAGAATCCATATTTGAAAATTATAGAGAGAGTGAGAGAGTACCTTGAAAAGGTTAAAGGGCATCTGCTTCTGTCTACGGAAACTACGAACTTTATCATGATCTACAAGATCAAAGAATATATCCTTCCCAATCTGTTCGCGTAGATCCTCACTACATGCAACCTAAGAAAGCAAAGTACAACTGCATTGGTGACTACCAAATGCTTCAGACATTAAATAATGTGTTTGCATATATGTATCCACATGGCAATAGGAAAGAAGCAAGGATAAAGGAAAAACCAAAAACACAGGAAAGTCACAAACTTTGGACCTTTATCATAGTATACAAGTGCGCTTCAGCTTTTTCCTTTCGCTTCTGCTCTTTCTCCTCTTGTTCTTTCTTTAATCTTACCTGCCAAAAGAAATTTGAAGTTAATTCAATTTGTGATCGCAAAAAAGAACATGAAAAGAGAACAAGCAAGCAAAAATCATCATCAGTAGAATCTCACCCTGAGGTGCTCTGCAATGTCTTTCTCATCCACATTACAGATTATCTTTTCCTTGTCACTTTCACGAATGTACACAAGCATATAAGCATTTGAATACTTTGTAAACTTAAAAGGTGAGTTATTGAAGCCAGGATTTGTCTGTGGCAACTGTTGAGTGAAACCAAGAATCAACCTATGCCAAATATAAAATGTGGAAAAATCTTAATCCAATATGTTACCTCTTCCTCCCCACCATACTGCTCCTCTAAAGCCCGTTTCATATCCTCTTTTGTTACCCGCTCATCATCAAATTTAAACCTACATGGAACAAATTCTTATGAGCACAAAAGGTTAAATAAAAAACTTTGGTGGTCTAGAAAAATAAGTGCGAATAGGACTCATCAATAGTAAGTTGATTGTTTATAAAGTAAGCCAGTAAAAGATATAGTAGAAGGTGTCAACAACAAGAAGAAAATACGCTTAAGAGAATCACAAAAACAATCACCATATGTCATACAAAAAACTGGAAACTGCTTATGACCCAATTGCTTTAGCCTATTTTAGCCTTACTGAAGCATTACACCATAAAGGGATGGAACTAAGGAAAATCTTCATACTAGTTAAACTTAGTAAATCGAAAACATACCATTGATCCGAAAGAGTAGGCCTAATGTAAGCATAGTAATGTCCACCATGCACGCCACCGCTATGAACCAAAACACTGTGGACATGAAAAACAGGATCCTTAGTTGGAGACAAAAACCAAAATTGAGTCGTCAAACTATGGGATAACCTTCCATGGCCGGTAATATATTTATGTATGAAATAGTACTTTCACAATTCAAGTATGTAGAACAGAGAGAAAAGACAAATTAAAACAATAGAAATCACTAACTACTTCCTAATGAATGCAATGAAAAGAATAAAGCTTAATGCAATAAACTCTGTGTCTGTCACATTAGCATTTCCAAAGCAATCCGCTATTGTAATGATTGGTACAATTCTGAAAAATAATTATGCCAATCATAAAACAAATCCATTTTTCAAACTTGATGAATTCTATAACATAACAAACTGGCACAAAACTAATTTGTATTAGAATATTGTTGATGCAAAAGAGCTAATTTTATAAAAGAAATGAAAGAAGGCAAATCACTCAACCACAAACTTTAATTCAGCATAATGAAGAGTGGGAGTTAAAAGTGAAAAAGGTGATAAGGACCAAAATTTGCTTCATACTACGTTCCCTATTAGATAGGAATTAATAATAAGATAGATATATTATCCTAGTTGTTTAAGACTAAAAACATAAGTAGAAAATCCTTGCTAGGTTACAATTCAATTCTATTTTGGATATTTTAGTTGGGAATCCCTTTACTACTAGAATAAGAGTTCTAAGAACTTTTCTATATATACGTACACTCAGCCCTTCAATAAAAAACAACCTGAATTTTCTCTATAAACTTGAGTTTTTAATTAAAAAGTGTGATGCTTTCTCTACAAGTGATTCGTAGATTCTATGAGTGATTCCTAATTCCCTACCCTCCATTGCTTATTTCCTCACTAAAATTCCTGCATGTCTAGCCTGAATTTCTACTAACCAAACCCTAAATTTAGCTATATCAAATATGACATTCCAGTAAGCTAAACAAATATTCGGAACCTGAAATTTCAGCAGTCAGAGTTTACAAGTTTCGTCAGATTTAGCTACTAGTTTGATATCTCTTCTATTCATCCTACATCAATTGTATTCACAGTCTATAAGATCACAACGAAAAGCATCAAATTTATTTACCCAAAAAAAAAAGTTGCTAATTATCAGATACAAAGCTCCTCTAGAACTAAATCATAAGGAATGACTGCAGAGCACCAACACTAAAGAACAACAACCAGCAGAAATTAACAGATGCAATTTGTCCAAAGATTTACCCGCTACAAAACCAACAAATACATGATGTGTCATTTCTGTAATTTTTTTTTCGTTCAAGAGAATTTAATCAATAAGCTCATGCAGACAGTATATAAAGAGAACAATTTGTAGTATAGATGAATGCATAGATCAGCAATGATCATAATACTGTAACGCAAGATCCTTAAACAAAGAAGGTAGGACAAAGATTCTTAAACAATTTATAGCATAGATCAACAATGATCATAATACTGTAATGCAAGATCTGTGAACAAACAAGTTAGGACAAAGATTTTTAAATGCCTAATTTAGAGCCTTGATCATTAACCAATTAAGTGTAGATATAGCTCGAGTTCCCATTCAATATTGCAGCCGCCCAAGACCTTGATGCAAGTTTTATTTGCAAAAGCCACACGCTATAGAAATGTCGGTTCACAACCAGATTTCTTGGTAGATTTTGTTGTCATCTGCAATTTTTGTTTAAATGTTCCATCCCTTGAGTTGTCTCCACACATCTTAGCTCCAATATTTTGTTGACAACAAGTTGTATCATTTGATACTTTAAAAGGCACTTGTATTTGCTATAAAAAAAAAAAAGAGCATTGACTTTCAAGTACATCAAGCACGTTAAACTTAAGGGACAGACTAAGACCATGCAATGATTTTTATCTCCCCTTTAAGATAATTAAATCCAACAAGAAGCTTCCAATATCTTATATTAGAAAAGTAAGCTCATCAATAATGAAGTACTGCATTATTTAATGGGCACTCTACTACATATCAAGATCATGGCATTTATAAGCCCAGTACAACTCCAATCTATTATCTTAAATCTTAAAATCCTAGGCAACTTATAGGATTCCATTATATTCCACAAGCCAAAGAAAATCAACAGCAGTACCTATGAAGAGTGTACAAGTTGCGGACACTTCTATCAGCATCAGGTGATAAATACTTGCCATTTTCTCGGTCAAGATCAAGTTGTAAGGGGAACTCATAGCGGTCATTTATCTGTGGGACATCAAGGTACATAATATTAAGTCGTAAAACAAAATTAAAAACCAAGATAGAGTGAGGGACTAGTAGGTTTATAAAGTCGTGCAACTGGCTTCACATCCTTCGGGGAAGAAATGGTCTGAGTAAAGCTAACTTAGAAACCAATGAAAGTCATAAATTCTTACCAGAAAAGGAAAACAGAAATTTGAAAAGGTAATACAGCAGCTGTATCTCAAAGCTAATTAGGAACAACTAATTATCAAGGCTGACTCATAGAGAGGTGAAAATGAGCCTAGACAGATACTAATGAGGAAAGATTAAAGCTATGGAAGCATCTTCCCTTTCTAGACAAGCAGGAATGGCAGAATATAAGACTTTCAGGCAACAGTAAAGAGGATTGCAATGCAATAACATGGCAAGGCATACACACTATCATCATATAATTATAAATACACTTAAGAAATATAAAGCCATGGCTTAACTATCATTTTATATGATTATATATACACTACCATTATATGATTGTAAGTACAATTCAGAGATACAAACCCATGGTTTAACTACTAACCTTTACCATTGTGTCCCGCATAAAATCATACTCGAACCGTTTTAACTGAAGTTGAAGAACTGGAGGAAAGTCAATGAATAAGACACCTTTCCTAGCATCCTGAAATGATGACAAAAGTGAGAGGCATAAGAAAAAGTGTCTATAAAGCAGTGGATAAGCACAGCTAAAAAACATTAACAATTAAATGCCAAAATACGTACAGACCAAAACAACACTCATTTAAATAAAGAAAAATAAGGAAAGATTACATAAATGACTAAGACCAGTCACTGCTTAATGAGATGGAAAAATAAATTGTAAAAAAACTATAGCTTATTACAGCAGGAATAATCAATGTCTCTTCTAACAGGTCAATGCGTCAAGAATTCACCTGCAATCCATACTGCTCAGCGTGATATTTGTTATCACCCTCAAGTCGTTCCACCTCCACATACTTGTCGAAAGACGCATAGACATCCCGACAGCCTTTGACATCAAGCTGAAGATCTACAATGAGATGTAAAAGTCTGTGAAGACCATAAAATGAATCTTCAATAATGCAGTTACACTCAATAGCTGGAAAGTATACCATAAAACGATTCCTTTCTTGTTGATTTATAGTCCACATTGATGCATTCAATATAATTCATGTGATGCCCTTCAAATAACTGCTGAATTGTGCCCTCAACAACAGTCCCCTGTGCCGGGAAAGCAATCTTTTAACACAATAAAGCAATTAATACTACAAGCCCATAGATAATACAACTTATATACCTTCATTTTATCTTCAAGTTTTTCACAAAGAACTCGGTTCAGTTCTTGCACATCATGCTGCATGAAAGAATCATATGTGTCCCAACCAAAAGACTTTGTCAACTCCTTTGTGGCTACACTAGTATCACTGTATTGAAGCTTATAGAACAAACTCTGCAAAGCCAGAGGAATGCTCCCTGATGGCATATCATTCTCGGTCGTTGGCATATGATAGACAGCCTGTCAGTAACATTTTCAGACAGGAACTATAAACAACATGAACTAAAATTTACAGTTTATGCTCTAACCTTTCTAAAGTAAGAAATATGGTACAGCGTTTGAAGAAGAGAGTTCATGTAACAAGTGGCTCCTTGATTCTTAAGTCCAACATAACCAGTCTCCTTCTTTGAATCATGTGACCAGTAATCAATAACTCTACGAACTGCTACATCAGCTTCAACTATGCATGTGTCATTGACTAGATATCCTCTACTTGGGTCATACAACTCCCCCAGAGGCATGAATGAAGTGAAGCCCCAATCACTTTCACGAGCATTGAACTGGTGCTGTGTCTCTGCACAAACAAGAAGAATAATCATCAGTGGACAACCAGTTTTCAGAAAACATTAGAGACAAATAAAAATTCATACTTTCTTCTAAGAGAAATTCTAATGAATTTCTCAAGAAGTATAATATCCACATAAACCACGTCTCCATGTTTTATAGAGAGTTGGCCAAGTACAGACCACAAAAAGAGATAAAAGATGTCATCACTTTTCAGATAACAGATTCTTCACAGTTTTATGTGCAATAACTTTTATTTGCTCCAAATGGAATGAAAACTCAATCAAAGTGATTGCCAAAAGGCAAGATGGAAATACATTTATAGATCAAGCACAGAAGACCGGCAATCTCATTCAAAATCAATCCATGACCCACATACTACTTAGAATTCTAGTAAGATATTTCCTTGTCAACAATTATAGATGAAAGAACCTCAAAATGCCAAAAACTTTAATCATCGGAGGCTTCAACAGATCCAAAAAGAGCTGGGATACTTCAGAGGAATATCAAGAACAAGAACTATCAATAGATTGTGAATTAGGATATTTGACCAAAAATCATAATAGGGACGTGGATTTCCCTGTTCTTTGTTTCATAAGAGAAATTAGGTCTCATCTCCTCAAGAAGGGAATGAGACTATCCCAACCAAGGTAACTGCACATTCTCTTCCCCTCCCAATCAACTATTGTTTGTTATAGCCATGCTCCCTTAGATTTTGCATTCCTCCTATGCAATTTCTACCTCATGAGACCAGCTAACTCTCAATCAACCTGTCAAAATGAGGCTTCAACAATAAATCTAAAGTAGTAGCTTAACTATCCTCAAGACTAAGTAATCTTAATACTACTAACCTCTCTCAACTAGAGAAAACTGACAACTATTGATACTTATGTTTTCAGTAAACATATTAATAAATAAATAAAGTCAACGTATTCTAGTGCACAAGGTTCTCTGCTTTGCGAGGTCGAGGGAGGGTCATCAATGTATGCAGCCTACCTTTGTAATGTTTACAACAAGGCTGTTTCTGTGATTCAAACCTATGACCTTAAGGTCACAAAGGAGCAACTTTTACCTGTTGCTCCAAGGCTCTCCCTCAGTAAGCATGTAAATAAAAGTTGTGTAAATCAATTTGCTTATCAAAACCCTCATTTTTCACTGGACTGCTATGTCCTTTTACTTTCATATACCATAATAATGAACAATTATGAGAGTTAATACAATATCTAGAAGTGACGATATAGCACTTAGTAAAATAGGAAATGACAAATAATCACACTACATTTAATGTTGTAAACAAAAAATACGGAACAAAGAAATTTTGCAAAGATGACCATTGGTTCAAAAATAAACACATCTCAAATTGCGCAATGTGAACCCACTTGACATTGAGTCATCAGATGCACATTCTAAAATTTAAAACGTCAACTGCTAGATAGGTGTACGTTATTGTTTACCGATAATCAATGTCATGTCAATCCTTCCCATGATATTTTGCAAGTTTCTATCAAAATTTTACAACATTGTTCTATTTATGAAACTATTGTATGGAAGGAAGAAAAATATCTTATTTATCTTCACTTATTCTGAAAGGCATACTACAGTCCCTTTATATACAAGCTACTACTGTTATGAAACGAACTTACTCACCCTTCCCCATTGTATAACAAACTTACATCTGTACTATACATCAATTCATAACTTACTTGTATAACAACCTAACAAACTCTCTTCTATAATAATCTTGAATATCCTACATTTCCACCTCAAAGTGGAGCTTGTTGCCAATCACACAAGCGCAACTTGGACAATAATGACGAAGGTCGGAGCAGATAATGACTTCGTAAACAACTCTGCAAGTTGTTCCTTAGATGATATTTATCGTGGATGAATAAATCCTTGTTTGAACTTGTCCTGAACCAAATGACAATTAATCTCCAAGTGTTTTGTCCTTCATGAAATACAGGATTTAAACTGATATGAATAGCTACTTAATTGTCACCCCATGAAGGAACAAGAAGACTAATATCAATATGAAAATCATGAAGCAAATATGAAATCCACTACAGCTCACACACAATGGATGAAAGGCTATGATACTCAACCTCAGCAAAAGAACAGGAAATTGTTGATTGTTTCTTAGTTTTTCATGATATTAAAGCATCACCAATAAAGACGCAAAAACTAGTTAAAGACTGTCGGTTGAACGGACAAGAAGCCTAATCATCGCAATATGCTTGAAGATCGGAAGAATTGTTTAGAGGAAAATATAAGCCTCTTAAAGGAGAGTTTTTAAAGTATTTTAAGTTGTTGCGTAGCATGAGTAATGTCAAGTCTTGTGAAGCCTAAATAGAGAAGACGTCCCACAAGTCGTCAGTAGCGATCTAGTTCAGGTAACAAAGGAGAGTCGACACCATCAAATCAACAAATTTTGGGTAACCAAGTGTCAACTATTTAGATCTCATAAGACTAGCATCATTGAAGAGTTCAAGAACATATTAGCGTTGACGAATGTACAGACGATCTTTAGAAGGCACTAGCTCAAGACCAAGAAAGTACTTGGCCAAACCAAGACCTTTAATTGTAAACTATTGATGAAGAAAATTTTTAACATCCTGTATTAAGTTCTTAGATGAGGCTGTAACCAAAACATCATCAACATAAATGACAAGAGCAATATATCTATCATGGTGAGGTTTCACAGACAAGCAGAGATCATGTGAGGATTGAATAAACCCAAACTAGATAGCTTGGAAGTTAACTCTCGATTCCATTGTCGAGATGCTTGCTTAAGACTGTAAAGGGAGCATTTTAACTTACAAACTTGATTTGGTCCAATTTTAGTGTATCCTTTCAGGGCACCATAAAGATCTCTTCATCAATAAAATCACGTAAGAAGGCATTGTTGATGTTGAGTTTATGTATTGGCCAACCTTGAGTAGCAGCCACTGCCAAAAAAGCTCGAATAGTAACCATTTTGGCAACTAGTGAGAAGTTGCCTGTGTAGTTGACGCCTTCTATTTGATTATACCCTTTTGCATCGAGCCTTGCCTTATAACGCTCCACTGCACTGTTTGGATTAAGTTTGACCTTGTGCATCCACTTTGAGCCAATTGGCTTTTCTGTTCAGGTAAACCTGTAATCTCCCAAGTGTCATTTTGTTCTAAAGCCTACAATTCATTTTTCATGGCTTTGACCCACTGTGGATCAATTTTAGCTTGATTAAATGAAAATGTTTCCTTGACATCAAATATTTGTGCTAAATATGACACGTGATGGGGTGTAATATGAGAAAAAACAACATATGAGAAGGTGGTTGTAATGGAATGTGGCAAAGTGTTTTGCGTATTTCTAGCAAGTAAAATAGTAATTGCAGGAGAGCCAAATTTATGACAAAATCATTCATCTACAACGGTTTGTGTTTATTATGCTGACTCCCACGAAGAATATGACTAGAATCATCAAGTGATGGAACTGAACTATTAGGATTAGAAGAAGTTAAAGTGTTAGTGTCATTTTGTACAAGAGTAGAAGAATTTTGAACATTGACAGATGGAAGATGGACATTGTTAAATTTGCAATGGGCCTACGGGCCCCCACAAGAAGGAAAATTAGATCACACACAAACCCAAGTGAGGTTCCATCCTAAAACCAATTGGTGATAGGTGGAATAGCCCACTAAGGCTATATGTTAGTCTTCTTTCCTCTCATTCTCCAATTTGGGACATTCACATATGAGTATTCTCAACACTCCCCCTCACACGTGAGTCTCTTTTTACTTCGCCAATCTGGAGAGATATGTAGACAATCCTCACCAAGGTTGAACTTTTGATTGAGGTCAAATAGGCCCTCTCTTAGGGCAAACAATACTGCTAAATCACTTGCTCCATGCAGACTTCAATTCCTTCTCCAGCTGCTTAAATAACGGACCCCCTTTTGGGGCAAATAGTAGGCCAGGATTTTCTTTGGCTCTGATATCATGTTAAATTCGTAGGGCCTACAAGCCCACACAAGAAGGAAAGTTAGACCACATACAAGCCCGAGTGAGGTTCCATCCTAAAACCAATTGGTGATAGATGGAGTAGCCCACTAAGCTTATATGTTAGTCTTCTTTCCTCTCTTTCTCCAGTGTAGGACACTCACACGTGGGTATTCTCAACAGACATCAATATCTGAAGGTAACGTGGGAAGTGGAATATTATCTGAGTTATCTGAAATGGTCCTAAAAGGGTAAATGTGTTCATATAAAACAACAAATCTAGAAACGAAAACTTTATTTGTACAAAGATCATAAAGTTTGTAAGCTTTGTTAACTGAGGAATAACAAATAAAAATAGACTTGGAAGCTCTTGACTCAAACTTATTCTTTTTCGGATTGATGTTTGAGACAAAGCATAGACACCCAAAAATCTTCAAAAATTGATAGTTTGGTTTTCTTTGAAATAGAATTTGGTAAGGCGATTTCTAGTTTAGTAAATGAGAAGAGAATCGGTTGATGATATGAGTTGCAATAAGAATGGCATAACCCCAAAAACGTTTAGGCAAACAAGATTGGCAAGGAATGGCACGAGCAACCCGCAATAAATGTCTATGTTTGTGTTCCACAACTTTTTTTTGTTGAAGGGTGTAAACACAAGTCCTTTGATGAAGGATTTCGAGAGAGTTGAGAAGAGTTTCACAAGTTTGGTTAAAAAACTTAGAACCATTGTCAGTATGGACCCTTTTAACTGATGTTTGGAACTACGTAGCAACCATTTTGGAAAATTGCTTAATAACTTCTAGTGTTTGAGTCTTATATTTCAATAAATAGGTCTAAGTAGATCGTTGTAGTCGTCAACTATAGTTAGAAAATAATGCGCTCCACTAAAGGATTGTTGTTTATAAGAAAACCAAATATCCATATGTAGTAATTCAAACAAGCAGTGGTGTTGATAGTGCTACGAGGAAAAACAAGTCAACTTTTTTTAGACAAATGACAAACATCATAGGGTTGATTAGTAGCATCAATGTCTCTTGAAGTACATGAGGAATTCAAGTGTTTGATGACAATGGATGAGGAATGGCCCAATCTTTGGTGCCATGTATCAATAGTATTTACAACAACAAATTAGGGAATTAGAACAATTACGAACAAGGAAAGACAATGCTTAATAGTTTGTGGAAGAAATGAGTTTTTGTCAATTATATAAAGTCCTACTATCAACTTACCCACTACTATATCAGTCTATAGGTCCCAAAACACACAAGTTTGGACAAAAACAGACTTAATCTTGGCTGAAACAAGTTTATTCACAGAAAGTAAGTTGTGTTTGAATGATAGCACATGTAATTCAAAACTTAGTGTAAGATGGGGGCTTAAAGTGAAATTGCCTTTATAATCAACTAATTGCACAAAACTATTAGGTAGGTAAACTGATGTATATTGTTTCACTGCTATAGGTTTATCAAACATTTGAAGTGATACACACAAATGACTTGAAGCCCCAGTATCTATTATCCAAGAACCATGCTTAATAAAACCAAGCATACTCAAGCAATCGTTTAGAGTACTACCTACAAAATCATGAAGATAGGCAAAATTCACCATGTTTTTCCATCTAGCATGCCTTTGTCTTTAAAAAAGCTTTCAACCCCTTGTTGAATCGTCATAGCTACAAATTTCCAATTGTCATTTTGTCTTAGCTCAACTTCTTCAAGAGGTTTTTTGAGCATGTTTGCAAATGTTTTTACACTGCTTTTCCCTTTTTTATCTTTTGCCCCTTTGTACCAATCTGGATAACCGTGGATCTTGAAACACGAATCCTTTGTGTGTCTTGGCATTTTGCAATATTCACAAAACAGATCGTCTTTATTATCCTTTTTCCACAAGTTGTTCTTGTTTCCACCTTTGATGCTTTGAGTTAATTGATTCTTAGCTAGCATGACAGTTTTTGTAACATGACAGTTTCTTTAACTTCTGAAAAACACATATGCATTTCTATTTTTCTATTCATACTACCATCAAATAGGCCTTATTGATGTTTGGAAGTGGATCCATGACAAGGATCTAATTGCAAACCATATCATAAACATCACTGGGACCAATTAAAAATGGCATCAACTTGTCATTCTCATC
>JAOSBN010000004.1:26409983-26424083 GCA_027563595.1 Erythroxylum suave | reverse complement strand
ACAAGGATCTAATTGCAAACCATATCATAAACATCACTGGGACCAATTAAAAATGGCATCAACTTGTCATTCTCATCGAGTTCTGCCATTAATCTTGTTGCACCACAATTACATTGTGGAATTGGTGCAAGACAATCTATTTCATCCTATAGCCTCTTCAATTTCGTAACGTATTTCACAATGGACATATACCCTTGAGAAATTGAACTAATGTCTCATTCAATCTGATAGAGTAGGAGCACATTACATTCACCATACCTCTCATTTAATTCTCTCCAAAAATCATAAGCAAATGTTGTGTATACAAATGCCTCGAATATTTCTTTCAAGATAGAATTTAAAATCTAAAAAGTTACCATATAGTCTATTCTGCAACATTGATCAAAGTTAGGCGAATCTTCCTTTGTTTTCTTGCATTTGCCATCAATGAATCCAAGCTTGGCTTTTGCCCCTTAAGCAATACGCATTGCTCTGCTCCATGACAGATAATTGCTTCCAATAAGAAGGGTTGTAACTAACACCATTCTTGGATGATTTGAAATATGCAAGTACAAAGGACCTCTATTGTTACTTGGTCTAGAGCTCTACGATTGTGAGCTACAAGCCATGCTTGTTTTGACCAAATAAGGAAATTTGGAGTTTCATATCAGAACACATTATTTTGCTCTGATGCCAAGTTGTAATGGAAGGAAGAAAAACATTTTATCTTCACTTATCCCGAAAGGCATACTACTGTCCATTTATATACAAGCTACTATTGTTGTGTAACAAACTTACTCAACCTTCCCCACTATATGACAAACTTACATCTGTAACGTACAACATTTCATAACTTACTCATATAACAACCTAACAAACTTTCTTCTATAATAATATTGAATATCCTATAGAAACTAAGACATCATTGACCATAAAAAGCAGAAAGTGAGAGAAGAATTCAATCGCTCAAATAAATAGCCAACATACAACTCTGCAAGAAAATAAATTCCAATAGTTTTTTAGCGACACCAATGTTAAAGGTCAATTATTCTCTAACATTTGCATCTATAGTTGTTGGAACATATATGGTTTCTTTTCTTACATTTTCCCCTCTTCCCTAGTCAATAAAATTAGACGTTGCATATGTAGCATGAAAAGTAGTATTACTTTGTGCCAACAATAGCAATTTCATGATACATGTTACATACGTTTTTTGGTTGATTCATGTACTCATACAAACCAAACAGACAGGGGGCATATGATTACAATTTAAATCAAACAACCTATCAAAAAAATAGTTATTCAATTCTCAATTACCTAACATAAATTCCACTTTGAATTTAATCTTTAACACCCAGACCAAATGCTTGTTTTCCATACTATAGGTATTATAAATCAACAAGCATGTGTAATTATTTCTCTCTAATAGTGATTATTAGATCTAGGAGTGATCCATAAATCCCTACAGTGACTTGTGGAATGTATTGGTGCAATGGTAAAAGTTTTCTCTATTCCAAAATTTAGAAGTTATTTCCTATTGTAAACTGTAAGCATAACTCCAACACTATTCCATTGCTTATACTTACTTTAGTACTAAATTCAAGCAAACATAAAAGTTATATAAAAACTAGCAACTCTAATTTACAAGTAATGCATGTTTTTATCATAACAATGTTATAGCCAAAAAAAAAAAAAAAAATTGCACAAGGCATACCTCACATAGACAAAAATATTCAGACAGCATAAAGGACAAACAATATATTCTTCATGATCAAGCCTTCCCTCAAGAACCATCACATACAATGGGCAAAGTAAACATGAATCACAAAGCCAAATGTCAAATAACATTAGCATGACTTTACTTAATATTGCATTATCTTCAAACAAGAAGAGCAGATACAATCATACAATTTAATGTGATAATTTAAGGGTTAATTTAAAAAAAAACCATAAATTCTACTCAATTTTGCAATTCTAACCCAAAATTTAAAATATAAGAATAAAATATTCTATTTTTTAAAATTTTTCCAAAAATAGGATGTCATTAAGCCCGCAATTAACGATTTCACGTTAGCTTTCCTATTTGCCACATGGTTGAAACATGTCCTATCATTGCCACATGGCCAATAAATATATAAAAATTAAATGAAATGTTAAACTTAAATTCCCTAAATTCCTAAAATACCTCTAACCCTAAGTTCTCCCAACAGCAATAGCTAGGAAGACAACTTTAAGAACTTTTGTGGGTTTGCAAGATTTGTGCTCCTTTGAAGTTCTGCAAAGTTGCAAAGCAGTAACATTGCCACATAATCCAATGTTTCCCTTCAATTCTGCTTCTTGAAAAGCTTTACTGTTTGGATAAGACCACCAAGCCTTTTTTTTTTTTTTTTATAAGTCTACATATTTCATGCCACGCAAGTGCTCAAAACTTGCTAGGATTTTTCCAATGAGGCAATTGCAAGAAATATTTAATAACTCAATGTCTTGCAATTTGGAGAGTTCCACGGGTACATCTCCACTGACAAAGTTATAACTCAATTCAAGCTAGACCAAGTGAACCAATTTACCCATTTCAATTAGAATCTTTCCACTAAATTTGTTGTCGCTCAAATTCAAGAAATGCAATTTATGAAAGGTTCCAACGTTCATTGGATCAACTGGTTTATTCTATTTATGGAGAGGGCCAAACACTCAAGATTCGTCAATGACCCTATCTCCATTGTTATTGCCTTTTTTTTTGACGATGGAGCTAGAAAAATCTACGGTTAAAGGTATTCTAGAGATTTAAGGATTTTAGGTTTTAATTTTTTAATTTTTTTAATATGTATTTGCCAAATGACAATGATAGAACACGTGATAGCCATGTGGTAGATAGGTAAGCTAATATAGTTGGCCATGTCAGCATCGCTAATTAGGGTCTAATATCGAATATTTTTCCAAACAATTAAAAATTGAAACATTTTATTACCATTTTTTAAAGCTCGGGTTAGAATTATAAATTTGAGAAAAGTTCAAGATTTTTTTAAACAACTACCCATAATTTAACATAGAATGATAAAGAAAAAAGAAAATTTTGAATAAACTAACAAAGTAGAATATGGTAATAGATTTCATCGCTTAAAACACAAAAGGAGACTAAGAGAGAGGGGAGAGGAGGATGAGGACTTCTACAGCATTTTACAAATGTGCTTCTACTCCCAAAGATAGATGCCAAAGTTGCAGAAATATTTTAAGGCAACATTAGTAAGTGAACATGAAAGAGTAGATGCAAAAGGAAAAGTTAAAGAGTTTCAACGCAAAAGTATTAAGACAGTACCTTTTCGGATGGAATATTTCTGGTGAATTTGATTGACCACTGATAAGCTAAACTGGGCATATCTGCTCCATCCATATGGTAAAGTTGCTGAATCTGCAACATCTAGATACATTGACAAATGATCCACATTGTTGCCCTTGGGGAAAATAAGTATCCGCCTAGCAATATGAGTCTCAATAGTCAAAAAAATTGAAGGAAATATATGCAGATAATATTACAAATTAAAAATGTCAACTTACCATCTATAGCCACCGACAACAAAAGTATCAGAGTAAAGCTTCTTGGTATTAAGCCTTGAAAAATTATCAATTGTCCATGTAAACCTTGCTGATGGTGGATCATCTACCGACTGCGCATCCATTGCACATGCATTCTCTGATTGTGCTATTAAAAATAATAATATAAACTTAACTTAGAAAGTGATTCCACACGATGAAGCAAAATATCTTAAAATTTTGAGACTGAGCATTCTAGAGAACCAACTGATCAATGGAATTGCTGAGACAGTATAAAAGTGACAGTTCCATATCATCCAAAGTCAATTTCAGTAAACCGTCAAGAATCCCTTTCGGTCAATCAATTAAGCTACCAAATACAAATATCCAACTATAACTCCAGAAAAAAAAAGATAATTAACAGAAGTATGGTCGTCAACGATAAAAGCAAAATAACAGTTAACCTGACCGTTCACGTTACAAATTATTCAGTTTGTGTGCATTATGAAGATGAATTCCTTTGTCCGTAGAAGCGTTAGTTATCATTTCTAGGGAAGCAAACAGAAGGAAAGGAGATGAAAAATTGGAGTGCATACCTTCCATGGGCTGAGGTCCGTCCGCAAAGTCGGAGTGTGGGACTAGCATCTCATCGTCCTCCTGTTGCTGCTGCTAAAACAGAATAAAAAAGGCCAAACAAATCAGAAGTAAAGAGTGAGATGGGAAGAGCTCGGATCTGCTCATCGAAACCCTAGCAGCAAATCTGCATGGACACGACAACACATGGTGAATCACACAAGGTAAACATCCAAATTTCGTTCCTCACAAAAAGAGCAGCCAATTCATTCCACTACAAAATCAAATCGACTAGAATCAAGCATCGACCAACAAACACGCGCGTAGACACGCAGAGAGGGTGATAAGCAGGGAGGGGAGCGGAGAGATTTCTGTGAATTACATCAAGTGGCGGAGGTGTCATCAGAGTCATGGACGGTGAGATCAGTGATGGTCCAATCACGTCGCCGTATGGCTAAACAGAGAGAGAGGAGAAAGCCGCCCGAGTAGAAATTATAAAAAGAGAGAGAGGCGTGTAACGCCGCAGAGAGAGAGGGGGCGGGGGAGAAGAAGAAATTTGTTCGAGAAAAGGACAATTTCGGGATTTTCTTAATTGAGTTGTAATGGAGATGTAAGTCGTTGAAGCGTAAAGTGGGAATGTAAACTATTTATACGGACGTCTTCATACTTTGTCTTTAAATATTTCTCAAAAATATTACGAGATATCAATCTCTTTTACTATATCTCCTCAATTTCGCTGTTGCGTTATTTACGTTATTAGCATATTTTTATATTGGATTTACTTTATTTATGTTAGTGGCATATTTTATGTTAGATTTAACAAAAAAAAAGATTAGATTATTTCGGTAAACATATTCAACTAATTCTAATTCTTTTATTTGTTAATATTTTAGAAGATTTCACAAAACCTTTATTTCTTAGCTTTTGCCTTTTTGGAATTGTCTTTAAATATTTCTTAAAAAAACTACTTGTTTTTAAATATGTAAGAGATATTAATCTTTTTTTCTATATGTCCTCAATTTCTATTAATAATTATTTATAACTCATAATTTCTAAAAAATACTTGTTTTTAAACATGAAAAAAGATATCGATCTCTTTTTCTATCACTACTTAATTTCAACAAAATTTGTAGGGGGATTTTGTGAAATACTAGACATATCACTTATATTAGGGTTTAAATGAACTTCTTGTTTGAATGTATCGAGTTTTATATGAATTAAAGTTTCTAAGCTTAATTTTTATAATCTTTTTATTTAATTCTTCAATCATAGCCTTGCATAAAATTTTCCATTTTATCCATAATTAGGAGATATTTTCATTTGTAAAATTAAATATCTAAAAGGTAAACCATTCTTGAAAATAGAAAATATTATAGAAAACTAATGTCAATAGATAAAAACTCTCAAAGATGGATTGGAAGTAATTAAACTAAAAGAAGAAGGAATTACTCTCATAATCCATTATAATTTTGGGATAAAAGCAAACAAGACGCGAACCTATAAATGATAAATAAACAAAATGTTATTAGAATTATTGAAACAAGAATTTATAAAAACTTCTTGAATAGAAAATTTAAAAATTATTAAATCTAGTAAATCTCTACATTCCTCTCCGCCATTTATGATTAGAAACTGTGCAGAGATACTTAGAAATAAAGGAAGGATGGTGGTAAATTATAAAAATTAAAATGATAATACAGGATTTGATGGACTTTTTTTTTTTGCCTCATAAAGAAACACTAATAAACCTAACAAGAAGAAAACAAAAATTTTTTTCTAAATTTGATTGTAAAAGTGGATTTTGGAAGATAAAATAAATAAAGATAGTATTCCTTATACTAATTTCTCCACTCCACAAGGTCATTATGAGTGGTTAGTAATGTCTTTTGGTTTAAAAATGTCCCATAAATATTCCAAAGAAAAATGGATAACATTTTCAAATATCATAATTTTATACATTGTTATGTAAATAATATTTTAATTACCAACAATAATATTTCTCAACATATTATACACCTCTATACATTTGCATATTTATGTGAAAAACATGGTTTTGCTCTTTTAGAAAAAAGAGGTAAGATATGTCAAACTAAAACAGAATTTCTTGTAATGGAAATAAATGATAAGGGTGTTAAACATCAACCTCACATTCTTGAAAAAATTTCGCAATTCCCTATAGATTAAAAGATAAGAATCAAGTTCATAGTTTTTTTTAAGAGTATTGAGTTATGCATATGATTTTATTCAAAACTTAGCTGAGATACTAAAACCTTTTTAAAAGCTTTTAAAGAAAGATCAAAGATTTGAATTTTCACCTTATTTGATTGAAAAAATAAAGAAAATTAAATTTTTTTGCTCTAACTCTTCTTAAGCTTTCTTTACCCTCTAATAATGATGATTTAATCCTTAAAACTGATGCCTCTGATCATGTGTGGACTGGAGTATTACAAAAAATAGATTACGATGATGCTAATATTAAAATAAAATTTTCTAAAAAAG
Source organism: Erythroxylum suave (assembly GCA_027563595.1). Taxonomy (NCBI): domain Eukaryota; kingdom Viridiplantae; phylum Streptophyta; class Magnoliopsida; order Malpighiales; family Erythroxylaceae; genus Erythroxylum; species Erythroxylum suave. Next base: position 26,417,501 of record JAOSBN010000004.1, on the reverse strand, counting down.
TGTTAAAATAAATTATTCCCTTTGCAAGTATACCTTAGGCACTTTTACAAATACTTGGAAGCAATATCATATAAATGAAAAGGAGCTATTGGCAATAGTAAAAAGTTGTCCAAATTTGTATTATGTTTTACTACTGAAATGATTTTTATTAAGAATTGATAATATACATGTAAAATCATTTTTTCAGAATAATTTACCTTCTAAACCTGAAGATGAGAGATATATAAGATGGTAAACTTTATTAGCTAGATATACTTTTGATATTGAAATTGTTAAATCTAACAATAATATTCTTGTAGATTTCTTAACTAGAGATGGTCAGTCCCAGAGAAGTAATATTTGACTTATTAGATCAAATGTCTAAAGATATAGATACCCGTCAAACATAGATAACCATTTCCACTATTCTGAGCAGAAACTTTATAAATTGCTCAACTAGATCAAGATAAATGAAGATTTCGAGTCCACAGGATCTTCATCTATACTTCAACAGGTTCAGCCAAAGGCTATTACTCCTGATACTATTTCTTTAAGGTCTAATACTACTCATAAATCTCAAATACAAAAGAATATTATGATTGAAAGTCTTCCTTGAAGTCATCTTACTATAAAAGCACACTTTGAGATAATGAGACTTATATTAGTTACATCATAATGATACTTGTTATATTGATTTTTCAGGGATATACTATAGATTAAATTTTTTGTAAGGAGTGCATCCTTAAGCTATTCGCAATTGGTATGCCATAAATACTATTTATTTGACAAATCTAGAGTTCCCCGAGACCTCACTCCACAAATGGATTCAAGAAGGAGTTAATTATTATTATTTGAACAATCCTACAACAACACCAAGAGATACTTCGATGCTAAAGCTATTATCTGTAGGACCAGATTTTTATAAAGATGAAAGATATGATGCATATCATTTTATTATGATAAGAAAATCAGAACAATTCCCTATTACCATAGATACCAAGTTAAGGAAAGAGTTCTCTAAGTTTAGTGAAGTTGATATCCATTACCGTAAAGGAATTGGAATGAGGACTATTGCTTTTGGCATGGAAACAACTTTTAAAAGAGGATTTCGAACCTATGCTAGAATGAGTAAATTTTTCTCACTAATCATAGCTCTAACTAAGAAGCCCTAATGGCTGTAGAAAACTTTGTTAAAATGAAGATTGGAATGATAAAAAGAGGAAAGATTAAATCAAGTCCATAAGCACAAAAAAGATTTTGCCAACTTAGAAAGCACATTGAAAACAATTGTCCTACCTATACAGTGACGCCCAATCAATAAAGGGAAAAGAACAAGTTGAGATGTCTAGTTTCAAAACTTACAGCTACTCTCAATAGACAACCAATAATACTTTCCATTATAGGAAAGATAAGATGATAAGGAAAAGGATAAGAAAATCTCCTCATCCAATAGAATGAAAGAAAATCTCTTATTAATAAGAATAGATTTGAACAAAGTTACAAAATAGATTTTGAATTTAGATTGAAATCTTCTTGTAAACTTTTTGTGTAAATAAGCCCCATTAATGACAAGGAAGGGCATCTCTTGTATGCATCACTCCTTGTAATATCTCTTCACTTCTTTCTATGAAATAAAAAATTGTTTTTCTATAGATACAGTTTATATTTTTCATCTTAAAACCTCACTTTTACACCTTACTCTTTAGTCCACGCCTAAGGTAAGAAACGAAATAAGGTTATGTTGGACTTCGTTGTTGGAGTCCTTAAAGGTAGTTACCTCTTGAGGTGGAGGTGGAATGCTAAATAAAAGACTCGACAAAAAATTAGTGAAGTTAAGGTCAAAATGCCAAAGGAATAAGCACAGAAGCATAATGGACCCTTTAATTTGATAAATACAATTATGTTCTGCATATTATTCATAACTTCTTATTTTCTTAAAAAAATTTATATGGATTAGATCTAAATTATATCAATTCTATAAACAAAATAATTACTTCTCTGTTAGAAGAAGATATTGATATTATAACAAATGATGATAATTTGGAGGAAGAAGATTTGTTTAGAATAACTTTAATCTTTGATATCTTGAAAAGTTTAGATTTGATAAAAGCTTATATTTTATCTCGATCTTAAAAAGGTGATATTTGATTTATTAATTGATTAATTGATTTTGTAGATGCATTGATTTTTTTAATGTTTTCAAAATGGTAGCAGAGCCATGACAATTTGGTGTACTATTTATGATGATATACATCAACAAATTTGGGATACAAAATGTCGAATACCTGGAACTGTAAATGCATACAGGAATTCAAAAAGATATACACTCATCTTTGACAAGCTAATCTTGTTACATTAGATATCTTTTTAGATCTTAAAAATTCAATTTGTGATTATGAGAATGAAAATTATTATCTTTTAAAGGAAGAAAAATTATTACATCTTCACTTTTCTAAGCATTATAAGCTACATCTAGATAAATGATATTAGAGATGTTTTAGCTTATGTTATTAACTAAAAGTGAATGTCCTTATTGTGATCATTTACTTGCTAAAATAAATAAATTTGACATTCGTGTTTAAGAAGCCCAGATTGAATTACACCATCATACTAATAGACATCATTATTTCTTACTTACTAATTGTCATAAAAATACTCTAAAAGCTTTTTTTTTTTGCAATGATTACTAGGTTAGAAAGAATATACCAAAGGTATAAAAAATTGCAAATAGAAGCTCATTTAGAATTAACTAGACATTAAATATTCTAAGATAAAATTTGATGGATTAAAAATTGAAACTGATATGGTTGAAATTTAAAAAAGATAGAATATTATGGAAACAATATTCTTTTAAGAATAATAAACTTCTAGAACAAATTACTAATTTGCATAATATGTTAGAAATGATAAATCTGAAAGAAACAGAAAATAAATCCATTAAAAACCCAATGGAAAAGTAGATATTTGATTTAATTTTACAAATGAAAATACCTCTTAATTATGGATTAAATGGAAAAGTTTATGCAAGACTCTGATTCTAAAATTGAAGAATTAAATAAACAGATTAAAAAATTAAACTTAGAAACTTTAATTCATATAAAACCCAATACATTCAAACAAGAAGTTCATTTGAATCCTAATATCAGTGATATACCTAGTACTTCACAAAATCCCCTAGATACTCTTCTCAAAATTTTAATAGAGCCGATAAAGGATATGCTAGAACTCATATGATAACTAAAGATAAAGATGAGTTTACTCCTTTTAATAAAATGAGAACATAATCAATAAATCTTTCTGTAATGTATCCAAATATTGGTTGTATCCAGAATATACAAGAAGCAATAGATAAATGGGAAACTGTTCTTCGAGTTGTTATTTCTATTAACAAAATGGATTATGAAAAAACTAAACAACTTTCAGAAAAAAAAATCATTATTAAACAACTTGGTTCGATTTTGGAAAAATTTAGATGACAATTTAAAAAGCTCTATATTTAACTTTGACATTGATATAGGCAATTTAATAAATTGAGCTGTCAAGATAATTCGATTAGAATTTGTTGGAGAAGGAAACATTATAAAAGATAATATTACCATAAGCAAATATGCCATTATGCTACAACAACTACAAATATGCGAAATGCATGAAATTAATATACTATTTTCTTAGATTATTATTATGATATCTATAAACAAGTAGATAATGCACAACTTTATTTAAAAATGTTTTATTCAAAGATACCAGACCCATAGGGAAGTAAATTAGAAGCAATTTATAATCCTCGACTTGTTGATACTTTAGGAAAAAGAATATCTTTTTAAAAGATAAGCTAAGTGAATGGTGTGATGAAGCAATATTATTAAAGAAAAGTTAAGAAATAAAAAAAGTCTTCTTTATGCTATTATGACTTAAAAAATGCCTACTATGATCAGATGTGATTATTATAAAAGACAAAGAACTATAGAAAAAGGAAATATTAAAGAAAAGATAGTTTAAGAAATGCAAAGCAAAGTATTACTAAAGAAGAGAAGGATATAAACCTATAAAAACCTGTGTTTAGGAGAAATAAGAAAAAAAGAATATAATGTCAACGCTACTATTGTAAAAAGAGAGAGGACATTATGCTAATGAATGTTCAAAAAGATTTCATAAAAATAAAATTGAAATAGATGATGACAAAAATGAAATGATAGAAAATGAAGAATTTATTAGAATCAATGCCTTTGAAGATTACATCAATGCCTTTGAAGATTACTCTTTTGATGAAAGTATTTTTATAATTACAGATACAGAGTATGAAGAAACTTCAAATTTTTATATAAATGAATGAAAAATGAGAATCTTCAAATTCGAAAAATGATAGTCAAATAATCAATAATGCATTTGAAAAATATAGAGAATTTAACCAATAAGCTCTTATTGATAGAAAAGTGCTTTAAAAGATTTAAAAAAACTACATTTTCTATCAATTCCTATAGTGGATTTAATATTACCTTTCTAGATAAAATAGGATTAAAACTTAGAAAGCATTACATGTTTTATGGAATTAATATTAAATAAAAAGCCATAGATATTAGCCTAACTTCAAATAAAGTAATGATTCCCTATTATCAAAAAGAGATATTTCTCACAAACTTGATCACTTGCCTAGAGAAATTTGAGATAAAATAGACTGGGTACATATTGGATCACTTCAGATCATAATCAGATCTACGTTTAGAGAAGGAATTGATAGCCCATAAATTTAGCAATCATAGATGATAGAATACATAATTGAAGAGAAGCTTTTATGGGAATTCTTAGAGGTAATCATCGATATCAAAAACTTTTGTTTAATATTTATCTTAAGATATCTTATAATATACAATATAAAGATTTTGATAGAACCCTTTCTTTAATTCAAGATTTTAAACAAAAAGATTTAATTAAAGATGGAAATAAATCATATTTTATTAGCTACATGATATCCTATGCCTTGTCTAATACTCATCATACAAAATGCTTTATAGACAAAGATATTATTGATTCTTTGTTATCTTTTCAAAATGCTCTCTTAATTTAAACAAAATTTTTGACACTTTAAAAAATTGAATCATATATCATATTTAATCATCATTTTATATTAAAAAGTATAAATAAATATCTAATATCTAATATACATTTAGGAATATGTTATAATAATTTATAAGTATAAATAAATATCTAATATCTAATATTCATTTATTTTATTAAAATATTAATTTAATCATATTTAAGTAATAACTAATATTATATTAATCAATGTACTTATAAAAGACTAGTAAGATATCGATATGTTTTTCTATATCTCCTTAGTTTCAAGAAAATTTTTGGCACTTTAAAAATTGAACGTTAATAATTTCTAACCATATAACATTTTATATTTATTTTATTAAAAATAAATGTTATTATATATTAAAATATATTCATTAGTTTAATAAAATAATAAAATTTATTTAATAATACTAATAAAGGACATGATCAAGTTCTTATTTTTATTTTATTCTATATTTTATAAATAAATAATTTTAATTTTATTATTAATAAATTAAATTATAAACATTCTCATAATTTTATTCTTTTATCATATTTACACATCATTTTATATTAAATAGTACAAATAAATATCAAATATCTAATATACATTTTAATAATTTGAGACAGTCGTTTAAATTATTTATTAATAGTAATAATAATTTGTGTGTGAGTCATAAATAATTTATTAATAGTAATAATAATTTGACACTGTTATTTAAATAATTTATTAGTAGAACAAATAATTTGACATTGCTATTAAGTCCAACAAATTAATGAGATAAGGACAATAAATTTGACGAAATAAATTATAAGAAAAGTTGAATTATAGAAAAAATTAATTAATACAAATAAATCTAGCAAATCAATAAAATATGAAAATTAACCGTCACTAATACTAAATCTAGTAACTCAATATAACAAGAAAAATTAACTAGTATTGACATCTGAGACATTGACTAATATGATAAAAATTAATCAATAATTATTGACCTTTTTATTAGACATAACTTTCAATGGACGTTGATGGTTTCTTTAAATTAAGCACTTTCCAATTTTAAGACCCTCTTTCCACTTTTCTCCAAATTCCCAATATTTCATCTTTTCCTTCTCTAAAGGAGGGTTTGAATGGAAAGTTGTGATGCTCAACTTGAAAATGATGTGGTGCAAATATGATAAATGACCAAAGAAATTTGTGCAATCTTATATTTTCTTTTTGGCTTTTGATCTTTGCCTTCACAAGACTTCCCATTTCACTTTTGTATTCTTTCCACTGTCTCTGATGTTTACTTCATTTTGATTGTTGAAAGAGTGGAGGTTTTTGTATTTAAGAGAAATGAGTTGACAAGTGACCTATCAGAGCTCGATAATGTTTTTAGAGCAGATTCGTGCATGTATATAGGATCTTTGCTTTTGTCTACTGCATTGCTGGTATCTCTGGTACATGTTCTACAATCCTTCCTTTTTATTTTTTGATGTTTCATCTTGTCTACGTACCACCACTAAAACCCAGGTATTTTTGCATGGTTTTCTTTTTTACATGTTCTTAGTTCCCTACTATTGCGATACTATGCAAGTGTTCGGTAACTAGTCGTAAAAGTAGGCTACTAGATAGGAATGCTCTTCTCTAGCTTTTACCTATTGTTATGAGTCAACTGCCTTTAAGGAGCTCTCGTTGTTTTGTTTGATTTTTCTAGTTTTCCCTCTAGTAGATTAACTTACGCTTTTTCCATGCTGCATTCGCAGACAGGGCCAGCGGTTGACATGGCTGTTGTCTTCACTATCCTGGGAGCTTCATCTCTGCTCTGTATGCGTCTCTTGTTCTGACCAAACATACCTTTTAGTAAGGGACAATGAAGCTTGGGTACTTGCACTGCAGTCGAGGAACGTACCTCAACTTTTGCAGAGTTTTGGCACATCACGCTTCTTTTCTGTTAGCTTGCTCAAGATTCTTGACTAGTCTACTATTGTGACTATGTTGATACTACTAACACGTAAAGGACATCTTTCTTTTCATTGTAGGAGTCGTTGGTAGTCCACTTTTAACTTGCAACTTTTCCCAATACACGATGTTCCCTTTAGATTCATTCCTAACCAAATTCATCATATATAGTTTTTCTCTAAAGCCTTTTTCTTTAGATGCACTCCTATCTAGGCTCATTGTTTTCTGTCACTTGCATGCCTCCAAAGTAAAAATCTCTCTGGATACTTAGGCTCTGTCAAGCGTGGTAAAACTACAATAATGCCCTCTTTTGAACCACGGTTCTTTCTTTGTACGGTTCCCCAATTATTATTATTGTTTGCTCCTTTTAAATCACGACTCCGTCACCCTTATACTGCCATTTTCATGCTTGGCATTATTTGTTCAATCTGGTTTCCTTCTTTGTTTGGCAATTTAATTTCTCATGGTTAGTTCTTATGCTTATTTGATTTTGGCATTTAAGATATTGGACTTCTACAGATAAACTAGTCGGGTCTTTTTTT
>JAOSBN010000004.1:26404983-26407483 GCA_027563595.1 Erythroxylum suave | reverse complement strand
ACTGACTGAATGTGAATATAGGAAATGTATACTCAATGAAATGTTGAATGCCGAACTTAGATTCGATGAATATGTGAAAGTTACCATGCACAATGAATAAAAGTGATTGATAACATATTTGTGAAATTATGCATTTCATTACATTGTTATGCATGATTAGATAAAGGAGTTGTGACCAAAGTGACCAGTTTGAAAGGAGCTTAAAGGTCATAAATGTGCACAAAGAGCCACAGGATTTGTTATTAGCGAGCTTGGTATCCACAATGGGTACGAGACAGAATATGAAATGAGCCTGATATCCACAAGAGATACGGGACAGTAAATAGGCACTCGGTCACAATAAAATAAAAATGAAAGTGGTGTCACATGTGCATATTCATTTACTAATATATCTTTAAATGTATTATATGAATGATTGGGATAAGTGTTGAATTATGTTGTTATAGATATGCAATGTTTGAGTACATGTAGCTTTGTGTAAATGTTGAAGATATGAATGACTAAGATAGATGATTGAATTATTCTGAAATGAGTATTTCAAATGTGTGAAATTTATGATGTATTATTGAGATGACGTATATTGTGAATTTGATTTATATTTGAGATGTTTATGTTTCTGACATGAGTGAGCACATCAATGATAGTTCACTTTCTAAGTTCACAAACTCATTAAAATTTTAACGTTAACTTTTCAGGTAGAGCAAGACCTAAATCTAAGGCAACCTAGTAGAAGTCTAGTATTTTGGAAAAACACGAATGACTCAAAGGTCTGGTCAGCTAATATTTGAGGAGTTGTAGATTGTGTTTTAGTTCCTCATTTCATGTAGAACATTATGTAAAAGGGTTACTCAAAGGGTAGTAACTATGATTGCTCTAACATGCTATTTTCATAGGGTATGTTCTTGAATGTCCTTTGCATATTTGGGCATATACTTTGTGTTATCGGTGTGTTATAGCTACTTTCTTTCCTTCGTGGTCTCTTTTCTTGCTAATTGGCTATTTTCATTTTTTGTTCTCAAGACTGTGTTTATTTTGGGAATCCTAAAAGCTTTTTGGGAAGAACTTGCGGGAAAGTGTAGGGACCATGAGTTAGGAGGGATGGCTTTGAATCTCACCGATGGGACATGAGTAGGCTTTTCAATGCATTCCGTGTGCAAGAATAAAGAAGGTAATGATAGACTAAGAATAGGCTCTTAGAACATTAGGACTCTTACAGGGAAGTCTTTAGAATTAATAGAGATTTTAGACAAGTAAAAGAAACAAATATCCTGTATTCAGGAGATTAAGTGGCTAGGAGCTAAAGCAAAGGAGATAGGGGGATTCAAACTATGGTACTCGAGGGTCCACGGAGGCAAAATGGGGTAGGTATCCTAGTGGTTAAGGAACTTATAAATCAAGCGGTGAAGATCACAAAGATAAATGATAGGATTATGGTGGCTAAGATTATTATTAGCAATGGTATTCTCAATTTAATGTGTGCGTATATACCTTAAGCTGGTTTAGACGAACAATTAAAATGTCTCTTCTAGACGGTGCTGGATGGATTGATCCAGTAAATCCCTAATAATGAGCAGGTTATCTTAGGAGGTGATTTTAATAGGCATATAGGGATTGTTTTAGACAGATATACTGGGACTTATAAGGGCTTTCGGTACGACACTAGAAATGAAAGTGGGAATGCTTTATTTGACATGGCCATAGCATTTGAGTTAGTGATAGCAAATTCCTTATTTAAGAAAAACGAGGAACACCTGGTGATATTTAAGAGTAGCACGACCAAGACACAGATTGATTATTTCCTTGTCAGGAGGAGAGCCAGAGCATGGTGCAAGGAAGGCAAAGTACTTTCGGCCGTATGCTTAGCAACCCAGCATAGATTGTTGGTTTTGGATCTAGAAGTGAAGGGATAGAGGATGTAACAATTTACTAAGCGGTGTAGTAAAATTAGATGGTGGAATCTAAAAGGGGATATTGTAGAACAATTTATGACTCGAATTCGGTATGGAGCTTCATGGTCTATGAGAGGGGATGCTAATCAGATGTGGGAGAGAGTAGCTCCCTTAGTACGAGCAACCACCACAAAACTCCTAGGAGTTTCTAAAGGGTTGTGGGGTGGGCGGATGGAATTTTGGTGGTGGTCATAAGAGGTTTAAGGAACGGTGAAGGCAAAAAAGAGAGTATACAAAGCTCTATTAGCAAGTACAACAGAGGCGAAGAGGGGAAACTAATAGAGTAAGATACAAACTAGCAAAGAAAAGGGCAAAGAAGAGAATTTCAGTGGTTAAAGGTGAAGTTTATGGACTTTGTACAATAGTTTGGATACTAATAGGGGAGCACAAAAAGTTTTCAAGTTGGCATAAGATAGGGCATTTAAGACAAGGGATTTCAACCAAGTTTTTTAATTCTTATTATTGATTTAATTATTTTATTATTTTTAGAGTTGAGTTTTTAAATTAGCAAGTATGAATGGGGTATTGAATGTAGAAATTAGAAATTAAAA
>JAOSBN010000004.1:26366670-26400937 GCA_027563595.1 Erythroxylum suave | reverse complement strand
AACAGTGTTTGCTTTCTTCCCTACTCTTTTTCATTTGTTTAATTTGATTGTTTATTGTGTATTAATTCCGTGTTTTTGTAGAACTCTGCGAAAAAGTTTAGTCGATCTATTCAACCCCCCTTCTAGATCACTTTCAATAATTTTGAGGTACCTTGATGAGTGTGCTAGTGCTTCAGGGTAAACGATGGAGAACAGAGAAGATTTGAAGAGTTTTGGGCCAAAAGACATAGCTAATGATTGTGAACATTGGGCCACGATTGTGACAAAGAAGAAAGAGTCAACAGCAGCCAGGCCACAATCCTGCACTTGGGTCAAGATTTTCCTACGTCAGGTTTATATAGAAACTTGAGTTTTGAGCAATTTTTTGGATCGGGTCAACCCCGACTTTGACCTAGAGCCTCCAAAGTATAAATAGAATATGACAAGACAGAGGCTGCAATTTTAGAGAGACTAAAAGAGAGCGCAATCCCATCATCAAATTCTAGAAAACCTAGAGAGAGAATCAAGAGAGTGAGGAAGGAGACAAAGGAAGAGAGACAAGGAGAAGAGCTTAACGCGATGTACTTCTCGGAAAGGTGGTTTCCTACTATTGCTACCTCCCCATCTCTGTTCTCTACGTATTTTCTGTTTATTTCAATTTTATTCATGTATAGAATTGAAATAGATTTTAAGAGTATATTGTGTTGAATGTTGAGTTGTTTTTTTACTCACCTTTGGATTTCAATTTTGGAGATTAATAAAATCTGTTTTGATTGTGTTTTTTATTGATTTAATTGGGATTTAATTCCTATTCTTCATAACTTGGAAATAGAATGAGAGGGTGAGCTAAGTAAAAATAATCAATTTGGGCTAACGAGAGTTAGGTAAATTGATAGGCAAAGGATTAAATCAACCTAATAGAGTCGTGTAATGAGAGATCGAGCACAGATTCCGGATAGGTTAATAGACAACTTGGAACTAATTTAGGTTTTGGGTCAATCGTAAATCGAGAGATCACAATTCTATAATTTAAATTAGGGATCATCAATTAGGGTTAAGAATTATAACAATAGAGAGAATAATTCACCCTAGGACCATCTAGACCTGTTAAGTGGAGAATTGCATAATTGATTAGGTTTCGTTAATTTCATATCGGAATCCCCTTTCTCTCAGTCGTTAGTTTCTAGGTTGGTTTGGGATTTGTTTGTGTGATTTGTTATCTTGTTTGGATTTCTACAAATCAATTCTTTAAATTGATTATTGATTGATTATTTTATGTCGTAGTTGTTTATTTAGGTTTATTGTGAACTTACACTACAAGAAAAATGACATTTTGCGACAGAAATTACCGATAGAAAATAGCAAAATTTCTTCAATAAGTTAGGTTAGCGATGGAATTTCCTGACAAACAATGGCATTGGAGAATCGGCCCTAGCTAATAATTACCGACGGAAACTAGAACTCCCGTTAGTAAATTTACCGATGGAAGATTCATCGTCCGTCTATAAATATACCAACGGTTTATTTTGCGGAGCACTATCGATAAATTTACCGAAAGAAAATGGATGCTCTGTTGGAATATTTTTCGACGGACGATGAATTTCTATCGGTAAATTTGGCGAAACATTACTGACAGCTATGTCTATTTCATCGGTGAGTGTATCGATGGTTTATTTTCATCAATAAATTTGGTGATGGAATTTGTTATTCTGTCAGTGATTACCGACAATTTTTAGTGATCCATTGGTAAATAGAGTTGAATTTATCAGTGGAACAATAGATTTTCATGAGTAAAACAACCAGAAAACTTTTTTAAAAATATATAATATATACCATCAATAAATTAAAATTATGGATGATCCATAATTAAACAGTTATAAATTTAATAGTATACATATAATTTATTTAAAAAGAAATTTGATTGATGATATAAAGTCAAAAATGTCTTAGTTGATAATAAAAACATTACATTATACATAATAAGCATTTGTAATACAAAAAAACTGACCAAAACTATACTATTGATCTAGAGACAGTGGATTACTCTGGTTAGTGTGATAAGGTGCTACCTTTACCTTTCAACTCATCCATCTCATTATGGAGCTGAGTTATGTACTCCATTAATTACTCCACTGTGCTCTGAAATTGTTGAACTTGATTAGTTATGGACCGTCTATTGGATGCTGCTATACTGGATATGGAGGATTGCAAATAACATGTATTCACAAATGAACCTAAGCCAAATATCCTTCTACGATGGTTCCTACAACCCACTGCATCAAGATAGGTTTCAGTCTCATCAAGATGTTCAGACTGCTGAGACTGTCGTTGAATGCTTTCTTGTATTTGGTCCTCTTAGGAGACAATGTTTATATCAGTAAGTGATAATTATTAAGAATTAATGTTAAACCATAAATTTCAATTACATTTATCTCTCTACAACTGCTGCTAATGAATGTCACATCGTCATAGTTCTTAGTATGAGTGTCCAAAAATAGCTGACGGGGTATACGTTTGATACCGGTAGACTTTTCCTGCATAAGAATAAAATTTTATAAGTGTATTAGAATTTATAAAAATTTTGGTTGAGAATACTCTACTTTTATGATATCTGCCCCCTGTTAAACAAAGAAAATAACTTAACAATATAGCTATATATGGCATTAGACATTTATAACATTATCATTCTCAATAAGAAATACATATTTTTGTTCCAAAATTCACACATCAAATTCAATCGAAATACAATAAAGAAAAGAAATGAGAATATAAATGTAAAGTTTAGATACTTAAAAGTCTTTTTGCATGCTCGTGGTGGGTAACAGATCCTCTCGTATGTATGGGAAGACTCTCTCCCCCTGGTCTTTTATGTCTGTTGGCTGAATTATGCTTTGAAATAGACATGGCCTCAGATGATGTCCAATACTATAGCCAACGTCTCTATATTTCTTCATAAATATAAGGCGGTCGTACATTGACCCTGTCTATCACAGCAATAAAGTCACGATAACATGTATACGCTTGTCTCTCCCATACTTTATTGATGATCACATCAAATTGAGAATCCTAAAAAAGTTCTTTTTGAAGCAAAACGAAAACATTCGATAAATACTTATGATGTAATAATATTGATCTAATTAATGTAAAAAACTGTTAATTAAAAAAGAAAAAAATTTTGTGATACCTCAAACTCGTGATAGTAAAATTCCTTTGTAGCCTAAGAGATATTCTTCCATGCATAACCCTTAGGATCAATCTTCTCCTTGAGTTTCGATGTTATGTTTCTTGAGCAAGGTACAGATGGAAATAACCTAATATAAAAATAAATAAATTTATACCATTTTTAAAATTTAAACTTATAAATTAATTATAAACATATAATGTTTCATCTATTTTCACTTTATATTATTGACAACTATGATGTATTTTCTTCCATCGAGTCCCTCAGCTCCAAATTAGCTGCCATCTCCTTCATCCGCATTGTTTACCCCTAATATCTCTATTGGTATAGGGGTAGTGAATGATGTAGGGGTGGTGGATGGTGTAGCCTCATTTGTAAGTTTAGTAGGTAGTGGGAAAGGAGGTGATTAAGCTCCAGCTGCTACACCATGAGATGTTTCAATTTTATAGTAAGTACCTCCGAGTTGTGGTCTAAATCTTAGTCGCATCATATCCTATCTTCTCTTTGGTGGCATAGTTCAACCTAAAATTAATATTAGATTGAATTTTGCAGAAATATTACAATTTGATTTCAATATTTTATAAAATATGCTGAAAAGGAAATAATTGATTTATTGAATACAATATTCAATTGTGAACACAAATTAATTGCCATCATCACCTAACTGTAAATAAAAAATATCGTCTTGTTCTGAAGAATTTGAATGAAACTCAGGCTTTTCTTTAGATCTCTAGCCCTCCTTATCCTCTCCAGTTAAAATTTCAACATATTCATTACATGGATAGTTTAAAGGTTCATTATCTTCATATACAATAGATGCATTTATTTCATAAACATCTTCTTAAAATGCTTCACTTTCAATTCTCTGTTCTCCTTTTCCTCGTGATTCAAAAATATCTCTAGGTTTAACTTTGAAAATAGCCAACCAATCTGACTTATATTGTCGTAAGCTAGGAAAAGGGATATAATACACCTAGATCGCTTGCATTGCTAACACAAAAGGTTCAAAATGTCAAAATCTTCTTTGCTTGTTGATTTCAACTAGATTGTATTAGATATGCATTTTTTGACCAACATTTGGAGTTGGATCAAACCAGTCGCACTTAAATATCACACTTCGCTTTTTTGGTAATGCAGGGTGCTCAATTTCAATTATCTCAATAATTTTGTATAGTAATCCGTTAATTCTCCTTGTATGCAAACTCTACTATTTATTGTTGCCATACTAGGACCATGATATTTGTATCCATTAACCAAATACACTAGATATGATTTAATAGTTCTTAAAGGTACCTTCACAAGATCACATATGAATTTGCTCTCTATTGGATTTTCTAAGGCCTATAGAAAAAATATTATATTAATAGTATAATGTCATTTGAACACTTAAATCTTATAATTCAATCATTTCTATATCTGTAAGTGAAAACTTACGCATTGCTCGAACCATCGAGGAAAGTGTCTTCCAAATTTTTTGTTGATATCATCCTATGATTTGTCGGGCATGAGCTTGCATAACAATTCCTTGTATAATCTAAAAAAATTATTATGTATTTCAGTTATGAATAACAATATATTTCAAAACCAAAATAATCATTTGATACTTACCGCACGAAAGGTTGAACCTCTTGACAGTTCATTAAAATGTATCCATGGGCAGCCTCAATTTCTTCCTTTGTTAACATTCTTCTTGTTGAACATCCATATGTTTGTCCAGGATATGTGAAAATGGATAAGTTACCATCAGCATCACTAGTTCCTCCCCCATCGTTATTAGGAGGAATTTTTCTTTCCCTTGTGTGAATATACGGCTCAAAATAATGTAAACAAAATGTACGAGCTTCCTCCACTAAATAAGCATTACATATCGAACCATCAACTCTAGCTTTGTTCTTCACATTTTTCTTCAAGTGATGCATATAACTATATGAGTGAATAGGGTTATACGAATTTAGTTATGAGAACTTGATATGACTTTAATCACAATCACTTTTGTTGAATTATGTACCTCTTAAATGGATACATCCAACGATATTGAACTGAACCGACTAGTTTAGCCTCGTGTGCTAAATAGATAGGTGGGTGCTTCTTATTGTCAAAGAAGCTTAGAGGAAATATCCCTTCTAACTTGCATAGAATTACTGGAATTTTCCTTTCTAGTTTTTCCTTTTTAGCCAACTTAATTTCAGATGAAGTTAAACTTTTGAAAAACAAACTTAATTCTGTTATTACTTCCCAAACCTTATTCAGTAGCAACTCCTGAAATGCAATTGGAATTAACCTTTGCATAAACACATGAAAATCATGACTTATCATTTCAAATAATTTGTACTTCCTCATGTCCACACACCTTGCCAAGTTTGAAATATAAACATTGGGAAACTTTAGACTTTTCAACCATTCAAACAATATTTCCTTCTGCTTTTTGTCTAGAGCATAACATGCTTTTGGATATTTATCGGTGCAAAGATCTTTATGTAACTCATTCCTTTTACGTAAAAGTTTCAAATCAGCTCATGATTTTGCATTGTCTTTTATCCTCCCTTCAATGTTCATAATTGTATTCATCAAATTGTCAAAAATATTTTTTTTAATATGCATCACATCTAGATTATGACTTATCAAATTAGTTTTCCAATATAGCAAATCCTAAAAGATGCTTTGTTTTCTCCAGCCAAAGTTTCTACTAATGCTTGTATTAATTTCATTAACTTTAAATTCTGTAACTTTTAGCAAGCCTAATTCCTCAATCTCCTGCAATATCTCTTCGGCAGCTTTGTGAGGTAGAGAAGGTGCTTTTACCATCCTATTCTTAATGAAATTTTGTTTATTGCACCTAAATGGATGATCTGGAAGAAGAAATTTTATGTGGTTGTCAAACTAACATATTTTGCCCCCGTTTGGAAGATAAAACGCATCAGAATCGTTGCCACAATAAGGACAAGCCAATTTCCCTTTTATGCTCCATCCAAACAACATGGCTTATGCAAGAAAATCACCAATTGTTCACATCAAAGCTGCTCTCTACATAAAATTTTGTTTCAGAGAAACATCATATGTCTCAACACCATATTCCGAAAGATGTTACAATTTAGATATCAACTATTGTAAGAATACATCAATTTGATGCTTTAGATTTATAGGCCATGGCACAATCATTGTCAAGAACATATATGTCACTTTCATACATATCCATGGAAGCAAATTATAAGGAGTAAGTATGACTGGCCATGATAAATATTGCTGGCCGGATTGACCAAAAGGTTGGAATCCATCCTTCGACAATCCCATCCTAATAGTTCGACTTTCAGCTGCAAATTTATAATGGGTGTCATTAAAATGTTTCCATGCTAATGCATCTGATGGATGACTCATTATTCCATCTTCCTGTTGGTGTTCATTATTCCATCTTATATAAGATGCAGTGACATTAGAAGCATATAGTCGTTGTAGTCTCAGAGTTAGTAAGAAATAATACATTCACTTCCAAGTTACTAACCTTCCTTTCATAGAATGCGTTTTAGGCTTGAGCATAGATTGACCACAAAATTTGAACTCTTGTAATTCCATATCATCACTCCAATACAACATGTTTCCCAATTTACAATAATTATTCTTTTCAACAGGCAAACCAAGACCTCTGATAAGTTTCTTTATATTGTAAAATCTGCCAACTATTGTGTGATAAAGAGGCAATGATTCATTATACCATCCAAGAATTTTATCAAATTATGATCAGAAATATGCCTTTCAGACTTTATGTTCAAGATACGAGAAATTTAAGACAATTAAGTCATTGTCTCATAATTTGGCCACAGTTCTTAGTCAGCTGAGTGTAGTAAGTAGAAAAACTGTTTCGATTGTGGGTTGGGTTCTTCTTCAAGATTTTCTATATTTTCCTGAAAGATATAACCCACTGCATTATAAACCATTTTCATATAAGGATTTTTGTTTGCATCAACATTATTTGTTCTAAATCTAACCCCCCCTTTAAACGCATTTAAGCTCACTAACGATTATGCTTCATTACCCTTTGAGGTGACAGTTCCCCATATCGTGTCTACTCAAAATAATTTGGGACAAACCCTCTTTTCAAAAACTGAACATTCACTTTAGCAATAGGAAGGAAATAAATGTGTTTGCACTTTTTACATGGATATATGATCTTTGGCCCATCCATATATGCAAGTTGAGAACATACATAATGAATAAAAGCTTCAACTCCTTCAAAAAATTTAGGATTAATGAAACCATCACTTGATAATCGTCTATACATCCAAGATATACGAACATTACTCATTTCTGTAAAACTGTTAATTTAAAATAGTGATTCCATAGTTAGTATCCTTCATGACACCCCAAAAGTTACAGAACATCTAATCTTTACACATCCTTTAAGTATTAACTAATTGAATTAATCATCTGCAATTAATTTCAAAACTATGGTACGTGACATTGTTTACACCTGAGAATCAAGAAAATAAGTTTTCAACTATAAGCGTCACATGAGTTGCATCATAGGTTTCTAGCCTATATACCATCCTAGGTGTTTATTAATGCCTCAAATCATCTATAACATCTCAAACTAATTTCATATGCAATAAATACTTAGACTATTAAAGAAAAACATAAAATGAAGGGCTCCTTTGCATTCACACAAAATCCAAAGGTATTATAATCATATTATTAAAGCTACATATATGGTAAATATTCATTAGACGATTAACCTAGATGGATGGACAACTTTAGACTATAACGAAGAAAGATGAGTGACGCTCTCTAACATAATATAAGACCTCTGAAAAAGAATATAAAATATTTAATATAATAATCTTATTCTAATACAACATCATAAACTAATGTGGTCCATCATTTAAATAATTTTTTTACTATTAAATAGACTCAAATATATATTTTTACTATTAAATATATTTGAGTTATTTTCTAGTTATTGAAATAATAATAAAAAGTTTAAAGCTCAAACACTCGAAAGATAAACCAGTAATTCACTGAAGGAAGCAAGTGGTCCAAAGCTGAGTCATTGGTTGGCTTCGCGAAATATATAGGAAGCAGTCTACGATCGAATGCTGCTACTTGCAAGCCTAAACATGTCGACAAGATGTTGTCTTTTCATTTGAGAAAGTTTGAGATCTGGTAGATCTTTCATCAAAGATATGCTTGTTAAAATCTTTTTGGGTTTCTAGCTTCATATCATTTTTTTTTCCAGCTTAAAATTGATGGGCATTTACACTTTTCTAAAGCTAAGACATATCAGAGATGAAAGGGGAAGACTATTCTATTGAATCATAAATGGCCATCTCTAACATTTTAAAAACGTGGCTTATAAACCAAGACCTAGTTTTAAAGGTACGAAAAATGTTATGTCAATTTAATTTTTAGTGGTGTTTAGACCAAAACCTTTAATTGATGCCTTAAGTACATATGCTATACAAAGATCGATTAGTACATATTACATTAAGTACTTAGTGTTTATCACTACGAGATCTGTATGTAAATTTGTATTCTAATATTCATATTGAATGTCTTATCACTATCTGAGATTCTTTAATTCTTCATTAATTTTATTAAATTAACACTTCGAAAAGGCACTTCACTAACTTCCATTTACACATTTTGAGAATAAAAGATAAAAACGAGCAAGGGGTGAAAAATAAGATACTTAGGACTTTATTTAATCCAAACACTCTTTTATTTTTCTTTAAAAATATTTAAATGATGCTAATATAAAAAAAATTCATATTCTTTTTTACTATTAAATAGACTCAAATATAAATATGGCATATAATAGACATTATTTTTTAAAAAAATTTAAATTGTTTAAATATTGGTTTTTAACCCTTATGTAGTACATTATCAATATATATATATATAAGTTTATTATTTTTATTATTGTCGTATTTCATCTTTTGACATTCTTTAATTAATTTTAAATTTGCAAATATTGAAAAAAATTTTATATTTATAATTACAAATATCAAGTAAGACAATTCAATGTTAATAAAGTAAGTTATATTTTTAGATAACATTATAAAACAAACCTAAACTAAATCAAATCATATATAAAAGCTTCAAAATATTAAAAGAAAAGTTTAACATTATAAATTTTTTTATTAAAACTATAAAACAAATATTTAAAATTAAAATTAGTGAAGATAAAATGTAAGTATCTTTTAAACTTCTTAACAAACATAAAAGATCAAATAAAAACTTCAATTCAAGGGAATATGCTCAGGCTTACTCATAATAACTATGCATTTTCTTATACACCCAATTATCCTATATCACATCTCTCATTTTATAGATCCAATTTATAAAGATTGTAATATAAAATTGAATATTACATAGTACTTAAATCTCCTCTTTCATATGAAAATTTTCGTAAGTAGTATGGTTCTGAATAGGTTACACAAACTATGACGAAATTGGAGTTATATATACTTAACCTACAAGTCTCTATCTAAGAGACATTTCATCAAACAACTCATAGCCAATATGTATTATCTCTAACTAATAACAAAACAAATGCATTTTTTCATTATTTACCAACAACAACACATGTGAACAACAAATAAACCAACAATCTAATAACAAATGCATAAACCAAGAATTATAACAAAACCCAATAAACCAACAATCTAATAAAAAATGCATAAACCAAGAATTATAACAAAACCCACCACCCAACACCCACCCACAGTGTATATATATATAACCATCTAAGAGCTTCATTTTTCTAGAGACAAAATAAATCCAATACATAAAAATGATGCATGATGGACCAAAAATCAAGTAGAAATCGACAACGGAAGTAAAAAAAAAATAGAGAGAGAAAACTGCCATAGCCAAGGGAGGGGAAGAAAAATAACAGAGGGGGAGGGGGTTGGGTTAAAATGATGATGACAAAATGACATCGTTTGGATAAAAACCAAACGATGTCATTTTATTTATGAACAATTTTATAGTTACCGACGGACACTTCTATCCATCAGTAATTTACAGATGGAAAATCATTTTTGTCAATAAACTCAAAAATCATGATTGCGCTTCTATAAGATCGTGACCCGATAGAAGGAAAACCTTTTGTCACGATCGTCATTATTATACTTTACCTAAAGAATTTATAAACAGAAATTTGTTTGTCAATAAACTTAAAAATTCCCTCCTTCTCTATCGATGGGCAAGTTATACCATCGCTAACATCTATCGAAAATTTTGATTTCCCTTTATATTTACCAATGGAATTTATCGACGAAAAATTTCCCATCTCACGCCAGCTATTGCCACCTTAATTTACAATGGAATTACGTATTCTGTCGCTATATTATGACAAAAAAATTGTAGTTTTATTTTTCCTCCACATTTACCGATGAATGTCACGTCTAATTACCGATGGAACTCTTTCCATTAATAATATGTCATCAATAATTTGTTATTTTCTTGTAGTGTTAGTTGACTTTAGATTTTAGGACTAGTTTACCTTCCTCGTCAGATTGACACCTTAGGTACTATGTGAACAACTCGTGCACTTGCAGAATTTACCAAGGTTATAAATAGTAACCTTAGTGTATGTAACCTTGAGCGAACAAGTTTTTAGCACCATTGTTGGGGAAGGCAATTTAGTTTTATAGTTTGATGCGTTAGAATAGCTGTAATTTTTTGTTTTTGTTTTTCGTTCTTTTAATTTTAGGAATCATTCTCTTGTATGAACACAAGAGTCACAAGGGGCTCGAGCCATGGAGGAGAGACTTTAAATCTTCACATAATGTGATTATAACAAACCCTTAGGAAGGCTCTATAAGAAGAAGAGATCGAGAAATCACAAATGGACAAGGAATTTTAGAGAAATATGGATTAGGAAGTTAACCATGGGAGGCAACAACAGAGGACCCTTATGGACTTTATAAGACCAGGGTTTAATCCAGCAAACCAAGGAGCGGTTAGACTGCCTATTTAAGCGGTCTTATTCGAAATCAAGCCAGCCCTCCCGAACATGCTTCAACAGAATGTCCAATTTTATAGATTGGTGAATGAAGATCTGAACGCACACATTATGAGTTTTCTCGAGATCTGTAATACTTTTCGGTATCACCAGATGTCAGAAGATGCTGTTAGAATTAGGTTGTTTCCCTTCACGCTTAGAGATAAAGTGAAAGCTTGGTATCATTCATTGATCCCCGCTAACATTACAGCATGGGAGCAGCTAGTGCATGCCTTTCTTGATAAATACTTTCCGTTGACGAAGAATACGAAGATAATTAAGGAAATTACCAATTTCCAATAAGGAGACGGTGAGTCCATTTATAAAGTGTGGGAGCGTTACAAGGACCTGCAGAGGAGATGCCTACACCATAACCTACCTAAGGAGTTCCTGCTGTAGTCGTCCTATAATGAGGTGAACCCATATACTAGAGGCACCATCGATGCAATGTAGGGAGGATCTTTGATAAGAAAGACAGTCGATGAAACAAAAGAGTTGATCGAAGACATGGCGAGCAATAACTGCTTGTGGGCAAGTGCAAGAAGTAGGCAACCTACTACCTTTAGAGAGCAGAAGGGAGTTGTTGTAGTCTATCAAATGATGGAGATGTAAGTAAAGATCAACAATTTGATGCAACAACTCAACAATATGAAGGCATCGTCATTAAGTCAAGCAAAGGTCACGTAGTTGAAGTGTGAGTTATACGGGCAATCAGATCATGATACGGTGGACTGCTACTTGATGAGAGAAGATAACCTGGAGCAAGTCAACTATATGGGGCCTCAATTTAGATGAGGAGGGGGTAACAGTCCCTACTCCAACACATACAACCCATATGGAATAATCACCCTAACTTTTCTTAGTTAAAAAATAATAATGGAGGGAAGTTCAAGCCTCAGGGGCAATCGAGATCTAGCAGGATAAAACAAACTTGATGGATTTAAAGTTGGAAAGGATTTTGGACAAGATAGGAAGTATGGAGGAGGTACATAGGAGGCTCGAGAGTAAATTCAAGCAAGTTACGAAGAATCATGCCTCATCTATTCATAATTTAGATATCCAAGTGGGCCATTTGGCAGAAGCAATGTCGACTCAGAATGCTGGAACTCTTCCAAGTAACACCAAGTCCAATTCGAAGGAGTGTATCATGGTCATAAGTTAGACTAAGGATGGAGAACCCGGAAGAAGAGGAAGGAGAAGGTACATAAGACCTTCCAAGAGAGACTGTGAGCAAGTTAGTTTAAGTAATCTGGAAGATATTTGCGCGTCAATTTTTTACTCAAAGGAATTATATGCTAGCAGGGAAGCAAAGAAGTTGCAGAAGATTGAGCAAAATAAGATTGAGGACATGAAGGAACTATTACAGTTGAAGCTTAGATTATAGGAATCTGTCACAGAGAAGGGTAAGGAGCAACCATTGGAAGACAACCCCAGCATAGTAAAGAAGGATGACCTAGGGGACTTTTTCATCCCCTATAATTTCAACAAGATCATTATAAACAGGAATTTGTAAACTTAGGCAAGTATAAGCATGATGCCCTACACTCTTAGTCTTAAATTAGCATTATGAGAGTTAGTTCCCACTAAGTTTTTTATTAAGATGGCTGATAGGACTTCGCATAGACCGATAGGAATCATACAAGATGCACCTGTAAAGGTCAAAAAATTTATCTTTCCCATGAATTTCTGTATTTTGGATATCAGTGAAGATAAGGACAGCCTAATGATTCTTGGACAACTGTTCTTGGCCACTACACGTTTAATTATTAATGTGGATGGTGGCAAATCAACTCTGCGAGTAGGAAAGGAGAGATTGACCTTTAAGATGATTATTAGAAAGTATAGAGCTTTTTCACCTCCAGTGGATCATAACAAAATCGAAATTCAAGGAGAATGAGAAGACATCGGGGATCCTATAAACACTTTCCGAAAGAAGCGCTCATGAAGGAGAAGGAGAGGCAAAGAAAATTGCAAGGACGGTGGTAATTGTAATATGGTAGCTAAGGTTTAGACTTTGCAATTAATGGCGATACTACATCGGACCATTCATTGCAATCACCTTGAGAGTAAAAGAAGCGTCAAGCTACCCATAGTAAAGGAAGCTCTGCATAGAAGGAAACCCATAGAAGAAAATTATTAGTTTCGTTACTTAACTTTGTTAGAATTCAAAATTTATAGCTAGGTTTAATTTTGTTTTGTTGGAATAAAATCAAGAAAGAATATGTTTTTGGGATTTCTTTTATGTTGGATTATACAAGTATGGAAGCAAGGTGAAAGAGGACAACAAAATAACTAGAAGTGAAAGAGAAAAGATTGGAAAAGGATAAAGGGCAGAATTTAGAGATGGTGACACATTGCAGGCTACGATAAAAACAAGGGAGGGTGCGAATTTTAAATGGACTTTTTACCACCCTTTTTATCACCTATATAGTTAGTTCTTACTTCATTTTCACTTTCATTTTATCTCTCCAGAATTTAAGCATTCAAACACTCTCACCTCTCACTAGAAATTTCAACCTTCTCAATGTCTTCCACGCTCTGCCTAATCATGCCACACATTGAGCAAACAACCCGACGAGAGGCATATGGACAACAACAAGTCACAGGACGAGGGAGAAGGAACTGAGCAGCGGACTTTGGAGCACCATTCCAGATCAACACCAAGGAGGAAGGTACTCATTTTTTATCCCTTCATTCTAGGCAAACTGTAGTTCCTAGGTACTTTGATGTTGACAAGTTAGATAGGTTAGAATTGCATGAGTGGGTAGAGAACCTAGCCGAGAGAATCTAGCAGGGCCAATTCATATGGTTCCAATTCCTTGTTTATGAAGAGTTGACCCTAGAATTTTTCATGACCTTGACTTTTGACCCTAAGAACATGAAAGAATTGTGGTTTAGATTGAGAGGATGAGCATATGAACTGAATGTCAAAATTATCTATGAGATGTGTGGATTCCTCAAATCCTCCATCGTCGACCAGCATGATAATTTCCATCCTTCCCAATACTAGTATGATCTTGCTGGGATTGAGCGTTTCTATGTCAAAAATGCAAACTACAATATTATTCGGTCCCATGAACACTTGTTACTACAAAAATTTATGTGTCAGCTAGTTTTTGATAAGTCAAAAACCAACAAGTATTCCACTAATGAACTTTTTACATTATGGTGTATAGACCATAGCATTCAATTATGCCCATCTACGCATGTATTGAATGCCATTGCTGCGACTCCATGCAAGCGGAGCAACCAGCTTGGAATGGGATACATAGTATTTACCATCGCCAAACTTTGGTATGGAACGAATTAACAGTTCACCTCCCTTACTTCCTTAACCACTATCACTTATTTTTCATAAAGATCATCTATTCCATCAATATAAGTCTGCAGGAAATCAATGAGAAGAAACATGTGCAAACTAGCGTAGGTCAGGCGAGTTCAAGCTTTGAACCATCTCGACAGGCACAGGCAGACTCAACAAGTGAAGAAGAGGAAGAAGAGGAAGAAAAGAACCAACGTTAGACAAAGGTTTTGGATGTAATTTATGAAACTAACAGAACACTAAAGGAGGTTGTATGTACACAACATCGCTAGAGTCAAGAGATCTGACGACTCTATCAGTATTTTGATTCTCTAGGTGTTCAATTACCACCTCCATCACCATCACCACCTCTGTCTCCATAGGATTTATTTCTATCCCAATTTTTTTTAATTTTCTTCCTTAAATTAGCCTTCAGTTCTAGGTTGTTTATGTTTTTTTATTTTTTATTTTCATTTTTAATTTTATTTTCTTCTTGTTTACTTTAATTCTTATCCTTTCTATTGTTTTATATATTAATATGTGTTTCCTTCTCACATTGAGGACAATGTGTTGTTCAAGTGTGGGGAGGGATTCTATATTTTTGCTTTTGTATGTGATTTTGCATATCGTATGATAGTGTTAGATTGCATTGCGCGAAGTGTGTGAATATGACAATTGCTTAGATTGATTGAACTTTATTTAATTTGGGACATAGTCTATTAGGTTGTCAACAATCATCAGCCTGCGAAATTAATGAATTCGGGGGCCCTTGGACAAATATACAGCCTAATTAGGACTTAGTGTAAATTTAGCACCCTTTAGATTGTCACATTCATTCTTAATTTGAGGCCTTTTAGCTTAAATAGCTTAGCTAGTATTTTTCATGGAAACGAATAGCTAAAAACAACAAAGGTAGGCAATAAGTTTTCAAAAAAGTTTTGTTAAATAAACCACTATTCTGCTGGTTTTTGGGTTATGAGCGGAGCTAATAGCCAATTGAAAATGTGATAATAGCTAAGTAATCGGATCAACACGCATCACAAATGTGTGCCTTCGTGTAAAAAGACTATGACGATGTTTTCAACCAAACCGTTTAATAAAATGACTTAGTTGAGTAACCAGATCGACATTCATCACAAATGTTTATGTCTGAGTAAAAGACTAAGTTTGGATTTAAATAAATAAAAAATATGCGCTTTAAATAAAAACCCACTAGACTTGCGATAAGCTTGAATTTTCATGGAATATATCTAGGAACAATTACAAAGTCTGAGGGACTAAAAAATTATTAATGTGTGTATATAAATGAAAAGGGTAAATAAGTTAACACTTAGGTCTTAATTTAGTTGTATATTTAGTTCAAAGCTCGTAGACACATATTTTACATACTAATGATTTGACATAAATTGAATGATTTTGTCCAAGATTAAATTTATTTCATGAAGATTAGAGTCGTTACCCCATTATTGCAATGTGTGTTTTGTGTTGATATGTGTTTGTTGTTTCGTTTTCTTAAGCACAAGCAAACATTTAAGTATGTGGATAATGATAGTTATGTTTTGCTTGATGTTTTAGGGTGTGATTAGTTATCTAATTAGTGTGAATTTGAGTGTTAAGTGTGCATTTAGGGTTTAATTATATTAGTTTGTGTGTTTAAGTGTTTTTATAGGTTAGTTTGAATCTTTGAGCTTAATTGTTATATTTTCTAGGTACTTTGATATGTGTGCTAGTGTTTCAGGGTAAACGGTAGAGAACAAAGAAGATTCGAAGAGTTTCAAGCCAAAAGACATAGCCCACGATCGTGCACATTGGCCCATGATCGTGACAGAGAAGGAAGAGCCGACAGCAGCAAGGCCACGATCATGCACATTAAACCATAATCATGACAGAAAGGCTGAGGCACCGAACACGATCATGGCAAGCAAGACCACGATTGTGCCTACATCGGGATAATTTAGAAACTTGAGTTTTGAGAAAATTTTTTACTATTTTGACCCCGACTTTGACCTAAAGCCTCCAAAGTATAAATAGAATATGGCAAGATAGAGGCTGTAGTTTCAGAGAGGGAGAAAATGACAACAATCCCATTATCCAATTTCAAAAAACCTAGAGAGAGAATAAAGAGATTGAGGAAGGAGACAAAGGAAGAGAGGCATGGAGAAGAGCTTGACACAATGTACTTCCCAAAACATGTGGTTCCCTACTGTCACCACCCCCTCGACTCCATTCCCGACTTATTTTCCATTTATTTTAGTTTTATTCATGTATAGAATTGAAACAGATGTTGAGAGTATATTGTGTTGAATGTTGAGTTGTGTTTATATTTACCTTTGGATTTCGATTTTAGAGATTAATAAAATCTGATTTGATTGTGTTTTTAATGATTTAATTGTGATTTAATTCTTGTTTTTCATAACATGGCAATAGACTAAGAGGATGAGCTAAGTAAAAATAATCTACGAGAGTTAGGTGAATTGATAGGCAAAGGATTAGATCAACCTAGTAGAGTCGTATAACGAGAGATCAAACATAGATTCCAAATAGCTTAATAGACAACTTGGAACTAACTTAGGTTTTGGGTCAATCGTGAATCGAGACATCATGATTCCTTAATTTAAAATAGGGATCATCAATTAAGGTTAAGAATTATAAATCGAGAGAGAGTAATTCATCCTAGGACCATATAGACCCGCTAAATCAAGAATTGCCTAATTGATTAGGATTCGTTAATTTCATATCGGAAACCCCTTTCTCTCATTTGGTAGTTTCTAGATAGGTTTCGGATTGGTTTGTGTGATTTGTTATCATCTTTGGATTTCTACATCTCAATTCTTTAAATTGATTATCGATTGATTTATTTTCTACACTAGTTGTTTATTTAGGTTTTTTGCAAACTTAGCTTTAGATTTTAGGACTAGTTTACCTTCCTTGTCGGATCAACACCTTAGGTACTATACGAACGACTCATGCACTTATGGAATTTACCAAGGTTATAGATAGTAAAACTAAGTGCGTGTAAACTTGAGCTAACGGTGATAAGTGAACCACCAAATAAGGTAAAAGGATATCAAACCAAACAAAAGATATAACAACTAACAAAATCAATAAAAATAATATAAAAAGTTTTGGATAAGAAAAGCTCATGGTGATTGTGGTGGCGAAGGTGTTAGAGAAGGAACTTCAATATTATTCCACTGGATGAACTTAAGGAATTTCTTCTTCAGGTACCACTTGTAGTATCCTATTTTCCCATACTAAGGGTTAGAACCTTAGATAAATGTATATGAGAACCATTAATGAGAAAATAGGAAATGCATTTCATGCTCATGCATAACATAAGCATACACACACAATAATAATTGATTTTTGTACACATTATAATGACTATTTGTGCATTTATTTGACATATTCCTGGGTATAGATGATTTTGATGTGATTATGATGTAAATAGTGAATGATATGTTTTGAAAATTAATTTGGCGAGAATAAATATTAATTTAGAATCTTTGGTGAAAATTGAGAGTTTTACGAAATTATGAACATTTTTAAACTAAGAAAAATGCTAAGAGGCAAGACAATGATAAATGGCAGTAGAATTAAGTGGAAAATGGTAGTAGAAATTATTGAAAAGTGGTATTAGGATTTATTAGCAAGTGTCTTAGAAAATTGAGCGACAATTGAATTAGAAATTAAGAGAAAAATGGATTGGTAATTAAAAGAGCCAAATGGAGACTACAAGGTGGTGACATGTGTCAAGTGACAAGTGTCACTTACCTTACCAGAACCTCACTCTCGTTACTTACAATTGTAAGACCATTGTTCATTTTCTTTCACCTTTTCTAAATGCTCTTTTATTCATCTTCTTCATTTTGCTTCTCTCCACTTACAACCCGCTCACCCTCACTCTCTCAGCATTAAGCTCGTGCTATCATCCTTCACCTTAACACTTTAAAACCTTGTTATCTTCTTCATGTTGATGAAACTTCTATTTCATCTTGTTCTTGCATATATATGATGATCGTGTGACATAAGGAGCTAGGGCTTCATAGTGATTGAAGAAGTTTTGAGCTAATCAATTAAGTAGTATATTGTTCTTTATGGCTTTCTTGATAGACATATTTTTTATGATAGTTTAAGTAGAGAAATGATAATGAAAATGATGTTGAAAATATGTGTAATGAGGATGTACAATGGATATCTTCGTGGGTTTTTTAAATATAAACATATATGAGGAAAGTTTGAGATTAAATGATAATGAAAATGGAGTTGAATTTGTCAGGGTTCTGTAAATATAGTGCCCTAGAAAGCAAGTGTATTTACATATATCTTAATTTTCCTCCAGTTACAATATTGTAATGAAAATTTTTATTATTAATAAAACAAAAATAGTTTGATTTTCTTTGTATGAGCATATTATAACAATTCATAAGGTACCAAAGGTTCTTTTGTCAGTAATATACATATACAGGAAGATTTATGGGGAACATGTATATTATTAGAATCTAAATTAATTGATTCATAGTCGAATAGTCAAGTTGGTTGCTTGATTATGGTTTAGACTATAGTGCTGCAATTTACCTCCGTGTAAGTAAAAGGAGTTTACTTTAAGGGAACGATGAGTTTCAAATTGTGATAGTAATTGACTATCAGTAATGGCACTATTAAATGAATATGGAACCTCGTATGTTTTTAAAGAATAAAGTAGGCTGTTAATTTAATCTTAAAACATACACCTTAGCATTCGTTTATTACGAACCACAATCTTGATGAGTGGTGAACTCATGTGTCTTTCATTATAATTCTTGATATGATCGGAATTGATTTTTACACGGTATCAATCTAGTGTCTGCATGTTGGAATCATTAATTGAAGCATGCATCAGGGAACATTCACTTAAATAAAGAGTTTATAGTGATATCATCACTTCTAGATATTTTACAAAGATTGGTGATTAAATTGGCACCAGTAGTTTGATGGACTAGCTACTCCCCAAGTCTTACCACCAATATTAGATCTTGTGTGTTAATCACCATGTAGAGTAAAACAGGAGATCTAGAAGGAAAAAAGAACATAAGGGCAAAACAGTAATTTTACCCTTTATTGTGCAGATGGCTATATTATGATTCATAATAGAGTTCGCAATTGGACATCGAATGCATTCTTTATGTATGAGATATATAATGAAACAATATAGGATGGTTAATAAATTGCATCTAGATAAGAGGTAATTATTAAAACTTAAATATGCTCCTGTGAGAGTCCACAATCTCCATAAGATGGCCTATTTTCATGTGATGAAGTGTTACTCCCCACCAGAGGACATGAATCCTAGATCTTGCTTGATTTCTCTTAAAGGATAAGTATACTCATTTGTAGCAAATGTGACCTCCCACCAAGGCATGGTTTGCAAGTAACTTTAGTGGATAAATCAAATGATTGCACACTCAACATGGTTTATCAATAACCTGCCCACCATAACTCTATTGCTAAATGCATGGACCAAATTATAATGCTTTTTAAAGAGTTAGGCATGAAGATGCCTCGTTGCTTTTTGAGTGGGAGGGTTTCAGTTTTTCTTTTAATGGATAAGATGGCCCACTGTCACTTAGTTCGTTATAGATAAGAAAAATAACTGTCATATAAAGATTTTATCTTTTTAAATTTTGTTAAATCTATCATCATGCATACATACATCATGATTTTACACAAAGTTCTAATTTTTCGGCTAGGATGCTCATTCTTTAATAATTTGTATTTTCAGACATAATTATCGCAATATGAATTCATTCACAATGCTCTTGACTAATAACAAATTGGAAAACGGAGAAAATTTTAATGAATGGAGATGTAATCTCAACAACATTCTCCAATATGAATGAATTTCATGGGTATTAACAGAAAATGAGCTGCACTTCTGGGTGACAATTCAACTCTTAAGCAAGTCCAACAACATGAGCCATGACAAAATGTTGATAAGATTGTAAAGTGCTATATTCAGGCTTCTATTAGCGCAATGTTGCAAAAACAGCTTGAAAGTATGAAAGATGCTAGTTTAATGGTCTCCCACCTACATGAGATGTTTGGTGTGAAGATCAGGTCTGTAAGGGTAAAAGCTATCTAAACCTTTCACAATCTCAGACAAAAGCCAGGTAAACCGGTGCGGGATTACATGCTTAAGGTAATTTCTGCAGTTACTGAGGCCAAGTTGCTTGGGGCAGAAATAGATGTGGAAACACAGATTATTATGATCGTCATTAGCTTAAACTCTTCTTTTTAACAGTTTGAGTTGAACTATAAGCTCAATACCAAGGATTACACCTTGAGTAAGTTGATGAATACCCTCTAGAATACAGAAGAGATATTAAATATCAAGGAAAAAGGGTTAGAGGCTTATATGGCATCTGTTTCTAAGCCTAAGGGTAAGGGCAAGAAAAAGAAGAAGGGTGCAACAAAAAGGAAGGCCCAAACAGGGGTCAAGGCCTAACCTATGAAAAAGAAGGCCAAAGAGGACACCAAGGGAAAATGTTTCCATTATGGTGAGAGGGGCCATCGGAAGAGAGACTGCGTGGTCTACCTTGAGACCCTTAAGACCAAACAAGGTATGGGTTTCCTAAGATTGTTAGGAACTAGAAAATTGGCAGATTCATCTGATTCTTAGATATTAGATTCAAGACCCACTGACCATGTTTGCAATTCTATACAGGGCTTCCAACAAGGGAAAAGACTGCCTAAAGGCCAGTTTCATGTCAAGATAGCGGATGGATCCTATGTTTTAGCAGAAGCAATGGGAGTAGTTATCTTAGACTTTTATAGTGGCTATAGTTTATATTTAGAGGATCTCTATTACATCCCAATGGTTATAAGGAACATGATTTCTATTTTTTGTTTAATAAAATCTGGTTATTCCTTATATTTTGAAAATGTTGTTTCAATATATGAGAATGAGGATTTTATTTGTAATACAGTAACTAAATAGGGATTGTTCTCTATAGAACCTATGACAGGCTCACTTAACAACATAGAATTAATAAAACCAAGAATATCCAATGACTCTAGAATTAATTCAAAATATCTGTGGCACTTAAGGATGGGTCATGTCAATGAGAAAAGACTTGACAGGTTAGTGAAGGATGGGATCCTTACAGACTTGGACAATGGTCCATTGCCCACCTGTGAGTCTTAAATTGAAGGAAAGATGGCCAAGGCCTCATTTCCTTCCAAAGGAAACAGAACCAAATCCACGTTGGACTTGGTACACATTGATGTGTGTGGGCCCATGAACGTACAAGCTAGAGGAGGTTATGAATACTTCATAACCTTTATAAATGATTACTTTACACATGGCTATATGTATTTGATGCGAAAAAAGAGTGAATCCTTTGAAAGGTTCAAAGAATTCAAAACTGAAACTGAGAAGCGGCTAGGCAAGCCATTAAAAAAACTTCGATCGGATCCAGATGGTGAGTACTTATCTAAAGAGTTCCAACAATTCCTAATTAACAATGGAATTGTTTCAAATCCCAAAATAGCCCAACAGAATTGTGTAGCTGAGAGGAGGAATAGGACTTTATTGGAAATGGTAAGATCAATGATGTCTTACGCCAGCCTTCCAGATTCGTTTTGGGGATATACCATATAAAAAACAACTTAACTTCTTAACTTTGCTTCATCCAAATCAGTGCCTAAAACACGTAGGGAGTTATGGACTGGACAAGTGGCTTCATTGCAGCACTTGAGGACTTAGGGCTGCCCAGCCCATGTTCTAAGGCCTGAATCCATAAAAATGGGACCAAGCTTAGAAGTATGTTTATTTGTAGGATATCCTAAGGGTACACGAGGGTACCATTTTTACAGTCCTCAAGACATGAAGGTATTTGTCTTGACAAATGCAACCTTCTTGAAGGAAGAATTTATGAGAAATCACAAAGGAAGAATTGAAGCAGTACTACAGGAGTTACTATTTCATTTAAACCAAGAGTTGATTCAGATATAGTGGAACAAGATGTCAAAATGGATTCAAGAGTTAAATTATAAGAGCAGCCTGAATGTCAAATAGTGCCTTGAAGTAGTGGGAGGGTTGTGAGACAACTAGACAGGTATCTAGGTCTAGGAGAAGGCATGATTTCCATCTCAGACTTGGAAGTAATGAATCCCACACACAGGCTATTAATGACGTTGATGCAAAAAAGTGGCTCAAGGCAATGGAATCAGAAGTAGATTCCATGTACACCAACGAAGTTTGTATCCTTGTAGATTTACCACCAAGTGTAAAAGCCATAGGGTATAAATGGATCTTCAAAAGGAAGAGAGGATTTGATGGAAAGGTAGAGACCTTTAAAGCTAGAGTGGAAGCTAAAGGCTATACTCAAAAAGAGGGTATAGACTATGAGGAAACTTCTTCTCTAGTTGCCATGCTTAAGTCTATCAGAATTATGTTATCCATAACAGCCTATTTCGATTATGAAATATCAAAAATGGATGTCAAGACCGCATTTCTTAATGGGGATCTTGAGGAGAGCATTTATATGGCCCAACCAGAAGGATTCATTGAGCTAGGTAATCAACATAAGGTATGCAAGTTGCAAAGGTACGTTTATGGACTTAAGCAAGCCTCTAGGACTTGGAACATTCGGTTTGATAAGGCTATCAAAATCTATGGATTCATACAAAACCTACATGAGACTTATGTTTATAAAAGGATACAAGAAGAAAAGGTTACTTTCCTAATTTTGTGTGTCGATGACATTCTGCTTATTAGGAATAATGTAGGAATGTTATCTACGGTCATAGGATGGCTAAACGAATAGTTCTCAACAAAGGATTTAGGAGAGGCTAACTATGTTCTAAGAACCAAGCTTATAAGGGATTGTAAGAACAAGCAGATAACCTTGTCTCAATTGACCTACATTGAGAACATGCTCAATAAGTTGGCCATGTAAGATTCCGAAAAGAGTTTCACACCTACCAGATATGGAATCAAACTTTCAAAGGAGCAAGCACCTAAGACCTAAAAGGAGGTCAAATGCATGTGCATCATTCCATATGCTTTGGTAGCTAGAAGTTTAATGTATGCCATGCTTTGCACTAGACTAGATATCTGTTATATAGTGTGACTGGTAAACAGATTTCAGCCCAATCCTGGAATGAAACATTAGACTGCGGTTAAGTGGATACTAAAATATCTTCGTAGGATGAAGAATTTAATACTTGTTTACTCTGTAAGTGGCCTTATTCTAATGGGATATACAGATTCTAATTTCCAATCAAATGTTGATTCAAAAAAATCAATTCTTGGTTCTATATTTACTTCGGGAGGTGGAGCCATAGTCTGGAGGAGTGTCAAACAATCTTATGTTGCTGATTTGAATATGGAGGCTGAGTATGTTGCCACTTGTGAAGCAGCAAAAGAAGCATTCTAGCTCCGCATGTTCTTAAAGGATTTAGAGGTAGTTTCTAAGGCAAAAAAGGCCATTACACTTTATTATGATAATAGTGGGGCAGTGGCTAGATCTATGGAAACCTAGGAACCACAAAGCCACCAAACATATTGAGATAAAGTATCATATCATAAGGTAGATAATTCAATGTAGTGAGGTGGATGTGATAAAGATTCTGACATATCGAAACCTTGCTGATCCATTAACAAAGACGCTATCATAGATGAGCTTCAAGGGTCACCTAAAAGGTATGGGTATGAGGGATATATCAAACTTGTCCTATTTTTGTATATAAGATGAACAATGATTTATGATTTGTTTTAAGAATGTTTTTAAGTTAGAAATGAGGTGAGAATGATGAGGAAATGATGTAGAAATGATAAACTAAGCATAAGATCGTTTTGATGCAACATATAGAAGTTAAAAAAGCTAGAAAATTAAAACATAAATTACTGGAATTGTTAGATTTACATAACCAAAAATAGTGGGAATGCATCCATGATCATGGGATTGCAAGAAAGAGTTGGATATGTTTTGCTAGCATAACCCATGATCGTGGGGAGTCATCCGCAATCATGGGAATGGCCTTTATGTGGATTACACTTCTTTTAAATGATGATTGAAACAACAAATGGTTAGGTACTTTCTTATGGTGCATTTAAGCTTGAATGAAGCTTAAAATGAACCTTGTATGATCCTTGATTCAGTGATTAAATGTTTGATATGTTTATAATGATAATTAAGGTTATAACATTGTGAACGAATTGTTGGTATCAAATTACCAAAATTTAGAAAATTATTAGTATAATAGGAATGAAGGTGTTCATATGATTGTAATTGTGATTCAAACGAGATGAGTAATATGTATTAAGCAAAGATGAATGAGAATTGAATATTATGTGATCACATAATGTAGAAAAGAAATGATGAATGATGGATTTATGATATTAGCATAACCAATTTCTTTGAGCTATGAACCTAAGTGCAAGCTAGGCATACTCAAATGATGATGTTTAAATGATTAAGAGATGTGATTAAGGAAACATAACCAAAATAGTCAAATTGAGCATACATTATACATTACTCATATTCATATGTGCATGATTGATACTTGTGTGATTGATTAATTTAGTAATGTATACAATGTGTGTATAGCTTGAATATAGATATATAAGATTGAATATCACCATCTAGACATTTCCAGATCACGAAGGCAAATACTAATATGGAGCGTACTATGAGTCGACCGAGATGGTCTCACATTAATTGATTGTTTTGTCCAAATTTTTGTACTGAATTATTATTGATGTTAATGTGTTGATTTCCAGACATTAATAGTTTGAGGCATTTGATGAATGAGATTAGCATTAGAATTTCATCATTGAACGTGAATGAGAAAGAAATAATCGTAGTCAAGATTATTGTTGAATCTCATACTTAGGTCTGTTGAAATTGAAATGTGAAAGTGATTGTACATGAAAAATGAAAATGAATGATGGTATATGATGTGAAAATTGATGCATTTTATTAGATGATATGCATGATTAGATAAAGGTAGTTGTGACCAGAGTAGCCATTGAAAAAGAGCTTAAATCTCAGAATGTGTAAAGAGTCACAAGCTCACTATGTATAATGATTCCGGTATCCCTAATAGATATGAGATAGTTATCAATGAGCCTAGTATCCACAATAGATATAGGATAGTTAAAGGCACTTAGTCACAGCAAAGTAACAACTAAAAATGAGTCTCATGTGTCATTGCATATATATAAATTGATGTGTATTAAATGAATGATTGAAATGAGTTTTGTGTACTATTCCAAAACCAAAATGTGAAATGATGTGCAAAAATCTGAATATGTGAATTGTTTGTGAATTTGAATATATGAACTACATTGTGTTTGATATGAGTGAGTCCATCGAGGATAGTTTGCTCACTAGGTTTGCAAAACACACCAAAATTGCAAGATTATCTTTTAGGCTCAGGGGATATCCAGTTAACCAAATTGGAATGTAGCCATTGAAATCAGACATGAGCTAGAGGTTGGGATCAGTTTGTACCTACATATATCTTCAGTCTTTTTTTGTATTAAACATTGTATTCTGGAAGTGTTGTTTATTATATAAATGAATCCTGAAATGTGACTACTTTTTTGATTGAAAATGTTTGTAAACAATGACTGTAAAAACAATTATAAATGGTGACGTTTATGAATAAAATGGGTCAAAAAATGATTATTGGTTTTGTGAAAATGCGAGTGATGTATGAAAAGAAATTTATAATAAGTTATATTTGACTATCTTAATGTGCCATCCTTGTAGAATGTGTTCTCAAATGCTATTAGCACTTTCAAGAAATTGCCCTATCAGGTTAGGATGTTAAAAGTTGGTATCAAATCCCAAGCTTAGTATGTTACATGGGCATAATTTGTTTTCAAAGTATATGTCAAGGTATATGCATTTTAGACATGTCATTGCATGCAGTGGCAAGTGATCCCTAGTCAAAGTTGCATTTACATAAGTCACACACATAAACATTCGTTAAGAATCTGAGCTATTAGAAATAATGAGAAGAATGATGATCTGTCAAAGTGCAAGAAAATGAAAGTTTGTGGATATCTAGAAATAAGAAATACTACATGGTTTGATATGATGGATAAAGATTCGATGCATTTGTATCTGTGATTGTATCATTAAGTATGATATCCATATTGTACTACGACTATATACATATATCTGAAATGATATGGATGTGAAAATATTTTCATGGATTGACTGAGAAAAGCATAGATATAGATAGAAATGATAAGATTTAAAGTGTACAAGCCAAGTTGAATGAAAAGAAGAATTTCTATGACATTGAGAGGTTAAACTTGGGATTGAAATGGTTGTCTGATTAATGTAATAAGAGTTATGAATTAACATAAAATATGTCAATAGATTCGAGGTCAGAACTTCATGGTGGATATGCATCTATAATTTTGAATTATTGAGAACGTACTATATTAGATGAAATAAATGATAACTGAGATAAAAGATAAATGATAGTGAAATATTTAAAAATCCTCAGGTTAATTTGACCAGTTATTATGAGTGCATATTCGATAATATGGTTACCTTAGTGAATAATGTTATTAAGCACATGTTTATTATATACTTGGATATGGTATGGGAAGTAATCTATGAGATATTAAATGCTCTTAAGTCTTAATCTCCCTAGTTAAAATTATGGTATGAATCAATGTAGCACAATGGAAGCTTGGAATTAGGTGGTTCTATTAAAATGGTAAATCCTATGGAGAAGAAACTTTTGTATAGTTATAGAATATTCGAATGTTATTCAGAATCAGTTGAGATCAAGGTATCCTTAGTGTAAGATACTAGTTGATGACTTTTCATAAAAAAATCTCTAGATGAGATGTAATGATGGTATATACCAAAGTATAAGAGTAAATGAATATGCCTACTGCTTCACTGAGCTTTATTATAAGGAATATTCTAATCATGTAAGATATGATAGAAATTGATTTTATTGAGATATCATGACTAGTTGAAATTAATCTTATTGAGGTATTAAGAATGGATGAAAAGCAATAATGAATATAGTTGACTGACAAAGAGTGTGTAATTAGTACAGATTATTGAAGAGAGAAACATTCTTTGATAGAGACTATCGTCAAATTGTATCAAGTAGATCAATCATTACATTTCTAGGAATGAATGATTATTGAACAAATCATAAATGAGGCTCGGGTATAAGAAGCTGAATATACTATAGAGAGTATATGTGTTTTATTTGTTGTAAAGTACCTAAACTATGTTATTGGGTTCCTAAAATAGAATACTATTGTTATTGCTAAAGGAATTTAGGTCCACAATGTATTCTATATCCATATATGTAAAAGATACAAGTTAGATTTGAAGTCTGTGATCAGAAACTGAGACTTGTAAATAAATTGGAATGTGTGGAGAAAAGTAGTAAGAATGGTCAAACATTAGAATAACTCGATAAGAAATTAGAGGAAATCAAATGAGTCGAGAGAATCATTCGAGAAAAGAAGTCAATTAGGAGACTGAGAAAAACATGAGATAACATTACCTCATCTAAGGAATTAGTTACTTAAGAATTTTGAGAACTCGTTATAGGCACTTTAAGTTATTGGTGATACCTGTTTAGATTGACAAATGCCCATGGTAGTAGTTATGTCATTAACAAATAAAGTGTTCCAACCTTGCTTGGATCAATTAGTGACTATGATCATAGATGATATTTTGAGTGTATTTAAAAAGTTGAGAGGAATATTTTGAACACTTAAACTTAATCTTACATATCGTGAGGGAGAAACAATTATATGCCAAGTTCAATAAGTGTAAATTTTAGCTTGAACAAGTAGTATTTTAAGTTATATAGTATCTGAACAAGGCATATTAGTAAACCCAAAAAAAGTAGAGTTAATAAGGAAGTGAGAAACTCCAAAGAATATATCTGAGATACGAAATTTTCTTTGATTAGTTGGATACTACTGGAGGTTATCGAGGGGTCTTACTAATCTCAGCCCCTTTGGCAAAACTTCTAAAGAGGAATGTGTCATTCAGATGGATTAATGAATGTAAAAAGAGTTTTGAGGAAGTAAAAATCCGATTAACTACAACACTATTAATAACTATTCCATCTGAATATGGAGGTTATGTAATATATATTGATGTTTCATACCAAGGATTAGGATGTATTCTGATGCAACATATTTAAGTAAATTCACATGTATTGAGACAGTTAAGGTCTCATGAGTTTAATTATTTGTTATATAAAGTAGAATTTATTACTATGCTTTGAAAATTTGGAGATGTTATATGTAGGGTGAAACATTTCAGATATATACATATCATTAAAGTCTGAGGTAATTATTGAGTTGAAAGATTGGAATATAAGACAGAGCAATGGATAGAGTTACTCAAAGATTTTGATTATATAATTGAATATTATCCTGGTGAAGCTAGTGTTGTAATTGATGCATTAAGCAGAATAATTTAATAGTAGTGTAACACAAATTTGGATATCCGTATTACCAAATCTAGTGCAATTAAGAGCATAGAATGATGAGTTGAATTTGGGGGAAATGAAGTATTATTAGCTATATTGAATTTAAAATCAGTTTTACATGAAAACATTAGAAAAGTTCAAACTGAGGATTCATAATTAGTGAATCTTGTTGAGAAATTGAAAGCGAGTCCGAACTCTGAGTTTGAATTGAACAATGATACAATATGATTGAAGCAAGGAATATGTATACCAAATGTAGATGATTTGGGAAAAGAGATTTTTAGAGGAAGCACACATAGCAACCTATCCTATACATCCTAGTAGTAATACACTGACACAACATTTAAGGACCGAGAATAAGGAAGCAAGTGGCTGAATGTATGGCTAAATGTTTGATTTGCCAACTGATTAAAGCTGTAGGAGATATGCTAAAAACATTTACTTTGGAGTTCCTAGGAGCATGGGATCAATAAATAGCTATGATTGAATTTGATAATAAAATCATTATCAAAATGGTATCGGTATGGCATTATATGAGGCGTTATACTACAGAAAGAGTTTTCCGCCTTCATATTGAGATGAAGAAGGCCTAAGGATGGTTGAAGGCCAAAATTGATTCAAGATATTATTGATAAGTGGAATTGACCTGTAGTAGAATTTAAGTGACTCAGGAAAGATAAACGAGTTAGGTAGCTCAACACCGAAAGGATATGGAATATCAAGAGAAAGATAAAGTGTTTTTGAAAGTATAACCTTAGCAAGGTGTGCTAAGGTTCAGTAAAAAGGGTAAACTAAGCCCGAGATACATTGGTCCATATGGAATTATTGAGAGAATAAAACTATTGACTTATAAGTTAGCCTTGCCAATAAGGATGTCTCATATTCACAATGTGTTATATGTGAGTATGTTTAGGAAGTAATGATATGATCTGACATATGTGATATCAACAGAGGAAGTGAAATTTTGAGTAATAGGAGAAATATTGAGGAACTAGTTAAGATAATTGGGTATCTGAATAAGCAACTAAAAAACTGAATGATTCCATTGGTTATAGTCCTTTGGAAGAATCACTCGAGCGAAGAAGTTACATGGGAAAAATAGAGGAGAATATAAGAAAACAATTACCCCATAAATTTGATCAATCAAACAAGAATTTCAAGGACCAAAATTTCTCAAGGGGGAGAGAATTGTAGTATCCCGATTTCTTATACGAAGGGTTAGAACCTTAGATAATTGTACATGAGAACCATTATTGAGAAAATAGGAAATGCATTTTGTGCTCATGCATAACATAAGCATACACACACTTGAAGAATTGATTTCTGTATACATTAGAATAACTGTTTATGCACTCATTTGACATATTCCAGGGTATAAATGATTTTGATGTGATTATGATGTGAATAGTGAATGATATGTCTTGAAAATTGATTTGGTGAGCATAAATATTAATTTAGATTTTTTGATGAAAATTAAGAGTTTTACGAAATTATGAGTATTTTTGGACTAGGAAAAATGCCAAGTAATAAGACAATTAATAATGGTAGTAGAATTAATTGGTAGATGGCAGTAGAAATTATAGACAAATGGTGTTAGGATTTATGGCAAGTGTCATAGAAAATTGAGTGACAATTGAATTAGAAATTGGGAGACAAATGGACTAGTGGTTAAACGAGCCAAGTAAAGAACATAAGGTAGAGACATATGGCAAGTGACAAGTGTCACTTACTTTTCCATACACCTCACTCTCGTTACTTACAATTACAAGACCATTTTTCATTTTGCCAAATGCTCTTTTATTCATCTTCTTCATTTTGCTTCTCTCCACTTACGACCCACTCACCCTCACTCTCTCAACATTGAGCATGTGCTATCATCCTTTACCTTAACACTTCAACACCTTGTTATCTTTTTCATGTTGATGAAACCCACTTCTATTTCATCTTGTTTGGGCATATATTTGATGATTATGTGATATAAGGAACTAGGGTTTCATAGTGATTGAAAAAGTTTTGAGCTAATCAAGTAAGTAGTATATTGTTCTTCACGACTTACTTGATAAACATGTTTTTTATAATAGTTTAAAAAGATAAATGGTTATAAAAATTATGTTGCAAATATAAGTAACATGGATGGAGAATGGATACCTTCATGGGTTGATTAAATATAAACATATATGATGATAGTTTGAGACTACATGGTAATGAAAATGGAGTTGATTTTATACTCCATCGTGGAAGAATAAGTGGACATATCCATGTCACAATTTTTTGCTTATGATGAGTAATAGATTATGGAATGTTATAGTGCTGGATTGACAGTAAAAATAGGGGTTGGAGAGTGATGATTGTTAGTGAAGACATAAATGTTTATTGATGTTCTATTTTCATGTAATGATAATTAATCGATCATGTATTGTCTTATGAATGATTAATAATGAAATGGGTGTTAGAATGGGAGTTAATATTGATGAATAAAGAGATCATTCAGAGTTGGTTTGAAGTTAAAGAAAAGGCAAGTGTAATGTCTTGAAAAGAGAAGAAATAAGATAATAGTTTAAAGATAAAGTGAAGTTGATAAAGAAGTTGAATGTATGGATACTTGCATGTCTTGTTTTTGTATATAAGATGAACAATGATTTATGAATTGATTTAAGAATGTTTTTAAGTTGGAAATAAGGTGAGAATGATAAGGAAATGATGTAGAAATGATAAACTAAGCATAAGAT
Source organism: Erythroxylum suave (assembly GCA_027563595.1). Taxonomy (NCBI): domain Eukaryota; kingdom Viridiplantae; phylum Streptophyta; class Magnoliopsida; order Malpighiales; family Erythroxylaceae; genus Erythroxylum; species Erythroxylum suave. The sequence continues at coordinate 26,369,270 of JAOSBN010000004.1, read as the reverse complement.
CATTTAGATGTAACATATAAAAGCTAAAAAGAGCTGCAAAATTGAAAATTAAATTGCTAGAATTTTCAGAGTTTGGATGTAACATATAGTAGTTAAAAAAAGCTAGAAATTTGAAAAGTAAATTGCCAGAATTTTCATATTTGCATAACCCATGATCGTGGGAATGCATGCATGATCGTGGGAATGCAAGAAAGACTTGATATGTTAACAAAACCCATGATCGTGAGAATGGCTTTTATATGAATTACACTTTTCAAATGAAGACTGAAACAACAAGGGGTTAGGTACTTTCTTATAGTGCACTTAGGCTTGAATGAAGCTTAAAATGAACCTAATATGATGCTTGATTAGGTGACTAAATGCTTGATATGTTTAGAGTGATAATTGAGGTTATAACATAGTGAATGAATTGTTGGTACCAAAGAATATGAGTATAATAGGAATGAAGGTTCTCATATGACTGTAATTCATATTCATAGGAGATGACTAATATGTATTAAGTAAAGATGAATGAGAATTGAATATTGTCTGATCATATAATGCTAGAAAAAAATGATACATGATTGATTTATGAAGTTAGAATAACCAAGTTCTTTGAGCTATGAACCTAAGTGCAAGTTAGACATACTCAAACGATAATGTTTAAATGATCAAGAGATGTGATTAAGGAAACATACCCAGAATAGTCAAATTAAGCATACATTATACATTAAACATATACATATATGTATAATTGATACCTATGTGATTTATTAATTTAGTAATGTGTACGATGTGAGTATTGCTTGAGCATAGATATGCAAGATTGAATATCACCATCTAGACATTTCTAGATCATGAAAGCAAATACTCATCTGGAGCGTACTATGAGTCGACCTAGACAATCTTACATTAATTGATTGTTCTGCTTAAATTTTTATATTGAATTATTATTAAGGTCGATCTGTTGATTTCTAGACATTGATAGTCTGAGGCATTTGATGAATGATATTAGTGTTGTAAGTGCATTATTGAATGTGAATAAGAAAGAAATAAGTCTACTCAACATTATCATTAAATGCTGGACTTAGGTCCCATGAATTCAAAATGTGAAAGTGATTGTACGTGAAAAATGAAAATGGATGATGGTATATGATGTGAAAATTGATGCATTTCATTACATAATATACCTGATTAGATAAAGGTTGTTGTGACCGGAGTAGCCATAAAAAAAGAGCTTAAAGCTCATAATGTGTAAAGAGGCACAGGCTCACTATTATAATGAGCTCAATATCCCCAACAAGGACAATTATCAATGAGCCCAATATATATAATGGATATGAGATAGTTAAAGGCACTCGGTCACAACAAAATAACAAATGAAAGTGAGTCTCATGTGCATTGCATATATATAAATTGATGTGAATTAAATGAGTGATTGAAATGAGTTATGTGTACTTCTCTAAAATTGAAATGTGAAATGATGTGCAAAAATCTAAATATGTGAACTGTTTGTGAATTTGACTATATGAACTGCCATTGTGTTTGATACGAATGTCTCAATCGAGGATAGTTCGCTCACTGCATTCGCAAAACTAATCAAAATTGCAACGTTGTCTTTCACATTCAGCAGATATCCAGTTAACCAAATTGGAGTATAGCCATTGAAATCAGACATAAGTTAGGGGTCAGGATTAGTTTGCACCTGCATATATCTTTAATCTTTTTTGTACTAAACATTGCATTCCACAAGTGTTGTTTATTGTATAAATGAATTTTGAAATGAAATGACTTTTTTTCTTAAAAATGTTTGCAAATGAGATGAATCAATGAGTGTAAAAACAATTATGATTAGTGATGTTTATGAATAAAATGGGCCAAAATATGATTATTGGTTTTGTGAAAATGCTTGTGTTGTGTGAAAAAAATTTATAATGGGTTATATTTGGTTGTCTTGACGTGCCATCCTCGTACTGTGTGTTCTCGAATACCATTGATGCGTCCGAGAGCACGCTCTATGAGGTTGAGGTGCTACATCACTACTACTTGTGGACTTATCTCATTCCGAGCTCATTGATTTGTAGCGTCAATTTTTTATGATTAGAGGCTATTTGATCAAAGATTTGCCAGAATCTGTCAACCTCTACTGGTGTAGTTGGTTTCTCTTCCACTGCTTCTTATTGTTGGAGTTTGGTTTCTCTTCCACTTTTTCTTCTTATTGTTGGAGTTATGTAAATATAGTGCCCTAGAAAGCAAGTGTATTTATATATAACTTAATTTTCTTCCAATTACATCTTTGTAATGAAAATATTTATTATTAATAAAAATAAAAGATTTTGGTTTTTACGAGCATTATATATCTAGTCATAAGGTACCGAGATTCTTTTGTAAGTAATATACATATATATAGAGATGTATAAGAAACATGTATATTATAAGAATTTAAAATAACAGATTCATAGTTGAATAATCAAGTTGGTCGCTTGTTATCGTTTAGACTATAGTGTTGCGATTTATCTCCATGTAAGTAAAGGAGTTTACTTTGAGGGAATGATGAGTTTCATATCATGATAATAGTTGACTATTGATAATGGCCTTATTAAATGAATCTATAATCAAGT
>JAOSBN010000004.1:26355574-26366570 GCA_027563595.1 Erythroxylum suave | reverse complement strand
TCCTAATTAAATCCAATCATTCTCATCCTATGCCAAATTACTATTCTACCCTTCCAGTTGAGGGTGGGATGTTACAAATACACTATGTACTTAGTAACCAGATAAAACATATATCGCAAATAGAACTTGATACACAATAAAATGGTCTAAATAACCTAAGGATGGTTTTATACATCTATCATGCATGTAACCATCTACAAAGTGAATATGCATGACATAGAAATACATAGACCTATTCTATGGCTCAATCCACACTGGACATAGGTCTAGCGTATTAATCACTCATTCAATGAACATAAGTTCCAGTCTAGTACACAAGAACAGAAAAATATCGCATGTAAAAATCAAATCTCAAAATAAGCCAAAATAGTTATGTGTGTCACCACTAGTTAACCATACTAGTATGCACACCCATCAATTCCCGGTGTTGGCTCAAATTTTAACTGTGATGAGTCCAAAATATGGTCGACAAGAGCGTCATGACCCTAGGTGATGACCTTGTCAGTGACTAAACCTCTAGCTGTGCAATCACCTGCAAGTCCTATCGAAAGGTATCGTTATAAGGACTCGACTTTTATATACTAGCTTCAAAGGTACGGGGCTCGCTTAATTTAATGTGCATAGCACACAATTGGCCAATCATTTCCTCACCAATCACAAAGAAATCATATTCAAATATTTAGTACAAAAATCAAATAAGGTACCATGCCTTTATTTATTGATCCAATCGATAAAATGGAACCTTCTTGCTATGGCTCTAAGCTAAAAGAGAGCACATACACGCATCATACATGACTCAGTTATGCATATGTAAGTTCGAAACATTTATTTCATGCAGTAGAAGTCATCTTTTGCAGTCCAAGTGTAAAGTTGTTCAAAAATGTCATTTCAGAAAATAAAATGTTGTCTTTTACACTTCAAGTGCAGGTTTGTTGAAAACAATATCATTCCTCAAAATACGTAATAAAAATATAAGTTTCACTCCAAGTGCAAAGAGTTATTCAAAATAATGTCATTTATTAAACATATAAGTATATTAGCATCTATTGAGGTTCAACTCTACTATGCATTACCTAGGTTCAAAATTCACATACAAGTCATTATACATGTCTTGGGTTGTCCCAGTCCCATTTGAGAGATATGTTTTACCCATCTCATCTCAAAAGAAGGTGTACACTCCTTTAACTTCAACAATCCTCGATATGAACTCCTTAAGTCACAACTCCCGATCATTTGTACATACAAATACAATGTATTTACTATTCAAACATGTATCTCATATTTATACAGCATCACATAAGTATATAAAACACAATATCAAAAATTTTAAGCTATAGGATTTGACCATGAAGCTTCTCACATGGCTACTTCCCTTATTATTCACATAAGCTTTCTTTTGCATTTTCCAAGGCATTTAATGCCTTTGATCCAATACTTACACATTTCAAATCATAATTAAGAACATTTTTATCCAAACACATTAGGCCACTACTCATCAATCTAAGCGAAAATTCAAATTTAATCTAAGTAAACACAAGAGCCTCTTTCCAATGCAAACCATCAAAATCTTTAAATCCTGAGCCAAGTTCACTTAGTCATTTTATCAAACACCTAAGGGCATAAAATTAAAAGCCTCCTTCCAATGTATATCTTCCTCATTTTTCATCATCAATTCATAGTATACATACACAATTAACATCGTAGAATTCATTTAAACCATCAATTTCAAAAGATATTCAAAATTTTAGAACTTTCACCAAAGAGAGGGCATTTTGGCTTAAGAAAGCTTCTCCTTGACTTATTTCATTCATCTAAACCATGTTTCATGTATATTCAAGCATGGAGAATAACATATCTTAACACCAAACTCAAAATCATAATGTAGAGAGAGATGAGAAAAAATATACCTAAATTTTCCTTTAGTGAGATCTTATAATCCTTTTAGAATTTCTTAAATCTAATGATAGATTTGAGTTCCTTGATCCCAAATTAACTTATAACACCTTGGTTTAGGTTAGAGAATCAAAATTTTGAAGGAGATCAAGTGATGGTTGAAACTTCCTTTTCTTCTCTTGCTTCTCCTTTCTTCTCCTTTCTTTTTAATTAAAACAAATTGTTTTAATGCCAAATAATGGGGTGCACGACCACACACAAGAAGAAGGGTTTTGACTCTTCTTTGAACAAACATTGTGAAACTACCTTTTTTCCTTTAGCTTATGTAAAATTACCATTATACCCTTCAAACTTTTTCTAAATTTGCAATTAAGCCCAAAATTTGGGAATAACCAAAACTTTAATTTTCATGTTGGTTCTCAGACTTTTGAAATTATAATTAATCCCCTTAACTTTATAAAATTACATATTGTTCCTTCGAGAATTGAAAATTTACTTTTAAATCCCCTATATACGTCAACTTTTCCAATTAAACTTTCTAAGTGTCCTATAAATCTATAAATCATATCTAATCACTTCTAAGGCATTTGAGCATATTGAACTCAGCTACCATGGCCATATCCATCCAATGAACTTGGTTTTACACACTTAAAAGCTCATATGTCATAAATCTCTAAAATTTCACATGCCGATGAACTCTAAGTTCATATAAGAGTATATATATCAAAAGGATTTAAATACAATTTTGAACTCATATACGACCATGTATATATCAATATACTATAATATCTCCAAGTACAAACCAATATAAAAGGGCCCAAAAAGTCCAGCATGACAATGTTGGGTCATATAGTATCTGAACAGGGCATATTGGTATAACTAAAAAAAGTAAAGATAATAATGAAGTGAGAAACTTCGAGGAATATATCATGGATTTAAAGTTTTCTTAGGCCAGTTGGATTCTACTAAAAGTTTTCGAGGGGTTTCCACTGGTCTTAGCCCTTTGACAAAACTTCTGAGGAAATATGCATTATTCAGATAGACTGATGAAGGTTTTTGAGGAGGTAAACCACCGACTAATTACAACACCAGTGTCAGTTATTCCATCCAAAATTAGAGGTTATGTTATATATAATGATGTTTCATAACAAGAATTAGGATGTATCCTAATGTAGCCTAGTAAAGTGATTATATATGCATCGAGACAGTTAAGGTCTCATGAGTTTAAATAATTTGTTACATGATTTAGAACTTGCTACAATAGTAATTGCTTTGAAAACTTTGGAGACATTATATGTAGGGTGAAACATTTTGGATATATACAAATCATTAAAGTTTGAAGTATTTATTGAGTCAGAAAGAGATAAGTGTGAGACAGAGACAATAGATAGAGTACTTAAAGATTATGATTTTACAAATAAGTGTTATCCTAGTAAAGCTAGTGATGTAACTAATGCATTAAGTAGAAAATCCCATAACAGTGTAACACAAATTTAGATATCGATGTTATCAAATTTAGTGCAATTTAGAATATAGAATGTCGAGTTAAAATTAAAATTAAGGAAAAATGAAGTATTATTAACTACATTGAAATTAAGATCAATTTCACATGAAAGGATTAGAAAAGCCCAAAGTGAGGATTCATAATTAGTGAATCTTATGAGAAATTGAAAGTGATCCGAATTCTGAGTTTGAATTGGAAAATGATACTTTATGATTGAATAAGGAGTATGAGTACTCGATATAGATGATTGAGAAAAGAAATTTTAAAGGAAGCACACATAGCAACCTAACTGATTATATGGCTAAATGTTTGATTTAACAACAAATTGAGAATATTCCTAAGAGCAGGGGATAAATGCATATAGCTCTGATTGAATATGCTTATAACAATCATTTTCACAGTAATCTTAGTATGACACTTTATAAAGCGTTATATGGTAGAAACTGTCACTCACCTTTATATTCAGATGAAGAGGGCCTAAGGATTGTTGAAGGCCTAGAATAAATTTAGGATACTGTTGATAAAATGAAATTGATCTGTAGTAAAATTTAAGTGACTCAAGATCGATAAAAGAGTTAGGTGGATCAACAGTGAAGATATAGAATATCAATAGAAAGATAAAGTGTTTCTGAGAGTATCGCCTTCGCAAAGTGTGCTAAAGTTTGGTAAAAAGGGTAAACGAAGCCCGCGATCCAGTGGTCCATGTGAAATTACTGAGAGAATAGGACCATTGACTTATAAGTTAGTCTTACCAACAAAGATGTTCAAATTCACAATGTATTACATGTAAGTATGTTTAGAAGATATCGGTATGATCCAACATAGGTATCATTAACACAGGAAGTGAAATTGCAAGTAATCCGAGAGATATTATGGAACCAATTAAGATAATGGGGTATCTAAATAAGCAACTGAAAAACTGAGTGATTCCATCGGTTATAGTCCTTTGGAAGAAATCATTCGAATGAAGAAGTTACGTAGTAAAAACGGAGGAGAATTTGAGAAATCAGTATTCCCATCAATTTGATCAATTAGATAAGAATTTCGAGGATGAAATTTCTTAAGGGGGAGAGGCTTATAGTATCCCGTTTTCCTATACTAAAGGTTAAAACACTACATAATTGTACATGAGAACCATTATTGAGAAAATAGGAAATGTATTTCACGCTCATACATAACAGTAGCATCCACACGAGCGCAAATTTGATTTTTGTACATAATACAATGTCTGTTTATATACTCAATTGACATATTCCGGGGTGTAAATGATTTTAATGTGATTAAGATGTAAATAGTGAATGAAATTTCTTAAAAATTCATTTCTTGAGTATAATTATTGATGTAGAATTTTTGGTAAATTTTGGAAAATTTATGATATTTCGGACTAGAAAAAATGTCAATTAGCAAGACAATTGATTTATAGTAGTATAAATAAATGACATATGGTAGTTGAAATTATTGATAAGTGGCATTAGGATTTAATTATAAGTGTCATAGAAAATCTGGAGATAATTGGATTAGAAATTGGAGCACAACTGGACTAGTAATTAAAAGGGCCCAAGTGAAGCTATAAGAATAGGACATATGGTAACTGACAAGCGTTATGCCCCTTGCCACACATCCATCCATAATATTTCTCAAATGAAAGACCGTCTTTAATGATCTTTCACTTATGTTACATGCTTTCTTCTTCTCTTCTTCTTTGTTATTTTTTTCTCTCTTCTCCTTCATTTCCATGACACTCATAAACCTTCACCATCGTGAACCTTTCCATCATCTTTCACTTTACACTTCAAGATCCTTGCTATTTCTTCATCTTCTTACTAAAAGCCCCCCTCTATTCCACGTTAAATGTTGATGATCGTGTATCATGAAGGAGCTAGGTTTCAAGGTGATTGAAGAAGCTTTGAGCTAATCAAATGAGTAGTATATTGTTCATCATGGCTTGCCTGATAGACATGTTTTTTATGATAGTTTAAGAGGAGAAATGATTATGAAAACGATGTTGAAAATATATGTAACGTGGATGAAGAATGGATATCTTCATAGGTTGTTTAAATATAAACATATGTGATGATAGTTTTAGATTAAATGATAATGAAAATGGAGTTGATTTTATGCTAATCGTGGAAGAATAAATGGACATATTTATGTCTTATTTTGTGTTTATGATGAGTAATAGATTATGTATTGTTTTATGGATTATTAATAATGAAAATAGTGTTAGAATTAGAATTGAAAGTTGATGAATAAAGAGATGGGATTGTGACCTAATAGTGTATATAGGATGAGTATACAAACGTGAATCAAGGAATGATTTAAATATGTTCTTTTCTAGGTACATCAAAAACATAAATTATAAGTTGTTATATATGGATGAATTAGAGTGAGTTTATAGTTAAAGAAAAGGCACGTGTAGTGTCCTGAAAAAAGAAGAAATAAGATGATAGTTAGAGATAAAAGTAAGTTGACAATGAAGTTGAATGTGTGCTAAAACAAATATGAATGTATGGATACTTGGATGACCTATTTTTGAATATAAGATGAACGATGATTTATGATGTGTTTGATGGATGTTTTTGAGTTAAAATGGAGATGGGAATGAAGAGGAAATGAAGTAGGAAAGGTAGACCATATATATGATGTATTGAACATAGTATTAAAGAGTGAGAAATCTAGAAAAGTGCAGAAAATGGGATAAACCACGATCGTGGCACCCATCCCACAATCGTGGGCAAGGTCTAGAATGACCAATAATGTGAATTCTCTTTCTTTTGTGTGAGGTTTGAAATAAAAAATGCTAGGGTACTTTCTTATGATCCATTTAGGCTTGAAATGAACCTATTTGGATGATGGATTAAGTGATTAAATGTGTGAAATTCTTAGGGTGATAATCAAGGTTATAACTTAAGCATGGATGATTGATATCAATGAGTCGAATTTTGGAAATTTAGAGATGTTATAAGAATGAAAGTGACCCTATGAATTCTAATACGATTCAAAGAAGAAGAATGATAGGTGTTCGTAAGATTGAATGAAATTTTTAATATTATGTTAGAATAACATTGGTGAATGATTGATTAATGATATGAAAATAATCAAGTATATTTGAGTTATGAACTTAAGCGTAAGCTAGACGTACCCAAACGATGATGTCTAAATGATTAAGAGATGTGATTAAGGAAACATACTCGGAATAGTCAATATGAGCATGCATTATACATTACACATATACATATGTATATGAATGAATGCTTATGAGATTGTGCAATTTAGTAATGTGTATAATGTGTGTATTGCTTGAAAATAGATACACAAGATTGAACTTCACCATCCAGACGATTCCTGATCATAAAGGCAAATGCTAATCTGGAGCATACTGTGAGTCAACCTAGATGGTCTCACATTGATTGATTATTTTTGTTTAAATTTCTATATGGAGCTGGTTATGATGTGATTGAAATAATTCCAGACATTAATAGTCCGAGGAGTTTGATAAATGTGAATGTATTGGAAGTGCTTTATTGAATATGAATGAGAAAGAAATAAGTGTTCTCAACATTTCGTTGAATGCTGAACAAAGATTTAATGAAAATGTGAAAAAGCGAATGTTTACTGAATAAATGTGATTGACTGCATATATGTGAATTCATGCATTTCATTACATGCTATGCATGATCAAATAAAGATAGTTGTGACCAAAGTAACCACTGAAAAAGAGATTAAAGCTCAGAATGTGATTAAGAGTCAAAGGCTCACTATGTATAATGAGCCTAATATCCCCAACAGAAACGGGCTAATTATGAATGAACCCGATATCCACAATAGATACGGGACAATTAAAAGGCACTCGGTCATAACAAAATAACAATTGAATATGAGTCACATATGCATTGCATATACATTTGATATGTATGTTTTAAATGATTAAAATGAATTATTTGATTTATTTTTAATGAGAAATATGAAATAAGTGTGTAAAATGATATTTGATTCTACATAATGAATTGATGAAGGGATGTGTTGTATACATTAAAAATTATCTGCAAATTGAATGTGAATTGTGAATTATTCTGTGTTTGGTATGAGTGAACCATAGATGATGGATAGCTCACTGAGTTCACAAAACTCATCAAAATTATAACATTGTCTTTCAAGCTTAGAGGAGATATCCAGTTAGATGAAATTGGAGAATAGCCACTGCAATCGAATAAAAGATAGAGGTCAGGATTAGTTTACATCTGCATATGTCTTCAATCATTTTTTTATTAAGATTTGTATCACGCAACTGTTGAATATGTATAAATGAATTCTAAAATGTAATGACTTTTCTGATTGGAAATGTTGTAAGTGAGATAGATCAGTGATTGTAATGAGTTTTGTGACTAATGATATTTATGAAATAAATGGGCCCAAAAATGATTATTGGTTTTCCGAACATACATGTGATGCATGAAAAATTTACAATAAGTTAACTAATTGTCCTAGCATGTTACCTTCATAGAGTATATTCTCGAATACTGCCGGTATGTTCGGGAATATGCCCTATAAGAGTGGGGGGCTACATCGTCCTTACAACTTATGAAAGTAAATCACTCCCTATAGCACAATCACCTCAAGTGATTTAAACAATGTTTGACAATAAAGATAAGAATTAACAACTCAAGTTATTTAAACAATAAGATATAAACAAAGACACTTGAGATAAGAAAACAATTCCCCTAAAAATACAACTTTATCAATTAAAAGTATGGGAAGTAGTAAAACGATATCTACTATGAATCTCTGAAAATAATCAGCAAGCAATCCACACACAATAGCTCTAAGAAGACATCAAACAAAGCAACGTTTCATCACTAAAACGTTACAACATACAACTACTCACAAAACCCATTTATTGGATTTATTTTTCACTCAAAAATAATAACACAATTGTCTAGAAAATTTACACACATAGTGGAGAAAACACAACTACACAAATCATCAATCAGATATATGTTTCATCTCCAAAACATTACAAAATATAGCTGCACACTTGACACAAATAATTATTGTTGTTCCCTTATAAAAATGATGGAGTAGCAGTCCAATTATTCACCCATATGTGCATAAACACAACTGCCAAGAATAGCTCAATAGAGCATGTAATTGCTTACACAAAAACAAAGAAACACAACTGCACAAACTAGTTAATTTTCTGATAGTTTTTCCCTCACAAAAATATAACACATTCAATCCAGAAAATCACGTTAAACCTAGAAAAAATGCAGCTGTAAAATAGTCAATCAAATCTACACAAATTTAACTATCTTAGATAACCATTATCACCAAAATAGGCTTCTAAAGACAACTACAAAATCACCAAAAATCTGCACATTATCTTTATTAAGATATAGTGATTTTATCCCAAATAATAAATCTTATCTTCACTAAGATTTTACCCTTCCTGTGATTTTACCTTCAAGAGTCTCAACCAAAGTAAACTTCTAAATATGTCCAACTATGTCCAATTTCAAATAATGTTCAAAATTAATTTATAAGATATCATAATATATATCTTAACAATCTCCCCCTTTTTGGCATTATTTGTCATATATACAAACTCCCTCTTAATAAGAGAATTGGACACTCCCCCTTAATCGAATGTTAATTTATGAATACTTCCAAATAAGTTTTGAGTAACTTTCAAATATCCAAAGAAACAATAATAGAAGCAATAATCCCAACCAAAAAGAAGAATGTCGTCAATGTGATCATTCTTAACGAATAAGAAGGCATAAAAATTAGCAATAGGTGCAACGAAAGACAACACGCGGTGCAGTAGCACAAGACCAAGATGATAATTTACCACAATCAAAACACTAGTCATTATATCATTACTTACATCAAAGTCATCCTCATACGATTGATTAAATTTAGAAACTGTAAAAATGCATTTAATGAATCAGAATCAAACTTAATCAATCTCCAAATCACATAAACCATATGAAAGCATATTGCTCAAACTCATATAGCCCATGATGTAGAGAGAAATCAAGATAAAACTTGAAAAACCAAATCATAGAAAACTGGAATCTTCCTATAGATCTCTAACCAAGCATTAATATTTTCTTAGCATAACTTCGTAAATCAAAATCCAAAAGCAAAACTCTCAAATCATCAAGCAGAACCTCATTTTCACAGAAAATATACTATTCAACAAGTAAAGAAAAGTCATATATGCACCAATCACCTAAACCTTAGAAAACCCATAAATCAAAAACTAAAAAAGACTAAACGTTAACTCCTTTAAACCCTCCTTTTTTTACTTTTTAAATAAACAGCATCAATATACTTTAAAAATGTAAAGCACACAATCCTTGTGCCCCTTGAAGAAATTCAAACCTGGCCTTATTCCTTGTCACATTATCTTTTTCATCAACTGTTTGGTTGGTTTCTTCTTCCGAAGCAACCAATTGGTCTTTTGTTTGAATAATTTATTTACCAGCAATAACTAATTGCTAATTTAGGCAAATTTTGTTTTTTGCTTCTTTATGTCTTCATGCTAGTTCATAAGAAAGGATTTGAAGATTTTCTTCTACCAGTTTATCAATCATTTTGTACCATAAGTTCAAATTATCATATGCGGTTGAATTGCAAGAAATAATAGCCTGCAACATGTATCAATTATTCACCAATCTTTTACCACTCACTAAACATTCTCCTTGTTAAGTTAACATCCTGTTTTCATCACTGGTGAATTTAACCAATAATCCATCATTACAAAGTTGACTAATACTTACCAAGTTGGCTTTTAACCCATCAACGTGAAGCAAATGTTTAAAGTGTGGTAGTCCATCCATACAAAGAGTCCCTCTTCCAATAATCATGGCCTTCTTTCCATCTCCAAAAGTAACGCAGCCATCCACACAACTTTGATAATCCATCAAGTAGCTTCTTTCACCTATTGTATGATATGAACACCAACTGTCAAAATACTAATTATTGTGAGAAGTTCCATGCATTGATTTAAGAGCCACAAGTGCTTACTGTTGGTTCTTTCTTACTCAAATCTCCTTTGGTGGCTTCTCCTGATTAAAATTCTTCTAAGAACATTTGAATTTTCTATTGTGAGCATTATGGAATAGCATTTGTTGCAGCTTGTAGCAATTTGTCCTTATTTATACCATAAAAGTGAAATGTAGACACAAACTTTCTGCTTGTTTTTTGTATTTCTCTTTGCTTATTTGATCTTACTTCTTTGACAAATCTAACTTCACCATTTTGCTCATCATTCAACTTGGAAAATTCACCTTGAAAGTCTCCTTTGTAGCGTCCCCTTACCGCAGGGTACAAACCGGGACGCTTAGAGGTCATTCAAGTACATATCCTACGATAAGGGCGAGCTACGTTCGATCACTACATTCACTTCACATGGCATCATATCATTATTTAGTTATAAAGCATCATAAGAAAACCACAATATTTTAAAACCAACTTTTTCCTCATTTCACTTCACAAAACCGAAAGTCTATATTGTATGTTTAAACACTTACTACATGTACATCATCAAAACCTAGTACAAAAGTACTACATGAAAGAGGAAAATATACAAAGTCT
>JAOSBN010000004.1:26308098-26351386 GCA_027563595.1 Erythroxylum suave | reverse complement strand
TATGAAGACCTTGAAGACAAATTCTATTGTCTGAAAGGTCAAAAATAGACCAGACGATAGTATTAGACAATAGTGTGCAAAAGAAGAAGTTTCGGTCATATAAGCCGAAGGTAGATGAAGCAGAAAGCAGATGAAGCGAAAATAGACAAAGCAGATGTAAACGAATCAATAAGCGGACGAATGGAAAACTCAGACGATGCGGAAAGGCAGACAAAATCTCAAACACAGATGATACAAAAAGGAAGATGAAATGGCAAACACAGACGATACGCCAAAAGACAGACGAAGTGTGTAAGGGCAGACGAATTCTCAAAGGCAGACGAAATTCAAAGCAGACGAAGAACAAATGAGAAGGCAGACGAAGTGAAGAAAGACAGACGATATATGGTCAATACAGACGATAAAATAGTCAACCACAGACGATATGTGGTCAACACAGACGAAAGGGAAGTCAACCATAGAAGATAAAACACAGACGATATGTGGTCAACACAGACGAAAGGGAAGTCAAGCCCAGACGATAAAACACAGATGATATGTGGTCAACACAGACGAAAGGGAAGTCAACCACAGACGATGAAACACAGACGATATGTGGTCAACACAGACGAAAGAGAAGTCAACCGCAGACGATGAAACACAGACGATATGTGGTCAACACAGACGAAAGAGAAGTCAACCACAGACGATAAAACACAGACAATATGTGGTCAACACAGACAAAAGGGAAGTCAACCAGAGACGATAAAACACAGACAATATGTCTTTGCAGACAAAACGTCTATGTTCCTGAACATCTCTAAGTCTTCAACAACTCTCATATAAACACCTATGTATTCGTACATGCTTAGTGAAGAACCAGAGCCTATCACCTTTCTATATCTAACTCTCGACACTAATCCTATACGTCATTTCATTGCTATTTAAACTCCAATAACCATTTCACAACACCTGATCACTAATAATCTATCAAAACCCAAATAACACTATATTCCTAAATTTTCATCCCTTTAACACAGTGTTCAAGAATACAATTATATGAAAATGCCATGTTCATGCAGATGACAGTAACTCATCAAATTTATTTCAAATCTGCAATTCTAAAGAATTTATTCCCTACCTTCTTGTTGAAAAACTCCAAGATCTTCAACTATTCCTAAAGCCTTAATTTCATGCAAAAACACGTACTCTTCTGTGAACACTAACCAACTTCTAGTCTTTCTTAAGGCAGAAGAAACACTTTAGGAGAAAAGGACATGGTGAGGGATACGAGGAATCAGAGTTAACTCTCGGAAGGAGTTTGACGGAAAACTCTATGTATGGAAAGAAATTTGGAGACAATGATAACAAGGAAAAAAAACTTAGGAAAAGTACCAACCCCTTTTTAGCTCTCAAATTACTCAAACTTCTGACACATAATAAAAACAACTTTACACTTGTCATCTTCCTAAGGTCTAAGTTCTGACTTAGTTTCTTTTGAACTAACTCCCTCTAACTCTCATCTTTACAATCCAACTATCTCCAATTCTTCATTTGATTTCTTCTCTTCTTTTTCCTATTTTCCATAATACTCTGTAAATTACAAAATAAATCCTATATTCACCAAAATTCATAAGTCTTACAATTCTACCAACCAAATAACATTTCCAATGTAGAAACATTCAAAATTCTCAAAATGTCACAATTCAATCCAATCTTACCAGGAATTATTCATGAATTCATGTACACTTAATTTCATGTGCAGTATAGTTCACTTTTCACTTGTATGAGCATGTTATATTATGCATGAACATAAAAATGCATCTCTTGCCTCTCACTGAATAGTCCTATTTACTATTTTAACCTTCCCATAGGTAACGGGATGTTACACTTAGTACTAATTTAACCAAAGCTAGAAACTATATCTAATAATAATTTACAAGTGGATGATACAAAAGAATCTACATGTGAATAAATTGTGAGATAAATATTGAGAATTGAATGTGGTAATAAAGCTAACCTTACATAATTCTTTTGGTCTGAGGGTAAACCTTTTATAAAATTTTGAATATCATAAAGGGCTTTTACAGGTTTTAATCAAAACTAAAATATTAGTTAATCATTTAAGGAAAAGTAGTTGTACGTTAATATATGACATATCATTATAGTAGAAAGTCTTGCCTTTTTTAATGATAAAATATCTAAATAAATCAATCATAAGTATAATAATGCTAAGGGGAATTGTCATCTATATATATGTTCATATTTTATTTTTTCTTGTTTTTTACTTATTTTTGTTATTGATAGTCGTACTTGATTTTCCCTAGGGCTTTGTTTTAAGATTAGATAAATCACATTAAAATAAATTCTAATAATTGACTAGATAATAACAATAATATGGTGGTTAGATATAGTATTTACCTTGTTCCTCACGAGATTGACCTCTACTCATCACTACTCTAATGAAAAATGATAGTTCACTTACCTGTAATCTCATACTAGGATAGTAAAGTGTTACAAAACCTATAGTAAGTTTTTTTCCATTTTATTGTATTAATTTTTTATTTTTTAACTTTTGATGTTTCTCTATTTTAATTATAGGTGTTTGATACTTGGTGCAAGATAAGAGGCAACCCATTTACTAAGCTTATTAAAGAAGACTTATAAATAAAAAAGACACTTCTTTGGACACAAAAAGGTTTTAAAAAAGGTCATTAAACCAAGGAATATGATAATATGGTATGAGATAATCAAAATTAGAGGCAGCTTTATGATTATGTAATTCCTATCAGTAATGGATCTCCAATAAACATTATGAGGTATTCAAGAATGCTAAAAACTTTCAAATCAAGCCAATCTCATCACTATAGCACAATAAGATTAGTTTAGAGGCAGTGTTATAAAGGATCCTAATGTGGATATAAACAACTTCTTGACCATTTTTGGCACAAAAAATGAATGGATTAAGTGAGTACGCAACCAGATTGAGACTTTTTCCCTTTTCTTTGAGACATAAACAAAAGCATGATTAAATTTCATAGCTCCAAATTCTTACAGTACTTAGAACACATTACCAAGTATTTTCAACTAAGACAAAAATTCATATATAGGAATGACATGACAAGCTTTTGCGCAATTGGATGGTAAGTCTTTATATGAAACTTAGGAAATTTTTAAGAAGATGAAAAATATAGTTCCTTATTATTCTACTAGATTTGTTTATTATTCAATTATTCTGTAATAGGCTTAGAAGAGACGAGTGGACGAATATTGATTCATTAGTGAAAGGTGCCAAAATAGGAATGAAATTTGACGATGTCACATAAATTTTTAAAAAATGTTTTGCAACAACCACCAATAACTTAATAAGAGAAGTAAGCTTATCAAGAAGGATGATGTTTATGATGTGGATGGAATAAGCATCTAAAATGCCAAGGTTGATTGGCTTATTAAGATGTTATGTAGACAGAACATCAACGTTATCTCTAGTCCTATAATGAGTTTTAAGTCTTATGGTGATAATTTTACGGTCAAAGAGTGTATACACATAGAACATGCTTAATTTATGAATAAATGAAACATATCAGTATAATAAAATAATCCTTATTCTAGCAATTATAGTCTTGAGTGGAGGAACCAATTCAAGTTTAGTAGCAAGCAATCCCCCTGGATACCAACTATGACCTTTACTACAATAAGAAAAGAAACTAGATGGTGATAATTTTCTTGACTGAGGAGTACAATACTATCATTCAAAACAAGTTACCACCAAATCTCAGACACTCCAATAATTTTTACTGTTCCCTAAAATATTGGAAAAGTTCATTTTTCCCTAAAGCTTTGTATAATTTAGGTACTAGTGTTTCTATGATTCCTTTTACAATTTACGTTAAAATTGAACTTCAAAAATTAAAACCTACCTTTTGAGTTTAAATCTAATTGATTGTTTTATAAGTATTCTTTATATATGTACTTGAAACTGTATTTTATAATTTTAGAGATGGAAGCAAAGTTACGAATATCATACCGAATCTAGTACCGGATTAGGTTTTGGTACGGTATTGTAATGGTACCGGTTAATACCAGGTACCGTTTTGGGTAATTTTTTAAATTTATGAAATAGTCCCTGAAATGTTTTAAATTTTGCAAAATAGTCCATTAGTATATTGTACAGTTATATATTGTATACTTTACAAGTTTACATCAACCTTATTTCTAAAAATCATAATAACAAATAACAATCACAATTAATAATTTAATATGAAATGACAATAATTTTTAAAATTTTCACATATAAACAATAACCACAATTAATATGAAAAAAGACAATCATCATAATACAAATATAAAAATAAGAATAATACAAAGTATTTAAAATATTACAATAATACAATTTCATCATTTAATAAATAATAATTACATCAAAACATCCAATAAAAGAACAATAAATATCCTTAACCATTACAATTTTATCATAACGAGGAAACAATTAAGTTAAAGTTAAACCTAAAACAAAAATATTTACAATTACATCACATATATAGAATTTAATATAAATTGATAAACCTCAAATATAAGTAAAATTAAAGAAGATGATAAATAACCTGCAATGAAATTCAATCGTCAATGGGAGGATACTCGCTATAACTGCACTGACCCCAATTATCATTTGGTACAAAATCTTAATCATTGCGAGGAACTTCATCATCATTTTCATTTAAATTTAATGCACCAAATGACATGTCAATGCTTTCCCATCCAAGATTATCTTCCAAGTCATTGACATCTACCAAATTCGGTTCTTCAGAAACGCAATCCGCTAAAAGATCGATGTTGTCAATGGAAATTGGATCAGTTAAACTCCTTGTACTATTAAGACTCCTAGTAAACAATAAAAATTAATTATTAAAAAACTATAAGAAATTATATCGAAAATAATAATAATAATAACATATCTTTCCCAACAATTTCCAACAATTTTCAACAATTTCCATTTCTAATAATCACAAACATTCATATAAAATTTCCATTTCCAACAGTCACAAAACATTCACATTTCCAACAATCACAAAAAGTGGGATGTAATTTAATTCCTAACAATTCTCATTTCCAACAATTACAAAACATTGATAGAATAATTTCTAATTCCCAACAATTCTCATTTCTAACAATCACAAAACATTCATATAACTATTTCCAATTCTAGCAACTCCTAACAATTCTCATTTCCAACAATCACAAAACATTCATATAACAATTTCTATTTCCAACAATTTGTAACAATTCTCATTTCCAACAATCACAAAACATTCATAAAACAATTTCCAATTCCAACAATTCCCATTTCCAACAATCGCAATACATTCATAAAACAAATTCCAATTCCCAACAATTCTCATTTCGAACAATCACAAAACATTCATAAAATAATTTTCAATTCCCATGTCCAATAATCACAAAACAATCATAAAACAAATTCCAATTCCAACAACTCCCAACAATTCTCATTTCCAACAATCACAAAACATTCATATAACAATTTCCATTTCCAACAATTCCTAACAATTCTCATTTCCAACAGTCAAAAAACTTTCATAAAACAATTTCCATTTCCAATAATTCCCAACAATTCTCATTTCCAATAGTAAAAAAACTTTCATAAAACAATTTCCAATTCCAATAATTCCTAATAATTCCAATTTCCAACAATCACAAAATATTCATAAAAAAAATTCCAATTCCAACAATTCCCAACGATTCTCATTTCCAGCAATCACAAATAAAACAAATTCCAATTCCTAACAATTCTCATTTCCAACAATCACAGAACATTCATATAATAATTTCCATTTCCAACATTCACAAAACATTCACATTTCCAAGAATCACAAAATGTGGAACATAATTTAATTCTTAGAAAATTATAAGAAATTAATTCAAAATTAATAATGATAATAACATACCTTTCTCGAAACTTTAAATTGTATTAGAAAAAAACCAAGTCATTCAACATCTTATGCTCCAATCTATTCCTTTTCTGTAGTGGATAAATTCAAATATGCTCCATTTTCTTTCATAGCTTGTTGCACTCACACATTGACTTAAAATTCGAATTGCAAACCTTTTCAATTCTAGAACACCATTTCCAAATTGATCCCACCAAGAAACTGTAAGTTATAAGATAACAAAAGTAGCGTTATAAACAAAATAAAGTGATAATTGATTTTCAACAAAGAAAAAGGAAATAACTAATACCTAGAGAAAGTTTTCCTCTTTGTCGAATAGTAATCGACATTCCAAAATCCCCATAAGACAACTTATAAAGCTCCATTTGTGAGCTTAACAAATCTTGCATCGGGTCAATGTTAAAAGCATTCCTTGATTAACTTCAGCTTGCTTACTAAGATCCAGTCTAAAATAAATACTAGGATTTAAAAATGCCCCAATTGCAAATAACAGAGAAGAAAGTTGTCTTTCCCTTCTCTCATTAATGATTGAAAGATATGGCGTGTACAAAGAAGGCCTATGTTTCATATTAGCCTTAATTGCTTTCGTTACTCTATCCAAGGCATCAAAAATATAACCCATTGTTGGCTTTTCTTTACTATTAGCCAACCGAAGCACCCTCACCAAAGGCTCACAAACTCGGATAACAAATTGACACTGAGACCAAAATTCTCTATCTTCTAGTGTAATATTACAAACCTCCACTCCAGCATTAGACCTAGCATGCTGAGATGCAATTCACTTATCACTTGTAAACATTTGTCTTAACTCTTTCTTCAAAGAAACAAAAGACTGAAGTGATAAGAAATTTGTTGCAAATCTTGTCATATCAGGGCAAAAAAAATTCCTACCACTAGTAAATTCCATTCTCATCAAGTTCAACACACTGCATGATTATAAATGAACTTTATCACCTTTTTAGATTTCTACATAGTCTTATCAATAACAGGAAAATACCAAGAATCCCATATATTCTCCAGCATTAGGTCAATGCAATGTGTAACGCAAGGAATCCAAAAAAATGAATTTTATGTATTCTACAGCCTTTTTCTTGCCGCTTTATAAGCGAAATCATTATCAGTAAAAAACTGAACAATGTTTTCTGGCCCTTCTTCTTTCACAACTTCATCAAATATCCTAAACAAAGTTGCAACATTTTTAAGCAGGCCAAATGCATCAATAGATTTCAAAAATATAGAGCCATTTGTAAAATAAACCAAAAAATTAATAATAAGATCTTATCTCCTATTTATCCAACCATCACACATGATTAAACATCCATAAATACCCCAATTCACTCTTCTTTCGGCCAAATAACTTATAATTTCAGAAACATAACAACTCAGAAGTTTACTTCTTAAGTCATCAATTGAAGGACCTTTGTATCTCAGACCCTAAGAGTTATTGCATCCATCATAGGTTGATAATAATAAGACTGAGAAGCATTAAATGACGAACCTTTATCATACCACCATCTAGCTACTGCTATATCGACATTGTGAGCTGCATCTCTTGATTGTATTACACTTCGAATTGAAGGTTAGGCTTCAGGGATTGTTCATAGTGCAAAGAAACTAGTATGCCTTCTTCTCTTCCTCACATCAAGTTGAGATACTTTTTCTTGACCCTAAGATGGAACACTATCAGTACCACTACCACCTTCAACATTCCATAATCACCATAGAAACTAGAAAATGAACTTGCACTACCAATTTCAAAATTCAACCTTTCCTTTTTATCTCTCTCATGCTGATATTCATCAAGCAACCCCAGTTAAATGCTTCTTCAATTAGGTGATTCCTCCTCCTTTCAAATGCTTCTTACAAAACAAGCAAATTGTATAATTCTTCATACCTGGGACTAATGCAGCATAAGCCTAAGTTGGATCATTATACCTTCCTAAAGTAGTTTGATCAGGAGTAGTTGAACTTCTTTCCATTTAGAAGATATTAATCCTTTAGTAGTTTTATCAAAAAAATTAACCAAACCAACCAGGCAACCAAAAATTTCACAAAAGACTTCAAATCCTTCTCCACCAATTGCCAATTTCAAATCCATCTCCAACACTTCAACACAAACAATTTACCAGAAATTCTTCACAATTTCATTCCTCATAGTTACAACACAAAATCACAAACAATTAACACAAACATTCTAACAAAATTTGGGAAAAAAAACACATCCAAAAATCACAATTTCACAATATATTCAGTGATGACTAATGGGTTAGGTCCAGATCTGGGCATTATTCCTAGATCTGTCGGTTGTTATTGGTGGTCGTTGAAGGTGGCGAACCACGACAGGTGGAGCTGGCAAGGTGGCTACCTGCTACCCACGACTGAGCTGGCGAACTGGCAAATGTCAAGTGGTGGAGGAGTAGTCAACCAAAGCTAGAGAGGACAACGAACTGCCGAGATGGAAGAGGATGAAAAAATTCCTACAATCATAGGTAAATGTTTTTTAAAGGCACAATAATTAAAGTGATAGACGATATGTTTTAGTTTCTATTTTATATGTAAAAAATCATAGGACTTAAATACCTTAAGAATTTGTATATTAGTGTTTTTGATTTTGATAATTTGTTTAATGCATATAGAAAAGTGGCTTTTGGCAAGATTTATAGGCATAATGGGTTTTTATTTAGAGAAAACTAATTATACGTGCCTAAAAGTTTGTTGTATGATTTGTTTATTAAGAAAGCTCATTTAGGAGGTTTGATAAGGCATTCTAGTATCTCTAAGAATTTGAATGTATTTCATGAACATTTCTTTTAGCCTAATATGAAATGTTATGTTGAAATATTTTATAAGATGTACATTACATGTAAACATGTTAAGTTTAAAGTTAAACCTCATGGGTTGTACACTCCTTTTCCTATACCTAAACATCTTTAAATTGATATTTCTACATATTCTATAATGGGTTTGCCTAGATAAAAAAGGGGCAATAATTTTCTATATGTGGCTTTTGATAGGTTTTATAAGATGGCATATTTCATTAAATATCATAAAACTAATGATGCATCCATATTTCTTTTTTGTATTCCAAGGAGGTTATAAAATTACATGGCATTTATAGAAGTATTGTCTATGACCATTTGTAGAAGGGAACTTTAAGATTTATTTTAGGAGGCTTATTGGACCTAAAAGAAGACAAGAAATTGGTTAACTTGATTTAAGATAATTTTGGGAAAGATTTGTAGGCTTAAGACTCATCTTGGCTGAGCACAATCTAAAAAAGATCAAATAACAACCTATGTTTCTCCTAAGAAGTGAGAAGATTGGATACAACTCACACATGTGTGTTTTTAACCCATGCTCCTCGGTAGACATAGGAGTTATAGTTCCAATGTCAAACATAATACTTTTGTGACAACGTGTATCGAGTGCATTGCAAAATTTACCTGACTTTGTATACTAAAATTTGTAGTTAAGGTAAGTTGGTATCTAATCTATAGGGAATGTTCGGTTAATTTCCATAATGAAATTAAATGATGCAAGGAAAATATAAAAGGGGGGAGTGGACGTTGGATTTTTAGCAATTTAGAAAATAAAATAAAAGTAAACTCTTGAAAACAAATTAAGACAAGCAATTGAAAATGATTGAGGTGTTGAGTATGAGTAAGGTCTGATTCTAGGGTCAATCTCGACCTAAACACGATCAGGCATTTTCCATCATCCTAACGTCTTTACACCTCTCTTCGTACTATTAATATGAGACTAAAAGAACACTCTACTAATCTTGATTTTCCCTTAGGTTGTGTTTAATTAAGATATAATCATTAATTAAACCTAACTACTGAATAACCTGGGATACGACCAATATAGGCAATAACCTTATACATTTGGGTTATCTAACCTAAGTTATGTTGTTCCTAATGATTCACAATCATTAAAAGCTGCTAGCAAACATCATGTAACAATTATGGAATACATTCAACATTATAGCAATAGGTTCAAAATAGAAAATCAAAATAATGCACTAAGATCATCTAATCAAAACCCTACTCAATCAACACAAACAACACAATAATCTAAAAAGAGATTACAACGTTAAAAGAATGAAATAGCTTAACCATAACTTGGTTTTGATATCCCTATTAAACTAGCATTAGGAAGTTAGCCTTCCATCTCCATCTTCAAGCTCCTATCGTTGGCCATCCTCTCCATCACCACTGTCGGTGATGAAGAATAAAGAAAAACTAAAGAGAAAATGAGAGAAAAATGTCAGCTAGGTTATTTCTCGAATGTCTTTCTATCATCACTCTCTTTTGCTTTTATAGTAAAATTTAGGTTTAAAATCGAGTGACACCTGGGGCAGGACACCTAACTTTCTCACGCTAGATGTGAGAAATCCTGACCGTGCATGGCTCTCTCACAGTCATGCATGGCCATGCATGACCCTCTCATGACAGTGAGAGATATCTTACGCCCATGTAATCCAATATTTGGCCATAAGACTTCTCCTTTCTTTGTTCTTCATTTGACGTTCTCTCTTGCCTCTTCTTCGTTCAATCCTTTTCTTCTTCATGCTTCATGAATCAATAAAATATGAAAATTGAGAAGCATCACCATACATCCTCCAAATCCAAATGGGATAGCTAATACCAGTGCTATAGTCAATCGGTTTTTTAATTCCTCAAAACTCCTTTGGCATCCATCTGTCTATCTAAAAGGTACATTCTTCCTTAGAAGTTTTGTCAAAAGGGCTAAGATCACTCAAAACCCCTCGAAAAACCTCCTGTAATAACCTGCTAGTCTAAAAAAACTCTGAATCTCAGATACATTGGTAGGGTTTCCCACTTCATCACTGCCTCAACTTTCTTTGTGCCTACCTGTATGCCCTATCTAGATACTATATGACCCAAAAATACCGCTTAATTAAGCCAAAATTCACACTTATTGAACTTGGTGTACAATTACTTCTCTCTCATTATCTGTAAGACTAACATCAAGTGCTCAGAATGTTCCTCTCTACTCTTCGAGTACACTAGAATATCATCTATGAATACAATCACAAAGTGATCTAAGTAAGGCTAAAATACCCTGTTCATTAGCCCAAAAGGCATCACCAAAAACTCAAACTATCCATATTTGGTCCTGAATGCACTGTTTGGTACATCGGCCTCTCCTATTTTTAGCTAGTAGTACCCTAACTTCAAATCCAATTTAGTAAACATCTGAGCTCCCTATAACTGATCAAGTAAATCTTCTATTCTCGGTAAGGTACATTTATTCTTCACTATCACCAGATTTAGTTGCTTGCAATCTATGCATAATCTCAAAGTCCTATTCTTCTTCTTCATAAAAAAAATGGAGCTCCCAAGGTGCACACTGGGTTTGATAAAACCCTTATCCAACAACTCCAGTAATTGATTCTTAAGTTCCTTAAGTTTCACAGGTATCATCCTATACGAAGGAGCCGATATAGGAGCAGTACGTAGAACAAGGTAGATAGTAAACTATGTTTCCCTATTTGGGTGTAATCCGGATAATTGAGTGGGAAAAACATCTAAGAAATCCCTAACAACAAGAATATCTTGTACTATCTGCTCAGTTTGAGAATCAGTCATATAGGCTAGATAAGCCTCACATCTACCTCGAATCAAGCTAAAAGCACTCATTGATGAAGTCAATCTGGCACTACTTGAATAACACCTCGAAATATTATTCTTGGTTGATTACAAGATTCAATAATGACTTCTTTAGTGTAACAATTCATTACAACCCTATATGCAGTAAGCCAATTCATACCTAAGATGAGGTCTATCTATTTTAACTATAGCACTATCAAATTAGCTTTTAACTTAACCTGGTTAACCCGAATAATACACCCTTTACACAATCACTATAGTACTACCTACCGGAGTACTCACCACTAAGTCACATTTCAACATCTATCTCTCACAATGTAGTTTAGATGCCAAAAGTGATGTGATAAATGAATGTGAAAATCCTGGATCTAACAACGCAAATGCCTCAAAATGAAAGAAATGTAACACAACTACAACAACATCTGAAGAATTCTATGCCTCCTATTTGGTAATAGCAAAGTTCCTAGACTAGGACTACAATTAGTTACTCCGCACCTTAGTTCTAACATTAAGACCTATTGAGCTTGTTTTACCCCTACCTCCGCTTCTCTATCCTGCTCCACTAGCTCTACTTTGTTGGACAGTCATCTCAGTCATTAATCCTCCTCTCACTTTATACTGTGCTCCCAAAATCGCAGGACATTCTCTAGTCTAATGCTCAAAAAAGCCATAACTCAAGCAAGCTTCCAATACCTCCTTTCTATCCTCTTAGGAATTCTCTGAGGCATTTGGTGAGACTGGGGTATTGGGGACTCCCTATTGGCTCTTATAGACTTAAGTTCAGCTAATTCTGTTACTCGATCTCCTATAGTAGATGACCTATAACAAAAAATAGTTGTGATCACTATTTAAGTCTCTCACAAGATGTCATATTTAAACTCTTATATACGTCCTTAAGGATGCCAAACTATGCTTTGATACCAAAATTGTAACATACCATTTCTATAAAGCATATGCCTGAATATCCAGAGGATATTTGAGAACATACCTTATGAGAATAACATGTTAAAATAGTCACATTAACTTATAATGGCATCACACGAACATAAGTATTCAAAATGATCATATCTCCTCATTTCATTCACAAAATAAACTTAGTTGCATTGTACCATTACAATTCATATCCATGTGTTTACATTACATAACATTTGAGAGTTTACAACTCCATACAAAATGTTAACATAAAATGAGAAGCTAAATAAGCACATCCTAACTAGACTCCTCAGATATCAGCTAGCCAGACCTTTGAGCCATTCTTATTCTAAAAATGACAGTACTAGAATTCTACGTAGTTGCTTTAAAAGCTAGAACTCCCTTGTACCTGAAAATCAACGCTGCAATTTTGATGAGTTTTCAAACTTAGTGAGCAAACCATCATCGATGTGCTCACTCTGATCAAATCACAAAGTCAAGTAGATAATCAATTTCAAGAAGTTTAACACATCATCTAGTATCAAATCCCATATCACATATTATCATATTTCATCAAGTACAAGTACAGCTTGTATATAAACATTTCATAACACTATTCCAAAACAATCCATTAATTCATCTCAGTCATTCATATGATACATGTACATGTATACATACATATATATATATATATATATACACATACATACATATATATACATACATACATATATATATATGTATGTATATATATATATACACAAATGCACACGTGACTCCATTTTTATTTTATTTTGTTGTGACCGAGAGTCTATTTGCTGTCTCATATCTGTTGTGGATACTAGGCTCCCTTCATTGACTGTCACATATCTGTTGCAGATACCAAGTTCATTATTAACTGAGCATGTGGCTTTTTGCACATAATTCCTGAGCGTAAAGCTTTTTCTCAAGTTGGTCACTACGGTCACAACTCCTTTATCTGATCATACATATCAATGTAATGGAATGCATCAATTCATATAATATGCTATCAATACTTTTCATTCAACGTTTTCATGTCATTTATCATATTCTTCGGACCTGAGTCTGACATTTAACATTTAGTTAAGTACACATTCCATATTACACATACAATTTGAAAACACTTCCATATCCAATTCCAAGTATCAAACTCCTCATACCAACAATATCCGTAATCATGATAATCATATAAGTAACCATTCAATAACTGAAAGTTAACCAAAAAACAATTTAATCATAGTGAGAAACATCTAGGTTAACTCACAGTATGCTTCAGATAATCTATTGTCTTTATGATTTGGCAATGTTTGGATATTCAGGCAATCTATAGAAGTGTTATGTTACATTAATATCTATTATATTCCACTCAAATGTTAGATCATTTAAGGTTTAAGCTATCTAGTGAGTTTTTTTGGAAAGTCTATTTTCCTTGATGAAACAATGATAACTATAAAGAGGGTTAACTATTTAAGATTATGTATACTTATATGCGTTGATCAAAAGCTTCCATATGTCATTCCTCTTTTAAGGTCAGATGAATATGATTATTTGTTTGAATATATTTTCCATTACCTACTATTAAAAACTTGTGGCAAGAAACTTAAGAGGAACCTAAAAGCTTAAATGCAAAAAATTCCTAGCTAGTAAGTATGACAAGTTATTGCAAAAGGAAATAAATGAGGGTGACATTGTAAAGCTACGTCAGGTGAGGAGAACATGAGTGATAAAATTTAAGAGGAAGTTAGAAAAATTAGTAAGGTACAAATTGCTTTAGCTCAATCTACTAAAGGCATTGATAACTTCAACACTTTGGATATGGTTGCAACCACTTTATTCTAAGATCACCACCATTATATAAATCACCACCCTGAGGAAGTTTGAGGGCTTAATAGCCCTACAAAACAAAAATCTATACTTGAATATCTTAATTTTGTCACACCAGATAGGTTTATTGAAAAGTAAATTATCAAAGAAATAAATGCAAGAATATAACTTTTTTAAAAAAGAAGGATTAGAAAGTAATGAATAATAACTAATGGCATTACTATAGCAGAATACTTGTGGTTTTTGATCTTGAAAATTTTGATGTAATCCACTCCATCATCTCAAACTAACTCACCTAGCCTTGTGGAACAAGTTAAGGGATATAGACTCCTCAATTACTACCTTTTGTATAATTATAGGAGACTATAATAGTATCATCCACCCATTACAAGTAAAATAGAATTTTAGATTATAAACTACATTGAGGACCTCAAGAATTTTGTTGTTGATCTATATAAGTGACAATCCTAAAAAGAAGGGGGGTTTTTACCTTATTCACAAAATAAAAAGGCCAATTATGTTTGAGAAAAAATTTGCTAGATAATTTGTTAATTATCAATAGATAATGGATTTCCCAGTAGTAAATCTTCTTTCCTAAATCCACATTTCTCCAATCACATATGACTCCTAACATATAACTTGAATAATTAAAGAGGAATCAATTTATTTTTTATTCTAATAAATTTATAGCTAATTCAGAGGAATCTGAGAAGGCAATTATGAAAAGCCTTAATTTACAGATTCATAGGCACAAAACATATATCTATATGAGAAAATTGTAGTTTATGAAAGAAACACTAAAGAAGTTTAGTAAACAACAAATCAATAACACTATACAAGTTTTTACTAAGAGAATAGCTTTCCAGTATTCAATGTCAGTTGTACTGAAATCCAACTGATGCCAGACAGTAAACTCAAGAGAAGATTACTTTAGCCATGTATAAATGATGTGCAAAAGTTAATAACTCTTTATTCAATGAAGATCATGCATTCTTTAGCTCAAAGGGGGTGATATGAATTCCAATTTTTTTAAAATTAATATTGGCTAAGAAAATGCAATTAGAACTTCCTCTCTAATGGGAGACAATTGATCCATTTTCGAAACTCAAGTTTCACTAAAATAGGAGGCTATCAATTACTTATCTATTGCATATGGATCCTCTAATTATAGTAACAACTTAGTGGCTTTTCTTAAAGAAATTATCAAGGAATAAATTTCCATTCTAGAGGTTGATTTCCTAATTAGACTTTTTAATACTCTTGATGTAGACGGAGCTTTATTTGAACTTTATCCTTACAAAACTCTAGTAGTAAAAGGCCTTAATATTTGATTTTTAAAAAAAATGTTTAACCTTCGATCAAAGACTTATTTACAAATGATGTATTGGAGCTCCTTAAACATGGAAAAATGTTGAAAGAGCTAAAAAGAAAAGTCTAACCTTGAAGGAATTTAGACCTATTTCATCTTGTAACTCTATAAAATCATTTCCAAATTAATCTTATATAGAATTAAGTTTGTTTCATCTCATTTTATTGATTCCATTTAAAGGCATTCATTAAGGGGATAATTAGAGATAACAAATTTGTTACTTAATAACTCTTTAAAAACCATAATAGAAAGCATTTAAGGCAATAGTTTGCTATTAAAATTGATTTTCATAAAGCTTTAGACACCATGAAATTTATCGTAAATATATTAAAAGTTTTTAGTTTCCCTGATATATTTGTGAGTTGGATTAAGCAATATGTTTCATATGTTCCCGATTACATCCTTGCTAATTGTGAACTTTCCAACAAGATAAAAGGTACAGAAAGGTTTTACGCAAAGAGATCCACTATCTTCTTACCGCTTTACCATATCAATGGAGGTCCTTTCTAGAGTCCTCAACTAGAACATTCTCCAGAAAAGAAAATTCAGGTATCATTCCAATTTTAAAAAGTTGGGCATTGTTAATCTCTTATTTACATGTGATCTCATTTTATTTCCAAAGATAAAGCTTGCTCATTCATCATTCTATTGGCAACATTAGACTTGTACAAGGAAATCTTAATAATTTATATTAATAAAGATAAAAATGTCTTATTGATCTCCTTAGGTGTTATATAGACTAGATTAGTTATTTATAAGCTTGAATTTGAGTAAGCTTCCCATCATATATGTAGGAAATAGGTTTCAATTTGAGCAAGCTTCCCATCACATATCTAGGAATCCTTATACCTTCCAAAAGACCTACTTATGCAAAGTTTCAATAACTAATACAATGGGTTCAAAAGAGGATTTCCAATTAATGCAACAAGATCTTTTCTTTTGCTAGTATAATTTAATTAATAAACTCAGTGATAGACAATGTTAATTTTTTTAGTCTGTTCACATTTTTATTATTAAGAATGTGATCACATTAGTGGAGAAACTCGTGAGACAATTCCTATAGGAGGGAGACATAATAAAGCATGCTATAACAAAAGTAAAAATGGTATCATCTTTACCTTCCTAAGTAACAACTAGCACTAATTCCCATAAGTACTATTAACAAAATTCTCCTCACTAAAAAGATCTGGAGAATTTTAACGTCAAACAGGCATTACGGGTTAAATGACTTCACATAGCTTCATGCATATTATCTAAACAAAGAGAGTTTTAGTGTGTTCAACCTAAGTATAATTCCTCATGTACATTAGTGAACATACTCAAATTAAGAGAAAGTGTTAAATTTAACTTCCTCACTAAAATAAGAGATTAAAATACCTCCCACATCTAGCATGACTAATGGACAAACTTAGGGCTACTCAGTATAATCATTGGATTATTTACTCTGAGAAACTCCGTCCTTGATTTAGCTTTGGTAGGTTAGGCTTTGAGAAATCCTCATCTATATTTGTACTAAATGCCTAAAACAACACTTATTAAGTAGATCTTTAACGTTAATTTTAACCCTAAATAGGGGGACTTAATAAGATCAACAAAAACATTCCTGAGGTATCTTCTTTAACCTCTCTTGTATAAACTTATTAATGTCCTCTTCCCTAAAAACAAGCTGGAACAAGTGTGAAAAAACAAGTAAATCCTAGAGTATCTTTCATTCTCTATTTGGAATTCAAAAATGGGCCGTAATTCAATAGATTTTTTAAAAATTCTTAATGCTCTTACAACCTGTGTTCTATATAATGTTAAACTTGAAATTGATTAATGCCTATTTTTAAGTGTAGATACTCATAATCTATCTAGAAGTAGATACAAGATCTTTGCAATATGAATCCTTTAGGAAGTATTATGTTAGAGCTCGATAATTGGCTTTTCAGGAGACACTCTATGAAGAAGGAAGATCTTATAATGTAGAAAATTGTACTTAGAAATATGGTATATGTTTTATAGATTGAAAGGGATAGCAGAATTTTCAAAGGAAGGAACTCTAGGATACCTCGCTTCTACAGGGTCTATTTCACAACACAAGGAAGCATTTAATTAAATATAGACTAAACAATAGTTATAGCCATTCCATTTTCATAGATTTTTCCATTACAAGACTAAGAAAATAAAGCTTGCGTTTCACTTTTTAGCAATCCTAGTCCTTAAGTACTAAGTGGGTCTTAGTATGGCAATTAACATCTAGTTAAGCAGGTTTGCCTTATATGAAAAATGAAATTTATACTAACTTCTTAGTGTAATTACTTCCCTATTAAAACTTTATACTTGTAAATATTGTTTTATCGATGACATTTTTTACTTTCTAAAAAAAGCATACAATATGCAACTCGATAGTGGCTTAGGTAGTGCCACCTTTTAGACTTCCTCAATGCCACATGGTCTCTCTCTGACTTATATTCTAAGTTATGCATTCTTTTTAGCTTTATTAGTATTGGAGAGAAACTTATATAAGGTGATGCATGCTAGACATACATTAATCTTTAAAATTATTTTTATAGCATGGTGTTTGTATTTCTACCTCTTCAAGGAAAAGGAGTTAATTCGGAAAACAATTAGAGGAAATTTGGAAGAATTGAAGAATGTCACTATGGTAAGGTCATGTTCTATAATAGTCATTTTTATTTCTCCTTCAAAACCCTACACAATCTCTTGTTACCCCCTCTATCAAGAAACACGACACCTATTTTCGTCATTTTGGTCTTATGTTAGTGGTGAAGATTTATGAAAAAGTTATAGAATGTACCAAACATAACACAACCTGCTACACAAACCTATGTTAGGGGTATATAACTCATAAAAGATTATGATTTCTAATAAAAAAAGGTTAGGAAGAAAAAAATAGAGGAGCTTTTTGGCTAATAAAAAGTTAGAATGCATTGGAAAGTAATTAAAAAACCACTTTACATTGATTTTTTATCAAGACTAAGTTAACCTTGGAAGATAAACAAGATTTCAACAAAAACATATCAAAGATTCAAGATTTATGACTCATCAAAATGATATATTACTCCTGTTTTCTAGATATTATTCTTTTTTTAATTGTGAACTAATTACGATATAAATTTAGGTAGATAGGCCCTAAGGTTTATATATTGAATTGATCTCTAGTTTAATGAAGTTCTAGCTTTCTTGATATCTATCCAGGCTCTTATAATTGATTAAAGTGAAGGAGGGAAAGTGGAAGATTCAATTATTTAACTCATGCATTGAGATTCGAGAGACGAGATGTGTGGTAAGATCATAACATAGGTAAAAAGGTTAACTATGAGTTATATGTGATAAAGTCGAAAGATCTTCCTAAACCAGGGTAAAACCTATTGAGAGATAATTTAACAGGGATTTCAATTAACTAATTGTTACATGTATTGAGAGAGAATATAATCTAAAATATTCTTTCTAATTTAAGAAACTATAGTCAATCATTAATTTAAGGTGAAAGTTTAATATAGAGAAGTCCTAAATCTAGTTATTCACGTATTGATTTGTTCTTAATCATTCCTTTGTTTTCGTGTTTAGAGTTATTATTTATTATCTTCATCTTTAATATATCTTAAATAAATGATCTAGCTTATTAAATTTGTAAATGGTTGGTAGTTAATCAATAATAATCATGACAATAACTTATACTCACATATCCTAGATACAGATACATCATATGCTTGCTAAAAGATAAATTATCAAGTTTTTTGTTTCGTTTCATGGTATTATGCATTGACATTGATATATTTGCAAACTGAATAGACTATATAATTTTTATTCATTTTATTCTTGTTTTATTATTATTTTTTAGTTAATTTTCTATATTCCTCCTTTTTTTAGCTTACTTCTTGTATGTTTAAGTCTAGCAATCTTAGAAATCTTATTGAGCTAGAACCTAAGATCGAGAGAACTTTACACCTTAAAAGAAGGCCTCAAAAGAGAGTATAAGATAAGAAAGTTAAGATAACTATAGACAACATTAGGTGCCTGAAAGATTTTGCCAAATCAAATGACCAAGGTGTTAGTTTAGGCATCATGAGGCCTAGTATTGAAGTCACAAACTTTAATATAAAACCCTCATTTCTCTTCATAGTGTGGCAAAATTAATTTGAAGGATTACCACTTAAAGACCATGACATGCATATATTAATATTTTTAAAGTATTACGACACACTTAAGCTGAAGTTGACCCCTTTCTCATAAAGGGATAAAGTGAGAATTTGGTTGCAAACCCTACTAGTAGGATCAATCACCATATAGGATCAACTTTCCTATTATTTCTTGTCTAACTACTTTCCACCAGGTAAGATTGCAAAGATAAGGGATCAAATTGTCACTTTTTTCCTAGAGGGAAGCTAAATCAATATGTGAGGCTTAGGACAGGTATAAGGAGATGTTAACTTTTCTCCCTCATCATAGATTAAGGAAATGGTTAATAGTGTAGAGTCTTTATAATAGGATGACTTACAACATAAAGATCTGTGTAGATGCAATTACTTCTGGGGCTCTCATTGATAAAGTTATATATTAAGCACATAATCTAATAAAGGGCATGGTTTAGAACCATTACTAATGGTTTAGTGAGAGAGCCACTTTGAAGAATGTTCCAAGTAAGTATGATCAATACACCTTAAATCTTCTTTCTATAAAGTTATACAATTCATCTAAAAATTTTGACCATATGAATGTTAACTTTATTGGTGCTTCTAACATGATTTATGACATATGTGGATCTCTGGAATATTTAGCTATAAATTATCAATTGGGCTGTTAAATAGTTTAACTTCATCAGTAACCTTAACTAAAAGAATGATCCTTCTTTTTCACACTATATAAACTTAGTTAAAGGAACCATCTAAAGTTTTGTCCTATAAAAACAGGTTCAATCATATCCCTCAAAATAATAAGCAACAATCTAATTTCCAACTTAGACCTTACAACCCTCATCATTAAAAGCCTAACCTAAAGTCTTATCATAAAGAACTTCCTAAATAAATAAACTAAAAAAATAAGGATTTCAAGGAAGAAATTAGGAAGATCAACTCTAACATAGATTTTATTGCCACACACAGTAAGATGTTTGTAGCCCAAATTGCCCAACAGACTAGTGCCTTTATAAGACCACTTGTTCAACTACCTAGAAAACATGAGATTCCGAACGAGAATTGTAATTTTATGATGTTAAGGAGTGATGAATTGTTAGAGCTCTAAATTAGTGAAGATTAAGAGTGAGAGCAACGAAGGAGGAAAGGCACGTATTAAAGAGAAAGAAATTAAAGGAAATAAAGTTAAAGAGGATGAAGACTATAAATATATATACCCCTACACCTCAGAAGCTTCGTATACATTTTCCCCAAAAGTTGGTTAAGGTAAATTTAGAGAAGGAATTTGGAACTTTTTAAAAGTTCTTTAAAAGTTATATTTAAAAATTCCTTTTACTAATGCTTTAAAATATATACCTTCTTACCTTAGTTTTTTAAAGAAAACCTTATCCTAAAAGAGAAGGCTTGAGGAATATAAAGCCATAACTTCATTCAAAAAGTTAAAAATATGACTCAAAATGGACTACCTCTAAAACTTAAAGTCCTAAGAAGCTTTTATGATCCTTTTTTTTATAGGAAAGTTAAGTTTCGACAAAGTTTTATGTGATTTAAGGGTGAGAATCAACCTTATGCCTCTATCTATTTATAAGAAGCTCGATGTTGGAAACTTGAGACCTACCAATTTTTTATTGCAATTAGAAAATCTCTTTGTTAAGTAACCATTAGGTATATTAGAATATTTAAGCACAAATTTTGGTAAGTTTCTCATTTATGTCAAATTTATTTTTAGATGTGGTTATTGAGAAAGTTTTATATATAATAAAACTCTCAATACTCGTAAGTATGCAAATCATATCTTGTAGTATAAGAGGTTATCGTTCCCACGGGAACTTTACAATAGCTAAAAATTTCAACCTAAATTTTTCTAAAGTATTTAAATTTTGATTTGAATTAAATTTAAATAACATAAATTGAAATAAATGAATAAAAGAAACAATTAAACAATTAAATAGCGAAGTCAACTATTAATTAAAATTAGAGTTTTATCAAGATTGAATACTTAGGAACTCCTCTTTCTTTATTTTATTTCCTTTAATCTTGCTTATTCAATATATTTCGTAAGGTTTGATTACTCTCTCCCAAGATCTAATCAATTAAACCTAATCGAATTTGAAATTCACATATTTGTAACCTCTCAATTCATAAAACTATTCCTAACTTCTTTGATTAGACCTAAAACAATCTAGTGGACAATTAATTTCACAGCTAAGATTTTTCTTTAATTGATTGTTAATTTGATAATTATAGATCTATTAAACTACCAACTCTTGTTTTACAACCTAACAATGATTACTTTAACTCAGTCTCTCGATTTGTTGTCAAGTTTAAGCATGAACAATTATCACAAATATCAAAAAATATATTGAATTCAATAATAATTAAAAATAACAAAATTTTTCCAAAATTTTTCCTAATTTGAATTTAGAAATCCATGAACATGTCTAACATTAAAAAATATATTTAATAATAATTAAAATACAAAATAATTCCTTAATAATTCCTAATCTGAATTTAGAAATCCATAAACATGTTTAACAGTAATAAAATCATTTACACATCAAGGATAATGAAACAACTAAAGGAAAAATATAAAAATTTCATTGGAGCCTTGATTTGGAATGTTGGAATTTCTTGATGTTCTTCTTAATCTCAATACTTTTGATCCACTATGATTCAATGGGTGCTATTTTTTTATTGTATTTCATGTTCTTAAATAGTGCTTTAGGGGTGGTGATTAGGGTTTTTCCACTTTGTTCAGTTCCAACTCAACCCCAAGCCCTAAAAAACATAAAAACGTGCACCTAGAAATCTCCTATCATAATCGTGACCTTAGAGTCACGATCATGCACCTACTATTTTCCTCTATATCACAATCTTGCTCCTTGAGGCATGATCGTGACAGAGACAATACAACCCCTTACAAACCTGTAACAATTGTGTTCCTTGAGGTATAATAGTGACACCTTCAAGCTTCCTCCATCTTCTTTGTTCTTCAATTTCTTGATTTCGAGCACTCACAAACACATCAAACACCTCATGAAACATAAAATTAAGATTCAATTCTTTCTCTAAACAAATCAAACACTTAAAATACATACAAACAATGACAATAACACAATTATGAGCCTATACACATGACAATCGTCTAAGAAATACTTGAAAACACACTTATTTATGAAAACATAATATAATCTACACCTATCAACATCTCCATATTTAAACCTTTGCTTGTCGTCAAGAAAAACTTAAAACAAAAAAATCACAAAAAACATATAATCATTCTATCATGTAACAATACAATAATGGTAAAATGGTATCAAATCTTACGGAATGAATTTAATCTCAAACACCAATCACTCAAAATGTGCGAACATACTAACTTATTCCTTTCATGTTTAAGTGTGTTGGTTTAAATATAAATATATCAATCAAAATTTTAACACCCTAGTCATACACTTAGCGTGCATTTAGTATTATTGATCAATTAAAAAGGCAAATTATCACTAAGTAACCTTTCACGAAAATTCTTGTTATTTCTAAAAGATCAGTAGGTTTATTAATTGTAACACCATTTTTAAAAATATTCTTTAATGATAGCCTAGTCTTTTGATGCGAAGGCAAACACCTTATCATGAATGTCCCTCGATTACTGAACTAGATCATGCTTTTATTTAGCTTGGTTGAAGTTTCATTCTAGCCTTTTGATGCTAAGACAAAATTTTTGTATTGAATAGCCCTAGTTACTTAGTTATATCATAACTCTCAAATGGCTAACAATGCTATTCTTAACCCAATTTTCTTTAAAATGGCCAACAAGATGGTTTTTATTTAACATAATTTTTTTCAATTTCTTGGCCTACCTCAATTCCTTTTAGTCAATCACTCTCATGAAAGTATGCTAATAATGCTAATCACTTCAATTAAATTTATTGTAAATGTATACAAACAAATGTCATAAAGTCAAAAAAAAGTTTCATATTCTAATTAACATACGTATTCATCCCCAAAGACAAAACACAAAATTCATATGTTACTATGCCTTTGCAATTTAAATGACCATGGTCAAAGCTAAACTAATTCCATTCAATTTTTCCCATTAACATGTTCACACAATGAATATATTATGAACAAAATATTTACATATGTTAACTTAATCAAAAACTAAATTGTAAAATTCACATATAGTTGATATAAGTGAAAATTTCGTACACAAATGATATGAAATTACATATACATCCTCACACTTGAACCACACATTGTCCTTAATGTGAGAAAAAAATAATACAAATAAAGATAAATAAAATCAATGAAAAAGTTACAGCAAGAACACTTTGAGTGTCTCGATGGTGATTTTAACGGTGATGGAATTTGGATACATTATATGCCATAAAATTTTGGCAAGTCACTCCTTACAAAATAAACATAAAAAAGTACCAAATACTTTATCAAATCAAAAATTCCATTTAAGTTCAATAATGCCCTTTTTGATAACAAACTATCAATTAAATAAGGAATGATGAAACTCCCAGTAGTTTATCCTATAAGTAGGTGAATTTCTCTTCTTCTTTCTCATTCACCTTTGTCCCCTCTTCTTCATCTGCTTCTTGAACAAAGACTTATATTTTTCAACCTTTATTACCTCTATCATATGTTTCACTACCTCTTCTTCATCCTTTGAAGATTCAACCACATCAATTCTCATGAATGAGCTTCCCTCCTTCGGGTATTTTTCATATTGAATTCTAATTGTTCATCACCAATCTGAAGGATAAGTTTGTCACCATGGACATATACCAAAGCTCTTCTAGTGTTCAAAAAGGGTCTACCAAGAATCAGTTGACAATTTTGATCATCTTCAAAGTCTATCACGACAAAATCCACAAGATTGATAAACTTGTCCAATCTTATAGGCACATCCTCCATAACGCCAAATGGTTTCTTTATTGATTGATATACCAACTAAATAATCATAGAAGTTGGATTTACATCACATAGTCCTAATTTCTTGAAAATTCTCAAAGGAATAGGATTAATACTTACACTTAAGTCACATAAGCATTTAGACAATTCTAAATTGCCAAATACATAGGGTATAGTAAAATTCCCTAGATCTGTTAACTGTGAGGGCATGTGGTTTCGTAATTATGAAGCTACAGCTTTCTGTCATGGAGACCATTTGAATATCATCATCCTAATTCTCCTTGCTTGATAATATGTCTTTAAGAAACTTTGTGTACATGGGTATTCTCCCCAATGCTTCCATAACGGTAAGGTAATCTACAATTTCTTCAATTTTTATATGAATGTTGCAAATTGTATACCCAATTTGTTTTTTTGAAGTCCAATGGTATTTTTAGTGGTTAAGGAAAAGAAATAATATAGGGACGATCCTTAATCTTTTCTTCATCTTTCTTCTAGTTCTTTTGGTCTTTTACAAGATGGGTTTTAGCTTGTTTTTCTACTAGCTCTTCTGACTCTTCCCTACTCCTAAGTGTGATAGCATTAAATTGATCCTTTGATTTTAGTTCCGTATTGCTCAGAGGGCTTCCTACACTTCTTGTAGCTAATGTATTGGCAAGCTAATCCACTTGAACCTCTAGATTTTGAATAGAAGAGGCATGAGCCTTCCCTACTTGCTTAAATTACCCTCCTATCCTCTTCTAAGCCTCTTCTATACTCGTAAGCTTGTCAATGAACTTGTCCAATTTTGAATCACTTACAATGGACTTATCTTTTTGAAATCCTGGTGGATCTTGATTTCTCATATAAGTCCCTGCATTATTAGATCAAAAGAAATTTCAATGGTTTTACCACCCAATTTTGTGTGATTTTGAATAAGGATTGTTAGCTCCTTGACCATATTGTGCTCCTATGAAGTTGGATTGTTGCATCTTGTTGTATTCCATTAGGAAGCAATTATCTGTGATATGACTCTCTTGTTCTCATAGCTGGTAACCATGCTAATTTGCTTTGAATAGAGTGAAAGAGGATGCTATCAAGCTATTTAATTGTTTGATTAGGTTGTCCAGTTTAGCTTGCAATGATATCACTGAATCTACAGAAATCATTCCTTTTAGATTTAGTAAGGTTAAATAGTGTCCACTTCATTCTGATGTCCAAAGACAACTATTGTTTACCATCCCTTATAACAGATCATATGTCACTTGCACTGGTGGTCATGTAATTCTTTGATAATAAGCATTGAACCCTTGCTTTAAGAGTCTTTTTCTCTTCATTATTTATTTCCTCCACCATCATTTTTTCTAGCGCTTCTTAGCATTTAACTCTCTGGATTCTTTATTTTTTTCCTTATGGTATCTAGATTGATGTGTCTTCTACTTTGAGTCCAAAGTTTCCTTTCTCAATTTCTTGGGGTTGGTTACCTTAAACAAATGAAAAAAGGGTAACAAATCCTTAAATCAAAGAAATAAAAAACATCCTAATGCTAAAATCCCCAGAAATGCCATCAAAAATTTGTCAAACAAGTTTTATAATAAAACTCTCAATACCTAGTCTTTTGCTCTCCATTATGTACTTCCTCCACCATCATTTTTTCTATTGCTTCTTAGCATTTAACTCTTTGGATTCTTTATTCTTTCCTTATGGTATCTAGATTGATGTGTATTCTACTTTGAGTCCAAAGTTTCCTTTCTCAATTTCTTGGGGTTGGTTACCTTAAACAAATGAAAAAAGGGTAACAGTTCCTTCCAGAACTGGCATCGAAAATTTGTCAACCAAGTTTTATAATAAAACACTCAATACCTAGTCTTTTGCTCTCCAATATGTACTTCCTCCACCATCATTTTTTCTATCGCTTCTTAATTAGCATTTAACTCTTTGGATTCTTTATTCTTTCCTTGTAGTGTCCAGATTGATGTGTCATCTACTTTGCGTCCTAGCAAACTTTCCTTTTTTATTTCTTGGGATTGGGTACCTTAATCACATAACAAGGGTAACAATTCCTTAAATCAAAGATATTCAAATCATCCTAACACTAAAATCCCCAGAAATGGCATCAAAAACCTATTAAACAAGTTTTATATATAATAAAACTCTCAATACCTATAACTGTACGAATCGTATCTTATAGTATAAGAGATTATTGTTCCCACTAGGATTATGTGATAGCTAACAATCTAAACCTAACTTTGTCTAAGATGTTCATAAATTTTTTTGAATCAAATTTAAATAATATAAATTGAAACAAATAAATAGATGAAACAAACAAAAATTAAATAGTGAAGTGAGTTGTCAATTAAAATTAGGATTGTATCAAGATTGAATACTTAGGAACTACTTTTTCCTTTTTTTTCCCTTTAATCTTATCAATTTAATTTAGGTGTTTGATCTAAGATATCCTAAGTTTTTTATTACTCTTTCTCAAGATCTAATTAATTATCCCTAATTGAATCTGAAATTCACATATTTGTAATCTCTCAATTTACAAAATCGTTCCTAACTTCTTCAATTAGATCTCTTTTTTATTGATCATTAATTTCATAACCAAGATCTCTTTTTGATAAGCAATCTCTTTGATAAGTAATTTCATAACCAAGATCTCTTTTTAATTGATCATTAATTTGATGATTATGGGTCTATTAAATTGCTAACTCTCAACCTAACACTTATTACTTTGACTTAATTTCTCAATTTATTGTCAAGTTTAAGAATGAAAAATTATCACAAACATCCAGATGTATATTGAATTCAACAATAATTAAAATTCACAAAATAATTTCAAAATAATTCCTAATCAGAATTTATAAATCCTTGAACATGTTTAAGATCAAGAAAATCATATTACACATCAAGGATAATGAAAGAACTAAAGGAAAAGAATAAAAACTTTTTTGAAGCATTGATCTGAATGTTGGAGTTTCTTGATATTCTTCTTGATCTCGCCACTTTTAATCCACTTTGATTCAATGGTTGTTGCAATGACTAAGGTTTTCCCACTTTGTTTAGTTCCGAAAATAGTTGTAATAAAATAGATGAAAAAAAACTTCTGCCTAGAAATATCCTGTTAGGATTGTGACCTTAGAGTCACAATCGTGCTACTGCTATTTGTCTCTCTTATAATCTTTCCCCTTGAGGAACAATCATGGCAGAGGCTATATAGCCCCATACATGCCTGTCAGGATTGTGTTCCTTGAGGCACGATTGTGAAACCTTCACGCTTTCTCCGTCTTCTTTGTTCTTCAATTCCCTAATTTCCAACACTC
This sequence comes from Erythroxylum suave, assembly GCA_027563595.1. Classification (NCBI taxonomy): domain Eukaryota; kingdom Viridiplantae; phylum Streptophyta; class Magnoliopsida; order Malpighiales; family Erythroxylaceae; genus Erythroxylum; species Erythroxylum suave. Next base: position 26,323,321 of record JAOSBN010000004.1, on the reverse strand, counting down.
TCAAACACATCAAACACCTCGTGAAACATAAAATTAAGATCCAATTCTTGCTGTGAACCAAAAAGACATTTAATATAGCAAGTCCTTGGAAAAACCTTACCTAAATCTAGTTAAATCATAAATTGGTTTATTCTTAATCATTGATTAATTGTATTGTTTAGATTTATTATTTATTTATTTTAATCTTCAATTGATCTTGAATGGATGGTCTATCGTATTAAGTTATGAATGGTTGGTAATTAACTGATAGTCCTTATCGGATCGACCTGCACTAGCTTATGCTAATTATAGCTACACCATACACTTACAGTTTAAATATAGAGTATATATAGACGTAGGACACCTCATGTTCAGCTAAAAATTGTGTTTTTCTCCATATTTTTACTTAAAATAGCCTCTAATTCTTGATAAATATTATCTCAAGGTTAAATCTTCTTAATTACTTGAAAATATAAAAAAGAAAAAAAAGGAAATCATTAAAACCATGAAAAATACTAAGTAAAATATGTGCATATTTTATGCACATCAAATGCTTCCAACCTTTGTTCTTCATTAAACTTCAAATTTGTCAAAAAATTATTTATTTTTATTGTGTTATAACCATTTAAATAACTTTCTCTTTAGCGCGTAACCAGTTAGAAGGTATCACCCTTATAATATGGTCCTTATTAGATTATGAAAATGGGGAGGTAAGTGATCTTGATTATTTTCTCTACTATCCTAGTACAAAATTATAGGCTAGTGGGCCTATGATTTTACAATAGTAAAATGGTAGGTAGACGTCAATCCCATAAGAATAGTTTAACTACTAATTTTAACCATCCTAGAATTAAATGACCTATAATAAATTGTGTGATCGATTAAAACTAAAACCTCATTAAACTAAATAGATTGAAACACCATTAGAAACATTCAAACAAGTAATCAACAAGAAGAAATCAATATGACATAACATCTAGAATAGAATTCTCCCTAATGTTATCTTATATCTTTGATTTAGTTGTTTAGAGATTTTACCATTTAAATAAGCATAAGTATCCTAGTGTAATAAATTGCCATGTTTCAATATACAACAACATATCCCTTGGCTGATTAAATGATACATCTAGAAAACTTATATGAATGCACCAAGTTATATGAAATCTTATAAAAGGTTGCCTTGGTACCAAAATGCTCATGTAGATCTATATCTAATTACACATTCAATCCTTAATATATGTGCATAATTCTATTTACTAGTAGGTCTAAACTTTTACTTATATTTTGAGTAGTGTTAAGATTAATACGCATATTTCACAAACATAGAACTCTTTATTATAAAAACCAAGGTCAACATATAAATAAATCAACTAGGGTTTCATCTACAAATCTAGCTACAAATCATTCTTGAAATAATAAAAATAAACAAAAGAATAGAAGAACTCATTACAAAGATTTTCCTAATAATAATCTTAATCCTTTGATTTATTTTTTTCTTTATTGGAATGATTCTAATATCATATTTGTTAAATATAGCCGCCAAATATGTTTTCTAGGGCACTCCCTCTCTACAGGATTATTAGAACTAATTACAACTGGAAAACCAAACTAAACTATACATGTTTTATTAGGGTTTATGCCACCTATTTGTAAATTGTTTTGTTGCATGTTTCTCAACCAATGTAATTCACTGTTTTTATTTAAATATTTCTAGAGAGGAACACGGGCTTTGACATGTCTGTGTCCTGGACCATATATCCTTATGTAACTTCTTCATCATCTAACATGGTCTTTTATTTTCATGTATAGTATATCATGTCTTTAACATCAAATTTTATGATAGGAACATACTCTGACACAAAAAATATTCTAGGCTTTGTTCTATCTTCTCGCCAATTGATTATGCCTAAAGAGGGCCACACCCCAGAAAATGGTCGTCTACTAGATGTGCTCAACCAAAATTGAGTTTTTTTAATTTTATTTTTTCATGTCTTGCCTTATAAAACACTTAGATCCTTAACCAACATCATTCTGAAGAAACTTCTTCAGACTTATATGCAACATAACTTAAAATCCGTTAAATCAAGATTATTTAGATGGAAAATATAGTGAAATACTAAATAAAATATATGCACATTATTTATTACATTTTTCATGTCTCAACTGGGGAGACATGCATTTGATTTATTAGTATCCTTTGATTTATTATCTTACAGATGTTTTGGATAAAAGGATGGTCAAATTTTGCAGTATATTATTGATTTAACTTTTGATTCAAAGGTCGTATGGTTCGAACACAGAAATTTTTTAAATCTACAACGAGGGTTTATTGAAACAAAGCTTATGGACAAGGTTTCCAAAGAAATATGTCTCGTCTCAAAAAATTAAGATTGTTTGTTTCCCTTCTCTTTCTTGATACATGAGAAAGCAAAATTGTAAATTGCACCCTAGTATTTTACAAAAGGTCTAAGTAGGCCTTTGTCATCATCTATAATAATATGTTACTTTAATATTTTCACATCGATCCTAGTAGTACACGAAAGGGTTATCGTTTTAATCCTATCATCACTGTGTAGCTTGCGTACTATCATATTCTCAGTAACGTAGGCAAAAGTGTTACTTTGCTCCAAGTTAATTGCACTTACCTTTCTCTCAGCTGCATAAATTGAAAATTTTGCGAATGACACAAATAACAAGTAATTTTTTCCAATGAGCTTACAAGAAAATGTTAAAGAATGAGATTGAAAAATACTTCGTTATGTAGAATGATTTTCAAACTTTGTAATTATTATGTATTTTAACTGTTACTAATCCGATGGCCATCATATGTGGGCTTAATCGAAGAGAAGTTTCTTACAGTTTTGTAATTTTTTCATGTAAAAAAATAGTAAGCCAGAAAGTTCTTACCTTGAAAGACCCAGAAACAAAAAAGCTATTCATACCAGTCCAGAGAAAACGATGATCAGACATCAAAAGAATTCATTAATCCGCCTTCTACATCTTCACTACCAATGGCTTAAACGGTATGAGCTTGGCTAATGATTGAATAACTAAAACGAAACAATAAAACTGAGGGTAGAGGTGTAATAATAGAAATCTCTACTCAGTTAAATCGTTTCTTCACTGGATGATTCAGATAGAAACTTTACCCGTGAAATATAAATTTAGGATTATTACAACTGCAGTTGAAAGTAAGTACCGGCTTTCAACAACTGCAGCTGACGTCGTCCTGCAACAGAAAATATACTACGATTCAAGAAATTACTGGTTTTAAATATTGAAAGGTGAAGTATTCTTGACCAATGATCATTTAAACGCATAAACAGTAACCCAGTTCTAAGTGCAATAAACATACCTGCGAAGATGATTGTTAGGCTTGCAAGTAATTACTAAAAGGGTAAGCATATTCTTCTTATGCTACGTAATTAACTGAGTTACTAACATATGTAAATATATATGCGTATTAATTAAAATACAAAAATTTGCCCATGTATGTGTTCTGGTATCATCGTAAAGCACGGATAGTGAGTTCCATAAACTATGATCTAAATTTTGTTATTAATTACCCAAATTAATTTAGAGAATACAATATTAAATGTTTTGAACTCTTTTTCAAAGATGGTTTATTATGTCAACATGCCTCGCTAATTTCAGCGCTTTTAATTAAAACTTCCCAATTTTTTCTTCTCTTTATTTTTTATTTTAATCTTTGAAAGATAAGACACTATTAAGAAAAGAGTCTAGACTGTCTTAAGCTAGTAGACAAAGTACGGAATTGCATAGCCTTCATCCTTAACAAGAGATGTGGTGCTTCAACTTAATGAAAACAGAGAAGCTAATAAAGGGAAGTGATGAGAAAGAGAGAGAGAGAGAGAAGAGAGAGAACGGTGATGGTTAAACTTAAGTGAGAAATGTAGATGGAACTAAAGCACTGAAAACTGAACCAAACTGCAAACCTAGCACCAAAGCAAGCCTACAAGAGCATCAACGAAAGAACATGAGAACTCATCGGATTAGGATTACCTTGCCACAATACCTGAAGCTGGTTTGGTTTCAAGTCCAAAATCAAAGGGGAAGAGTGGGTCATAATGTGCATCCCCAACGTTCATAGGCAGTTGATCCACACTTTTAAACCATGTCCTAGAAAGCTTTCCAGTGAAACCATAGTCTCCAAAAATGACATCGGTAATACCTTCACCCTCAGTGCCCGGTAACCATGCCGCCACTAATGCATCAATTGAAGAAATATATGGCTCGATCACAATGGGTCTTCCAGAAATTACAATAACAACACACTTGACAGCTGCACAGACATTATTGATAATGGTTGGACCGGGATCCAACATTTCTAGGTCCATGCTGTCTCCTGCAGTCTCAGCATAGGGGGCCTCACCAACAACAACAATAGCATATTCAAATTTAGTGGCCTTCAAGAAGTTGCTATCAGGGTCAGCTTGAAAAATAACTTTTGTACTTGGATCAACTGCGGCTTTAATGGCAGCTAGGATGGTGGTTCCTTCGAGGAAAAGAATGATGGTGCTAAGTTCATAAAATCTCATCAAAAAGACAAGCAAAGAGACTTGGGAATGAGCCAAGAATTGCAAAATATTTTAAATTTTAAACATGGTATAATGAACAAATGATCTTTTAGGAAGAGACTCAGTTTTCTTCATTGGATAAATGTTAAGACTTAGCAATAGCAGTTGAACACTCCAAACCATTGCAAACTTTTTCGAATTCATCAAAAGAGTTTTATAAATATATATTCTCGACTTACTACATACACAAAGTTCAAACCACCAACTGAATGATTTTTAACTCCATTTGTAGCTCTTTTTCCTGACAAAGACACACTTTCAGAATATAATACTGACTTTAATGACCAAGTCCTAAGCTTTGGTGACTTCTCTGTACTTTCAACACTTTTTCCGGGGAACATTCCTTTCCCAACCTAGGGGATGCTGGTTCTCATTGCAATTTTTTGGAATCATAATGTAGGTGTCAATTTCATGTCTAAGCTAATCAAGAAAATGATAAATTCTTTTCTGAAGTATAAAACTTGTTCAAGTTATATTCAATGCAACACACCTCTTGTGTAGTTGTTGCCACTGAATCCCTGCCAAGTAATTGTCCATCCACCACACTGATAACCCAAATTATCTATATGAGTACCGGCAACTAGAATCTTTGATGCCTTCTTTGGAAGGGGTAGTAATGGATTAGTTCCATTTTTTCCATTCTTCAGGAGCACTAGTGACTTCCTTACAGCTTCCCTTGCCAAGTCTCTATGGGCCTGCATGTATGATATGATGTTTAGCATTCATGGCATCAGTATCTAGATCATAAATTCTCAAGTTGTCAGAGGGAAACCAAAACTAAAATGTGCTAAATACAAATAAAAGAATTCAAGAAAACAAAGTTACAAGTCTGTAACCTGGCTTCCTAGCTCACTGACCAGGCTAAGATCAGCCAATGGATTTTCAAAAAGACCCATACTGAACTTGACTACCAAAATTCTTCTAACAGCATCATCAATGCGATCCATTGGGATGTTATCATTCTTGACCAAGTAAGTAAGATCATCAATGAATTCTGTATAGTTAAGAGGGACCATAACCTGAAAACAAAATCAAATTGTCATTCACATTCAGTAAGGATGGCAAAAAGTAATCTCAAATGACATTGAAAAAGTAAGTCGCTAAGTATTAACCATGTCAATGCCAGCTAGGATCGCAGAAAGGACAGAATATGAGTAGTTTGAATGTGGTGGTGACGTGATCCTGTCAATACCCTCCCAATCTGAAATAACAAATCCCTGAAAAGTTCATCATATTCATCGAGCATGGTTAGTATGATTTTCTACTGTGCAAAATGCATGCATGATCACTAGATTCCCAGTATGACAGGCTCAAACATAAATTCTTCGAAACTACAACAATTAGAAAGGGAAATTCACGTCCATTGCCATTAAGTAGTTAGAAGATGACTACATCCAATATGTTAGTTATGCATTAGTTCCATTACAATGGTTTTGGTCCTATCCCATTATTGAATATAGTGAACATCATGATCTTTTGTCAAGATTTACCAGCTTCCTAGAGGCAAAAACCAATTGTACCATAGAATGTTGGCAGTAGAGAAACAACTGATTTAAGTGGCAGAAACGCAATTGAAGACTTATTAAGGTTAAGAAGAATATATAAGGTATTGAACATGAAACAAGTAGCAGAGTTAAAATAGAAAATTAAGATGATCAATCAGAGTGCAGTAGCATAATGACAACTCAAGCATGCAAATAGAATAAACTAAATGTAGTGAAAGAGCAATTTGAGAAACAATGTGCAGAGATATGAAGAAGAAACAAGCTGGATGATACATCAACAAGCGATGCACAAGGGTCGAGACTAAGTCATGAAATTGTCAAGAGGAGTTAGAAATCATGAGAACAAGGATGCAAGTTTCACTTGGCATAGCAGGAAATCTTTTTTAAGAAAAACTTATCAAACAGTAAAAACTGAAACAGAAAATCAACAAAAGAACTGCAAAACAAGTGCAAAAGAAATCAGTCGCATAAAGGAGAATTAGTAGAATTGAACAAGTTCAGGCATTTAGTTCATTCTACCTATCCAGATCCAGCTCATTTGCAAGAACAAAAATTTTTTAAAACAATAAAATGTTGCAAAGGTATCTAAGAAACTTTATAGGAAAGCATGATAAGCCAAGAAATCAAAACAATAACTTAACCTTAAACTTAAGAGTGCCCTTGAGGAAGCCAGTAATGAGGTCGTGATTAGCATGCATCTTCTGCCCATTCCAGCTTGAATAAGAAACCATGACTGTCGAAACACGCTTGATTATTGAATCAGCATAGGCAGGCATGTGGATGCTCAGTAATCCATGCCTATCAATTACTGTGTTGTTTTCATTGATGCCTTTGGTTGTCCCACCATCGCCCACAAAGTGCTTTGCACAGGCTGCAACATTTTTCCTGCAGGAACAGAGAGAAAGTAATAAGAAATTATTGATCAATGGAGAGACGGCAACTTTGATAAGCACATTGTTGAGTAAGAGAAAGCGAAAGTAAGTAAAAGGACAAAAAAACTTTAAAAGCTTGATGAACAGGTTAATAAAACAGAAAAGTGAATAGTGATATTGTTCAATAAGGTGTAAAATAAGAAGGAATAGGAGTTCTTCAGTTCATGTTACTATACATATAAAAGCACACAATAACATAATGGAGGAAAGACGGAGGAGTAAGAAACCTTCTTTATTTGCTTCTTTTTAATCATATAACTGATATCACTACATACCGCAAACAAATATCAGTTTACACAATGTAATTTTCATTCAATTAAGCCCATTTCACAAAGGATGTTCAAGCTTCGTATTTCTTACTTTTTACCAACATATGGAACTCCCTTGCGAGAATTAGTTGGAGGATCCCCTTGCAAACCAAGTATAATATCCGTCATGATTTCCACAACTTTGTGATCCTCACTATAACTTTCGTAGCACCGGCCCCACCTTGGATCTCTGCAAACCTTTAAAGCAGACATTAGGATAAATACAAGAAAATATGAGTTAGGTATACAGACACGAGATACTAAGTCCATCGGTAAATTTATTTATTGAGTGAGCTTGTTATGTAAAAATGCCATCATGTTACTTACTGCAATACATGGAGCAAATACATAGGGAATCCCTGTGGCTCTAACCTCAAGAGCAGTTGCAGCACCAATCCTCTTTACTAGTTCAGGATCCCTGGTAGCTCCAAGACCTATATTGTGGGGAAATATAGTAGCATTATAAACATTGTTGTGCCCATGAACAGCATCAATGCCATAGATCATAGGAATCCCCAAACGACTTGACAAGGACCCATTTTGAAATCCATTGATCATATTGACCCAATCAAAAGCAGTAGCCTCAGGAAGTGGAGTGCTCCCCCCACCACTTAATACACTACCTGCGGTCAGCAAGCACAAAAAGTAACATTTCGTTTGCTCATAACAGTCCATATTTACATTACTTTTATTATGTGACAAGTCGTTAGTTATCATCAAAAATAACACAAGGAAAGCAAGTAAAATTGCATGTATGTGTAAAATGGGTCCTGGGCAAGTAGTACCAATGGAGTAGGTCTTAAGAATATTAGGAGAGGCAACAATTCTATCAATTTGGATCATCTGAGCAATCTTCTCTTGCAGAGTCATTCTGCTCATGAGATCCTTAATCCGAGCCCCAACCGGTTGCTTCGGGTCTTTGTATTTTGCATACTCTGCTTCTACTACTATTCCCATCCACGTCCACGAGAAGAATATAATCCCCAGCAGCAGTATCAGTGATATCTGATACATTCTTACTTCTTTACCAAAAACACGAAAAGTTAGAATATTAGAACATAAAACATCAGAGGCAACACTATATCTTCGGCATCCTTAAGTTCTTCTCTTGGTATGAGAAATCAGAGCCTGCATTTACAAGAACAAACTAAAATTGCATAACTATGGTGTTACTATCACTCATCATCAGAGATCGAAGAACAGAAGAAGTTTTCTAGTTCTTGAAGAAATGCTCAAGCAGAGTTGGAAATTTCAATACTCCCGTTTGTTTTCTATTTTTTTTTATTTTTCCTTTCTCGTAATTTTCCCGGGCATCCAAACATAAGATGTGCACAATAATCAGAAACAAGAACGACATTGTGTCTTAAGCAAGAGAGAGAGAGAGAGGAATGATCTCTTACATTTTGGAGAAAAGATAGAGGAATGTTCTTGAGAAAGCGAGGGGGTATTGGAAAAGTTTCATCCGCAGTTACTTATTTTTCTGCATCTACTTATCGACTTTAGTTGGAGACTCTCGTCTTGTTCCTTACCTGGGGTTGCTTTGGACGTGGAAATTGTAACAAGCACACAAGTGAAGTCACTCAGTTACGCTTTTTCTAATATTCAAATCAAAATTTATATTCTTTTTCATTGTCTAACTTAGCAATCATTTCATAAGAGAATAGAATTATATCAAAATATGGTTGGTCAAGTTTCACCGATTTTCAAGATGATCAGATTGTTGCCCTGCCCAATCCCTTCACCTCCAGCTAATAGAAATATATTCATTTTCTTCTTGTTAATTTGTAAGCGTGGCTTTTAATAAATTAAGGAGATTGAGGAGAAAAGACTAGAAGGTTAAGGATGTGGCCGTAAGTGCTTTTAGACTTTGGCTTTTAATAAATTAAGGAGATTTGAGGAGAAAAGACTAGAAGGTTAAGGTTTTTAGACTTGGGAAGAAGTTGGTGAAGTGGGTTAATATGGTCTTAATGCTTTGTTTTTTCAACTGAGATAAAAGGAGGGAAAAGTTGTAAGTATTCGAGGATAGAAGAAAGAATATTAGGTTTTAAGTTTTTAATGTAACGTGGCAATAATAAGACACATGCCACATCAATTTACAAGAATATTAGGCTTTAAGTTTTTAATGTAACGTGGCAATAATAAGACACATGCCACATAAATTTACATATTTGGTTCGCTACCTCATTATCGTTAATTAAATTGAAACCGGTAAAGTTATTATTTTGTGATCAAATATTTATTTTTAATTATGATTTGAAATAAAAATTATTTAGATAAAAACTTGAACTAAAAATCAAGCATATTTACTTTGATCATCTTGTTTTCTTAAAATTTTAATATATCAAATTTTATTCTTAAATTAATCAATTGCTAACAAATGTAATAATATAAACCCATAACTCAAAGAAAATATCTAATTTTCTCCTAACAATTATTTCAAGTGTTGTTTAAAAAAAATTGAAGACCATTATTAAATAAATAAGATAATTATTAATGGAACAACAACTATTATAATAATGCATTCAAGAGAACACCAATCTAAAAACCAAGTGAGTCCATTTCTCAGCTATAAGAATAAGAGAAATGGATTTTTCATCGTATGTATGAATGAATATGCCTCATCCTCATTGCATAACTTCTTAATAATATATGAAGCAAAAAAAATTCCATCAACAATTTGATGCTTAACATATTTTTGCATCCCTTTAACAATTCCATCTACTTGCTCTTTCTTTTTTACTATAATATATTGACCAAAGGAAGTTACAATGCTCAAAATTTTTGCGGTACAAACAACATATTTGGACTTTTTCCTATACAATGTAGTGCTTCATATTACTCCAAAACTCCATCATATATACATGGAAAAGAGTAATACATTGCTTCACATATAAAGAACATGAATTATTGATCAATATATATAGCTAATTGTATTAGTTCATCATTAACACTTAAGTTCATCCTCCTCTCCAAATCCCACCACAATTAAGCGTATCAATTTATAAGCCACCTTAATATTCATTAATTTTTTAGCATGCTCGAAGACTTTATTCGTGGTCGATATAATCAAGACTGACAAGAAGTTTATGAAATATGTTATGCTAAATTCCAGGCCAAACTCTAAAATATTGTTCTTGCCATTTTAATGCCAACCATAGCTTATGTCATCGTGCCATGAGGAACCATAACTACATATCAAAAAACTCGAATACCTTAACAAGCCACAGTAGCTCAAATAAGAACGGTTAAGGTAGTGAACAAAAGGGTATCACTTGTAAAATTATTGGGTGTTTATTTAGTTTAATACTATTAAGTAAGAGAAAAAATTGGGAAAAGACAATACATAATTTACTCTTATCAATATATAGATATAACTAATTAATATTTATTATCATTTTAGGCATTTTTTTATATTCGAAATTATACAAGATGACAACAATAAGTATCCATACCAATTTAAAATTTTCTCAATTAGTTCTTTTTATTAATATTTTCAACAAATCCTTCAAACTAAATATTAATAATTGCCTTAAAATGCTAATATGGATCATACATTAATATCATAGTGAGTGAAAATTATCTTTGTATAAAAATTGTCGCCTCACAATATCATAAGTCATTGTAGAAAACTTTATTAAAAATATTATTAATATTAGAGGACTCAATTAAGAAAAATAATATGGGTAAACCTTTACTAATTGTAAAAAATAAATGGATTGACTTGAGCTTTTTTCTCCTAACTTATAAATGGATTAAAGTCAGATTGGAATCACAATTTTGAGCTAACTAAATTGATATTACTTTGAGTAATTTAGTTGAACAGTTCTGGATCAATTCAAGGGATAAAGTCTTCTTCGAGTGTAACCCAAAGTTAAAAGTTTTATTTTCTTTAATTTAAAAATTGACCAATTTTAATTATATCTATTAACTTCGAGTTATACTCAACACGAATCTGTTGATAACATGAAAGATTACTGGCACGGGCATGGGTATAGTAGCAAAAGATAGGACTAGATGGACTTTGAAAGGGACTTAAGCCACAAAATTTTTATTTAACTCAGAACGGAGATGAACTTGACATTAAATAAGAACTGCTCTTTTTTCCCCCCTCATAGTAACCATTTTGAGTTTGGACAAATTTAATAAAAAAAATGATAACCTATTTAGTGGTAATTAGAAAAGGAAATGAAGATCAATATATTAATTTATGATAAATGATAAAATCCACACGACTCCCAAAAAATGGCACGCTTTGCATAGGAAGATAGCACAAAAGATTCATATTTCGTTGGTACCTTAATTAATTGAGAAGAAGATATGCCTTATCAAAAATCGAGTTTCATCGGTTAGGATAGTTTTGTTAGAGAATATCTAAAACTAATTGAGTTGGCCTCACACAACAACTTAAACTATTGTGATCAAATGGTCACTTAACAAGTTTTTCTTCAAGTTAGAAGATTATTCCATCTCTCATCATCATAACTTGCAAAAATATGAAACCCTAATTTGATATATTCTCTTATAAGCATCCAAATCAATATCTTGGCGATTTAAAAGAGTTAATAGTCAAGTGAAGTCAATTTTACCCGTGTGAATTTTTACTCTGAGAGCGAAATCGGAAGTAATGCTCCTGATCAATTCGTTAGGCTTAACACAAAATCTTTGTTATTAAGCCAAAAAAGTTGTAAAAAATGAAATAAGCTTCCCAAATGTATATGAAAACTCAGATTCTACATGGAAATTAAGATGATAACCTAAAGAAAGAACCGCAGCTTTATTTGTGAAGGAAGTTAAAGCTATTCCTCGTACAAGATTGCATGACAATCATAACCATAAGATATGGCAAATTCATCCAAATGGAAATGGAATAGTCTCAGAGTTAAGAAATCATTAGATGTTATTTAATATGTTGAGCACGTGTATATATATATTCAAAGGAATGTATAAACGTGCATTTGTTTCGTTGTACAATTGAAATCAAAATTTAGAAGGATTTACAGAATGGCTATGAGTCAACGAAGAGGAGGCTACCCCAGACAACTCACCCACATCATCTACCAAAATTTCCAGCCTAACTCAGAATGGAAGAAGGAAGATGGTGCCGTTGTTTTAATTGTTTATCTTCCTGGTTAGTTCAGTATATATCTCTTTCATGCGTTCACAGCCAATCTATTTGAAGGATTCATATAACTATATATTCCTATGTCCTTACCAAAAATAAAAAAAGCGGTGATTTAATCCTATCTTCATTTATGTGATTTCTCTTTTATTAGCTTCTTTCTCGTGGATCATGTTTTAGCTTGCCAACTTTTAGAGATAAAGTAAAAACTACTACTCCTTATCTAGTATAAATTACACGAAACTATTCTTAGAAGCTGATTCTAATGTTAGTTCTGAAAGGACCTGGTGTGTCTGGTGTTTGTTACATTAATTATTCTTACTGTCTATCTACACCGATCGAACTTTTGCTTATATCAATACAAGTACTTTCTTGAAATAAATCTTCAATCTGCATGTTACACTTACATCTTAATTATTATAAAATGCAAAAAAGGTGGGTATTTTATTTCAAGTTTTAAATTCTACATATAATGGTTTGAACTCTGATTTGAGGACAAAAATATATAAAGCTAGTAAAAGTTGTTTAAGGTTGAAATCTTCTGACTGCTAAAGATTCGATATGCACCTTGCTGAATAATGCAGGTTTCTTGAAGGAGCAAATAAGATTTACGAAAGACGAATCCGCACGCTACATTAGAGTAAATGGAGAACGAGTCCTTGGCAACAACAGACGCCTTCGATTCAACACAGCTTATACAATCCCCAAAAATTGCAACTTGGACGATATTGAGACTCATTTTCTTCCAGGACTCCTTGCAATCAAATTTCCAACAATTATCACAGCTCCTAGACCGGAGTCTGTGACAGCCCAAGGACCTCCTAGTAGCCCACCACATCCGACCGAAACTCCAAAAGAGCCATTATCTGTTGCGGACGATGCTGAAGCTAATAACCCGCCAACTCAAACATTCTCAACCCAATCTCAAAAGGGTACTGCTGATGAACCTCCTCCAAGAGGAAATAATGTTGAAACAGCCACGACAAAGAATGACGAAAACATAAAACTTTACGAAGCTGAGGAGAAAAGTAAGGGAAACCATATCATAGAGAAAAAGGATGACGAGGGAAGTACAATCGCAAAGACAGCAGAGAGGCAAAAGTTGAGTGAAACAGTAAGTAGTGATCATAAAGATGAGGAGTACTGTCAGCCAATCAAAAGGACATCAACAGATGTTGAATACGCAAGGGCTTCTGCTAAGAAAGTTGGTGCTGCGGGTGAAAATGACCAATCATTTGTGAATATGTTTGTGGCAGTTCTAGTGATCATGGGACTCGGGGCTTATATATTTCGTAACCCATTTGGGTCGTTTGGAAAATACTAGATTTGGTACAAAAGTTTCATATATGCCATTATATCTCAAATAGTTTGCTCGTATTTTGTTAATTGGATTAATGCTCAAATTATTAATTATTTGTTTAATTTGATTTCTAATCTATAATTTAAATTATTTTTACACTAGAAAATATAGCTCACTCCTTAATAGGACATAAATCCACCCTTTTATTGACAAGTCTGTCAAGGGCCTTTAATATGTCCGTCATCTCGATTCCTTTATGACATATTTACTCTTTAATACTATCGTTAGGGATAACAATGGGTCAGGCCGAGCGGGCCAGGCTCGATACGACTGACTCATCCCGACTTATTATTTTTTAAAATTTCTTTCAAAATGATGTTATTTTGTCATCGTCCTACCCGAGACTCAATTAACTCGAGCCTAAACCGTTAACTTTCAAACTCGAACCCAATTGCCAAGCCTACCTATCGTCCTTGCAGTACATCTATTTCAAATGTCTCATACTTGTCATTCGACTCCCTATGTTTGGGGACAACTAGAAGATTGGTGTAATAACCTAATGAGTGATATTCTTCCTGTGGTGTAACAACTCCCCATATATTCTTCCTAAATAGGAAGGAACTAAAATGAGTGATAAATAAAGAGGAAGACACTTGAACTTTAACCAATCTGTGTTCTCTCTTATTTTTCTCTTAACTTTTTTGAATTGAGAACTAACTTAGACATTGGAATCTTGATGTTGGGGTACAGTCTCCAACCTTGTTTTGTGTAAATTTAATGATGAATCTAGAAATATGTACACATGGCAGGAGAGTAGATACATAAAGGATAAGTTTGCACAATATCAATTACTGTCATCTTTGGGAATCTATTTGAAAAGTCAAGGCAAAAATGAGGGTTCTTGAAGATTATATCGTAAGAAGATTATCAATAATAGGAGCCAAACAGTAGGAAAGAAAAAAAATATATGATTTTAGAGGACCAACATGGACTATATTCTTTAACTTACAAGAACAATTCAAAGGAATTATGGATATGGTTCTTCAACAATAGGAAGCTCCCTATTCAACAAAAGGGCGACGACATTAGATATATGCATAATGTGTTTATATATATATATATATATATATATATAATTTATATATGAAAACATAAAAAACACTATATATATGTATACTTGTCATTCAACACCCCGTGCTTGGGGACAAATAGAAGATTGGTCCAATAATCTAATCTCCATGTATTCTTCCAAAAATAAGAAGGAACTAAAATGAGTGATAAATAAAGAGGAAGACACTTGAACTTTAACCAATCTGTTTTCTCTCTTATTTTCTCTTAACTTTTTTGAATTGAGAACTAACTTAGACATTGGAATCTTGATGTTGGGGTACAGTCTCCAACCTTTTTTTGTGTAAATTTAATGATGAATCTAGAAATATGTACACATGGCAGGAGAGTAGATACATAAAGGATAAGTTTGCA
>JAOSBN010000004.1:26279385-26307998 GCA_027563595.1 Erythroxylum suave | reverse complement strand
TAAAAGGGTCTTAGGAAGATTTGAGCTCGTTTGGAGGCTGAAATCAGCTTCGGAATCAGAAATGGAACCGAATCAGGTATTCCGCATTCCTTTCATTTTTAATCCTTTCACGTTCGATCCCAGATATGTAATAAGGTCTATTCTACATATTAATCATAGTATCAGAGTAGTTACGTGATCGGATTGCCAGAAACGAAGGTTTTTCAGTGTTTTATCTCATATGGTTTTCCTTTGTTTTTGATTCGCTTTTTGGTTTGTTTACGTACATAAATGCATAGAAGTGGTATACATAAAGGTAGCTTTAGAAAACGGGTTAAACAGAGCAAAAAACAACACTTGGGATGCCAAAAATCGCCTCCGACATCGGAGGCGAGGAAGAACATCGGTTGCGTGCGTTGCAAAACAGGCCACAGTGATGTGGTGCGCGTCGTACGGATGTGGGGTGTCACGCGCCAACCATCGACGGATGTGGGGAAGCGGGTGCATGCTTAGCACGCACTAATCTGGACCGTCCACGTGGTCAATGGGGATGAAGGACGCGTGTCGGGCGCGCGTGCATCAGTAGCTGCACGTTTGTGAGCGGCTAGCATATGACCCGAACTCGCTAGACGCACCTGGCGCGTGTCTGAACCCCTACGTGCATCACACATGCTACAACGTCACGTGCATCGACGTGGCGCTGACATGTATCGGCTGACGTCAAAAAAAATTTCAGATTTCCAATAAGAATACCCCGGGGTGCTTTGAGTCAGTTTCCGACTGCGAGAAATTTTTAAAGTGATTTTTTCCATTTTTCTGGATTTATTACATGAGTAATAAATTAAAGTTTAACTCTAGAAAAAGGAATTCAGGTGTTCCGGACCTGATTTTGAGTGAATTTTCATGCTTCGGGCATCACTTGAGGGAGATACTTTAAGTTTTCGTGTCTTGGGTCTCATATTCAGTGTTCAGGATCGCATATCGTTAATATGGAAAGGAATAGAGACATTCTGAAGCCATTTTCAAGTGAATTTTCATGCAAAAAACTTGCCATAAAGGAGAAATATGATTTTCTCGTGTCCTTGGTGATTGGTTCGGTAACTAATAATGCACGATAATGAAGTTTTTGAAGAATGTCTTCAGCACGGGTGTGTGACAATGAAACTGTGCATTCGGGTTTTGTATTTATTGAAGTTACATTGTCATATACCATATCCCCATAAAGAACGTGAGGATGACATAAAGTTGTATCCCTTGTGTTGGTGGACTTTATGAGGTACTGATGAGAATGTAGTCACCAAAGTGGCCTTTCAAGTCAGTATTTTGGATTGTTTTACTTGCATGTTGGGGGATGTCTCTGATTTTATGTTTAGCTAGTCTACCCAAAGGTTTTGGCCTTACATAACGGTTTGAGATGATCATAAAGGCATTAGATGGAGGAAAGTTGTTGCTTGACTGATCTATTCACCCAAAGGTGGTAGTATCATGAGAGTTGATAGTTTGTACTCTGATCGCTTTTATGCTAAAAGTTTAATTGCATATATTATGTATTCAACCCAAAGGTTTTTCATAATATTTGTAATTGGATTTTCAGGAAAGATACTGTTTAATAGCTTTCAGCATCGCTGTTGTCCTACATTTGTGCTGATTTAATCAAAGTTACTAAAGAATCACATTTTCAGTCAATGAAATCAGTGTCATCATTGAAACTCTGATCGGTTTCAATACAAGAAGAAAATTAAGGATGCATTTGCTATGAAATTAACTAAGGTTGATATGGCCATACGGATACATAGGCCATCTACCATTATATCCATGAGCTCGAAAACTCATAAAACTACCTATAAAGCCCAGGATCAGTCTGACAGATTATGTCTTACGACCAATAAGAGATCTAGTTCTAACCATCTGCTTAGTGAACTTCTGGACACAGACATAGCAAAATAATTTCTTGGAAATGTCTCCTAGACGTACAGTGTCTCATTCAATGTTAAGACGAGTGCCTTGAATAAAGAATTATTCTCTATAAGGTATACAGGAGAAAAGGGGGAGTTAGGAGAACATGTCAAGAAACATTTATCTTCACAATAAACCGAAGATGTTGTACATTCTTCTTCCTGATGTCTTTATAGCTTACCAGACTCTAGATACACTCCCTCTAAAGTTAAGTTATTTGGTGATGGCATATTATTCACAAGATAAGGAATGGGACTTAAATGCTGTGAATTTCCTATTAAGTTGCTGAGGACGAGAAACTTAAGCTTGTTACTCCTACAATCCTTGAAGCAACTAAATGAAAGGCAAAGATAAATCACACTAAGAATAAAGGTAGAAAAACTGAAATCTTCTCCACAAGTTGATGCTGGTTGATATAGTGCTGATGAAGGTTCTAGGGACATAAAGTAACCAGTAGTATAAGGCCTAGAAGGAAAGATCGTGACTATCAGATAACTCCTTAGCCTGTCAATTTATGAATCTGATTTGTGATAGTCACATTAAGTACTTAGTAACTATATAGTGAAGTATCTAATCAAGGTGCTTCCACGTTGCAGGGATTCATATACAAGATAAAGCCAAATAAAAGGAAGGAGGAACTGATGGTTGACAGCAATGAAGAAGTGGAAGTAATATCTGTCGGGAATGTATGTACTGAATCTTGTAGCACGGTTCATTTAGGTTTTTACACGACACATTTCATATATGATCTTTGGATCAATTTTGGAAAAAGAAGGTCAACGTTTTGGATTTAATACTTCTGTTTTACAATTGTGTTTGACACAAAACATAACGGTACAACTTCCTTATCATATGGTTTGTATATAATGTGTCTTACCTCGAATTAGATATATGCTTCTTCGTTACAACTTCCTTATCATATGGTTTGTATAGAATGTGTCTTACCCCAAATTAGATATATGCTTCTTCGTATCTTACTGAACAAGTAATGAAGGACCCTGATGAAAGAAAAGTCATACATGGTGCGGCATAAAAGTTTAAGTCACATTTCCAGAGGTAGGGTTGAGAGATTGATTAAGGAAAACATTCTCTCAATTCTAGATTATGTTGCTCTGGAAACATGTGCTGACTATTGCAAGGGTAAGTTGACCAATAAGTATGTAGAGGTCAACTCACGCTTTTGACTTGTTGAGTTTGATACATAAGGATATAAGAAGACCTTATACAATTGCATTGTGCAATTCTAAATGTGTTTTGACATTTATTGATGATTATTACCATTACAGTTATGAGTTCTCATTTAAAGTTTGAAGGTTGAAAACCAATTGAAAAAATTCATCAAGATAGTCAGATTTGATCATGAAGGAGAATATCATGGCAAACAATGTGTTTCAGAATTTAAAAAGGTTCATTTGTCAAATATATGGAATCGGTTAGGATAGTGACTTGATTCACTATACCCGATAGTCTTGAGCAAAATGGTGTTTTGCCGAAAGGCATAACCACACCCTAAAGGACTTGAAAAAGTCAATGTAGAACAAGACTAATCTACCTAATTATCTAAAAGTGTGAAAATCTAGTATTACACACATTCACGTGTGGGGCTGCCCTACCCAGGTGGTATAATCTTTATAAAGAAAATTGCATACCCATGTTCATTGTTATTTGAATATCCTAACCACTATAAAGGCTACAAATTTTACTGTAGAGAATGAGGGAACATAATACTAAAATCACAGGGAGCTAGGTTTCTAGAATGCGATGTTCATGAAGATGGTGGGCCTTTTGACCCTTCAGATGATAATAGGGTGGATACTATAGTTATTATTTATCCGTCACTTATACAGTTAGGTCTAGTGGATCTAGGTTTTAGTATCCTACTTGTATAGGAAGAGGATCCATACCTATACACACAAAGGTTCCAGGGGGTTTAAGATCTAATACAGTTATGAAGATCCACTAGATTGAGATGACCTATTATCCCATCTGATATCATAGTCTATTAGGTGAACAGGACTATGATATTAAACATATTAAGAATCCAGTTACTTTTACGAAGCTGTTTCTAAACCTGCAGCGGAATTGTGGTGGATTGTAATGACTAATGAGATGCAAGCCATGAAGCATAGTAAGGTCTAGAAGCTAGTTGATTTTGTAGCGAAATTATAAACCCGTCAATAGTCAATAAAACCTAAAGGTTTTTAGGATAAAGTTTAGTAGTTTATGGGCTAGCTCAGTTGCTTGATGGTTTACTCAGAGAGATTAACTTTGGCGTTACTTTTCTCTTGTATCCTCAAACGATACATTTTAAGTGATTAAAGTAATTGTAGCTCATAAAGATAAGGAGTTACGTCAAATGGTTGTTGAATTTACTTTTTTGAATGAAGACCTTTATAAAGTAGTTTATATGGTACAACTTGAAGGATTTCTGGATCCTGATAGAACTGACATGGTTTGCACGTTATGCAGATCAATATTTGATATACAACAAACCTCCCAAAAGTGATACCTTATAGTTGATGAGGTTTTTACCTTTTCCAAATTCATAGAAAATAAAGTTAAAAAGATGCTTGTACCATCAGGTCAGGAGGAGCAAAGTTATCTTCTTATTACAGCATGAGGATGATATATTGCTCACGTCAAATTACTTGACTATATTGAATAAGGTTAAGCAACTTTGGTTAAAAACTTTGACATAAAGGACCTTGGTGTAGCATCTTTTTTCCTAGGTATTTGGATTTACCGGAACATATCTTAACACTCATTAAACTTCTCACAGGGTGCATACATTAAGTAAAGAGAGAGGTTGTGAGGAATGTTTCGTATTCTAATACGGATGATAGCCTAATGTATGATTGGCTATGTATTAAGAAGGACATTGCATTTATGGTTTGACTGTTTGGTCAGTATCTAGTTAGCACATAGGTAGACCATTGAAATGCAGTCAAGCGAGTGTTGAGATAATCAAAGAGAATCAAGGATTATGTGTTGACATATAGAAAAGTCAACAAACCAAACCTCGTAGGGATTTAGATTCAAATTTAGTTATATGTTTGGATGATCAAAAGTTCACTTAAGGTTACAGTTTAAAGGTTACAGATGATACAATGTCTTGGAAGAGTGTCAATTAGATACAAGTAACTTCCTCAACCATGCATGCGTAGTGCATGCAATAGGCTGCTTCACAGACAGTTAGCTCAGAATTTGATTTCTGAGTTGTTTGTGGTTGATTCAATAACTAGACCTATTTAGTTGTATTGCGATAATCAAACTTCTGTGTTGTTTAATGACAACATTCAATATCACAGGTCTTACCATTTTGAGATCAAAATCTTGATCATGAAGTAGTTGATACGAAAAGGTGACAGTAAGGTTTGGAGCAATTAAAGACTAAGGAATTATAGTCGATTCTTTAGCTAAAGGACTTTGCCCACTTGTGTTTGGAATATAAGTATACAGTATAGGTGTTTTGAAGTCTTTAGACACTATTAGTTAAAAGATAGTTATGTTTGCCCTACGTACATTTGTATGTTTTAATGTATTATGATGATTCATCAATATTAATGATCATTGTTTATCCTCAGTAATACATGTCATCATACATTGTCATAATACGTGTAGAAGTCTTAAGATGTGTGTGGATCTTAAGCATTTGAAAGGTCATTGAACATTTATAAAGGTTGACCTTGAACCTATGTCATTAGACATATACAGTTTTATATGGATATATCCTTAAAGTTTCACATGATATAGGAGGAAATAAGTTTTAATCCCATAAAGGTTTCTTTAATGCAGTTTTGCATTCAGTTGAAGAACATAAGGGCTTTTTCTAATGCTGTTTAGCATATGGTGAGAGGAAACAAATTTTCTCTAATACTGTTTAGCATTTGGTGAAAGAAAACATGATTTCTCTGATGCAATTTAGCAATGCGGTTTAACATAAAGTAGGAGAAATCGAGACCTACAGACGAAGATGACACGTATTAGGTCATAAAGGTATCGTCGTAGTTTGCCACACTCCATTTTCCCATTCATGTTAGTGAGGTATTAGGTATTCATAATTGTATTGGATCTGTGTCACACATGACACATACATCTGATACTTTCAGCATCGAAAGCCTTGTAGGATGAAATGTTGGACTTTCATTACCTTTGACTCAAATGTTTTGTTTTTAAACTTAGTCGACTACTACAGTAGCTAGCATAACCGAGTTTTTAAACTGTTTTTAAACTACAATTAATAATTGTCCAAGGGAGAGATTGGAAGACATTTCTGGCCCTAAGGGCAATTTTGTCCTTTTCCCATATTGTGGACAGTTATTAATTGTAATTTTGGTTTCAAATAAATTATCGGTTAGGTTACGTACTTTAATCTAAGTAAGGGTAATAAAGTGGCTCAATAATGATCCAAATTAATAGGTCGAAGTCCGGATGAAAAATGAATCATTTCTAGTATGGACCCGGTCCATATCGGTCTTGTGATGGGGAAGCCCAATATGAAAGCTATATAAATAGGTTAAGGTCTTCTGCAATTGCTCATATATCAATCACGAGCATAAGGAATCTATAACCTATTAAGAGAGCTCGTATTTTGAGAAAATTGTAGAAAAGCCTATATCGCATGGCGACGATCATTTTCCAAAGAGGTCCTGGGGAGATTCGAGCTCGTTTGGAGGCTGAAATCGGCTTCGGAATCAGAGATGAAACTAAATTAGGTATTCCGCATTCCTTTCGTTTTTAATCTTTTCACGTCCGATCCTAGATACTTAATAAGGATTGTTCTAAGTATTACACATTAAACTTTACAGAGTGTTTTCTTCTACAATCTGGCTTACCAATTTTCCTGTGGTATGGGAATCAGAGTACTTATGAGATGCAATTTATGAAAGAAAATTACATCTTACAGTCATGCCTTTTAAGTAAATTCTAAACAACCTTTTATGATCAATTTTGCTGCTTGCGATTCTAGGGAGATTTCAGGTGAGTTTTAGGGTGTGCTTGGTTAATGGATATGGGAAGGAAGGTATGGGTAAGAAATGAAAACTAGACACTTGGTAAGGAACTATGATTGACCAAATAGTGATTTGGTTCATACCTTTCGTAATAGAGAGGAACGAAAATCATTATTTGATGTATTTATGGTTTGAGAAATTAAATAATTAACCCCTTCCCAAACTCATCAACTAAAATATAATTAATTAATTATAATTCATTAATTAACATATTGTAATTAATTAATTAAAAGAATATAATTAATTGTAATTAATTAATTAAAATAATTAATTAATTGTAATTGATTAATTAATTAAAATAATATAATTAATTGTAATTAAATAAACAAATAAATTCTAATTAATTATATTATAATTAATCAATTAAAATATAATTCATTCCTTAACTAAAATATTGTAATTACTTCTATTATAATTAATCAATTACAATATAATTAATTAAAATGCAATGCATTCATTAATTAACTGTATTGTAATTAATGAATTACAATATAATTAATTAAAATTATTACTAATTAATTAAAATATAAGTAGTGAATTAAAATGTAATTATTCATTAATTAAAACATTGTAATTAATTAATCAATTAAAATATAATTAATTATAATTTAATTAATTGATTACTTATAATATAATTAATTAAAATATTATAATTAATTAATTGCATTATATTTAATTAAAAATAAATTTTATTTCGTAGTATATTTTTACAAATCAACCACTATCAATAGTAACGGTAATCGTTCTTTTCTTTTAACCAACCATAAAAATTATAATCATAATATCTATTCTCATTCTTTACCATATTTATTCTCATTCCTATTACCATTCCTCCTTATAAACCAACCTTTCCTTTAGTCTTTGTGTGCTTCTGGAGATTCTATCAACAGAAATACTTATCAGCCTGTTGTATTCTATTGAGCAGATCAAGGAAGTTTACACTTATTGACGTAGGACATACTGATAGATACTTGACACACGTGCTGAAGTGTTTATTTGGGTTGGTCGTTCAGTAGTTTCTTTTGTCATGAATCAATTAAAAAAGAACGACTTGCTGATTGTTATAATATCTTTTCATGAGATTAGAGTTTGTGTTAATGTTTGATATATATTTTAATTTAATAATTTTATAAGGTAAGAAGAATTGATTATAATTTATAAACTATTGAACCCAAAGAAAAAGAATATAGATCCGTTCTGATTGGATAAGAATAGATACAGGTGAGAATTTGGATCTATGTCTTCTAAATTTTAACATGGTCAGAATGGATGAGGCAAATATGAAGGGCTTGATGTACATCTAAGGTTTTAAGACTTTGGGCGGCTCATGATACTATTTATGAAGTTAACGAGACAAGGATATTATTAAGAAAATGTATTGGAAAAGTAGAACTCTAGTGCTAGTGCAATGGCATCGATGGGAAACAAAAACATGGGCGGTGGGGTGGGGTGGGGTGGGGTGTCATCGGAATCGGATGGGATGTGTTCCATTTCTTCCCACTTTTTTCCCTTAACATTAATGTGTCATCATATCATTCTCTCCGCATAAAAGAAGAAAAATAAAAAAAAGCATCACACACACACACACTAATAATTCATTTTCCTTTACCAACTGTGTGCGCGTGTATATATGCATATATATCATTCCCTTTCCTATTATTTGCTTTCTTCATCCTCATTCTCTCCAATACACAAAAACAAGTGTTTTTTTTTTTTGTTCCCTTTTTCTATTTCTAATCTTCTCTCTCTGTACAAAGGCATATCATCCTCGTCATCATCCTAAGCGGAAAAACTTTGCTGGTATATATGAATTGGTTTTGTGGTCGTTGTCATTGGTCTATGATGCCCAGTTTGGTGCTCTGTCTCTGATTATGATAATTCCGTTAGATCTCTTTCCTTTTCGTCTCCCTCCTTTTGTTTAATGACATGGCTATCTGTGATCTTGTCCTCTTGTTGCCTTGTTTTCGTGATCTGATGTTGAAATTTTCTCCTCTGTTGGTTGCTTGGTTGCTTTTCTTATTTGTTTGTTTGTTTGTTGTCTATTAATTTTGTCTGATCGTTTCTCTTGTGATGTGTTTGTTATGCACGAGTCCAATTCGAATTTGACCTGCGATCTTAATGACCTGATTCTTCAAATGAAATCCACACTTTTTTTTCCATTTGTTACTTTCAAAGATTCTAGCACGTGATCATGCCGATCGGATTTTCCTTCTTTGCGGCTATTACTTTAAAGTTATTAATCAATTTGCTGGCTTTTGATTGGTTATTTGTAGTTTTTTTCATTACTTTGGTTTAAAGACCCTACGTTTTGAGCCAAGCTAGTGATTGCTTTCATTCTGATAACGTTGAGATTTCATGCTACTTAAACATATCTCTATGGCGTTAATCAAATATAAGGTGATTACCGTTTTACATGATAGAGAAATGATTAGCATTTGGATTTTAGTGCCCGCAGCTGGAGAAATTGACCATGGCAGATATTTGGTCTGCTTCTGTTGTCTATGTTCTCATTCAACATCCTGTAACACCTTCATTTCAGTGTTATCATGGTTAAGGTTTTTCCATAAGGAATAGAGGGTTCTTTGATTGATATTATTTATACAGATATTGGGCCATTACATAGTTGTTTCCTGAAAAGTTTCCCACTCAAGTATTAAATGCATGTTAAGGTCTGAGTGGTCTAGGATTGTAATTACAGAGGTTATGAAGATCTGTTTCCATTTTGTTTATCAAGAATGGGATAGACAAATGGATGATAACTTCATTCCAGTTCTTGTTTCTTTATAAGTCTTCTCCCCTCAGCCACTAACACATGAGTAGTTTCTGATAATAGAAAGGCCTTTCTATTATCTGATATCATATTTGAAGCCACTTTATTCCTTGTCAAACAAACATTTAAGGCTCTATTTTATTCCCACTTGATTCTTGGCGAATTGTCACTTAGTCTTTGTAGCCTTAATACTGATGTTTTCTGCATATCATACTTTGTCTAAATTTGCATAGAACTGATGCAAACTATGTCAAGGTCATGCTCAGTATATGTAGAAGGTAGCAGGTACTAAATAGCCCTTTTGATCCAGAAATGAGTTGTTCAAATTAGTTCATTCATGATTGCACTTTTAGGTAGTACCAGTTATATTTTGCCACCGTTCGATATGCATTGCTTCGACTACATTGGTGTGAGCACTTTTGTAGAATTATGGAAAGAAAATTTAGATACATTTGATCCAGAAATTTTGAAATTTTATACACATCTACTTTGTATCAATAGGCCTCTTGCAAACAAATGTATATGGCGTACATTCCATAGTTTCTCCATTTTTCGTATTTAGTCTTGGAGTCAATAACTTCATTTGACTAGTTGAGACAATCTTGTTTCTTGATAGCTTTCTGTTAGTCAATGGATAAGTTATCCAAATTGTATATTTCATTGGACGATACAGTGGAAGTACCAAGTTGTACTTGAGTCTCCTACTCATCTCAAGTAAACATTAGGTACAAACTAGCTTATATGGGTTAGGGGTACAAATTTTGTCAACTTCATTCTATTATTGGATTCTATGGTTTTGCTTGTCTACCTTGCTGGAAAAGTATTTCTCTTTGATCGTGGCATAAAGGAGTAATTCTCTGCTTTGAGCAATTCAAATTCTTGAACTTGATGTTTGATGGTTATGAAATTATCCTAGTTGTGTTTGTTGCGTGTTGTAGAAACTTTACCTTATATGTTACTGCTCAAAATCATAGTCCTACCTCTTGCACTGAGTTTTTGCACGATTTCTAGGTTGCAGAAAATTGAGATTACAAATTGTTGGTATTTCCCGTTAGGAGTCTCAAGGAGCATTTCAGATTATGTCTACCTCTACCAAAGTTTTGGATCCTGCATTTCAGGGAGTGGGGCAGAGACCGTATCCTTTTGCACAAGCATCAACTTTATACATGAAATCATACATATACATATTTTGTTTGAGCTCCCTTGGGGTGGGATTAGTAAATATGTACATATGTTATTACATCTTTTGAGTTCTGCAATGCTTCAATTCACAGTTGAAAACTGTTAAACTTAACATTACTTAGAGGGACTGAAATTTGGCGAATTGAGAATTTTCAGCCAGTTGCGTTGCAAAAGTCTGAATATGGGAAGTTCTACATGGGTGATTGTTATATTATCTTACAGGTATGAGCGTCTGCACCTTTTTCTCTCTCCCCCTCTCTTCCCCTGTTCCATCTTTATTTGTAATAAGTTTTTCTTATGCATCTATTTTCTTAGAGTATTAGACAATGTCACAGATCAGAACCATAGTTTTCAATGTACAGAGTGCGTGTTCAATGTGTGGTCATTTTATGGGGTTTGTTTGTGTGGTAAGCCCATAAAGGAAGTTAGGGTGGGTGGCTGCCTATTACAAGATCCTGAAATCAACATTTTTGTGATTTGGCTTGAGTGTACATCTTTTTGTTGCCACCATTTATGTGATACCATTATATTGGCTCTTTCTTTAAAAGTCTCTTTTCTGTGGTGGTCAATTGATTTGTACCAACAGAGCAAACATGCAAATACTTTACACTGTCATTTGTATCCGGACACGTAGTTCAATGGCATGCTTATGCATCTTTTGCATTCACATGGGCAAGCTTAATGCTGCAGATTTTCTTTATCTTTCTCTCCTTTTTCTTCTGCGCTGTAGACGGCATCTGGAAAGGGAGGTGCTTATATATATGATATTCACTTCTGGATTGGAAAAGACACAACTCAGGTGTTCTTGACTGGATTATCTTTTCTCTTTCATGACTTTACTTTCTTTATCTTGTATTGTTCCTCTATCTTGAGTCTGGTCTCACATGTTACGAGAAACTTTTCATAGGATGAAGCTGGAACAGCAGCTATTAAAGCTGTTGAACTAGATGCAGCACTTGGAGGACGTGCGGTGCAACATAGAGAAGTTCAAGGCTATGAATCTGATAAATTTTTGTCCTGTTTTAAGCCTTGCATCATACCATTAGAGGGTGGAGTAGCTTCTGGATTTAAAAAACCCGAGGAAGAAGAGTTTGAAACACATTTATACACATGCAAAGGCAAACGGGTTGTTAGGATGAAGCAGGTATTCTCTTGACTAGAATTTACCGAAAGAAATTGACATTTTCTTAGATATAACCTGCAGTGAATCAAGAAATTGGCTCAAAGGAACATTGTTCTACATATGTCTTTCGTGTAGGTTCCTTTTGCTCGTTCCTCACTGAATCATGATGATGTGTTTATATTGGATACCGAGAACAAAATTTATCAGTTCAATGGTGCAAATTCCAATATCCAAGAAAGAGCCAAGGCTTTGGAAGTAATTCAATTTTTGAAGGAAAAGTATCATGAAGGGACATGTGATGTTGCTATTGTTGGTAAGTGGACATGTATTTGAAAGTTACTTGTGACACCACCCTGAGTACATCCTGAAAGTATACTCATCTTCATTCAAATGCAGATCCTAAATATACATTCTCTTCCTGTTTCTTATTTTCTTGCTCAATGGTTTTTGCAATGCTAGATGATGGGAAGTTAGATACTGAGTCAGACTCCGGGGAGTTTTGGGTCCTCATGGGAGGTTTTGCTCCAATAGGCAAAAAGATTACCAATGAAGAGGATACTATCCCAGAGAGTGCTCCTGCTAAACTTTATAGGTACTTTAATCCTCAATATCTGTTTTATGCTCATTAGTGAGGATTTAGAAACTTGCATTATTTGAGAAGGTTGATGCATATTTTCTTTGTGGGTTTGCATTCTATTTTATATCAATATGTTAATTTTAATTTATTATCATTTCTATTTGACATGTATTTCTTTTGAACTGTAGATTCTGTTATCAATCAATTCAAAATAGCATTTTTCTTTCTTATTTATGCCTTAGTTTGCAAATCTTGTGTAATGTCAATATTTTACCATTATTAGCTGGCTCCTAGAATCATTTAATATTTCTTTAACGTACTTTCTTGCTATGTATGAAATGACATCTTTCATGCCAGAACATATTATAGAAAATTTTATCTTCTTATCCTTTGAGGTTATAACACATTTTTTTTTTTTGGGAAAACTCCTTCCTTTAATGTGGATGGAAGGCAGGCTTTATTTCTTGATTTCAATAGGGCTACTTTTGAGCCTTTTTTATATCTTTTTAATATTGTGGTAGAAAAGGTAGCCAACTGTTAAGTATAAATTATATTGCAGATACAAATGATTAAAGCTTTCAAAGTTTTATATTCTGATCTGGTTCTATCTTGTAAGATGCGGAATTTTTTTCATGGAGAAACACAAAAATGGCTATCCAGATAACCATTGTGTTTGGACTGTGTGCATATAGAGTGCTGAATCATAATTACTGTTCCCTGTAGCATCACTGATGGGGAGGTTAAGATTGTTGAAGGTGAACTGTCCAAAGGCTTGTTGGAAAACAATAAAAGCTATCTGTTGGACTGCGGTGCTGAGGTATTTGTTTGGGTTGGCCGTGTAACACAAGTAGAGGAGCGAAAATCTGCAATTCAGGCTGCCGAGGTACAAACATCACATTCCTTTTTGTTTCATTTGGAATGCTTATATTCCATCTATGTCCGCAGGGATTTGTTGTTAGCCAAAACAGGCCAAAAGCTACTCGTATAACACGACTTATTCAAGGTTATGAGACACATGCATTCAAGTCAAACTTTGATTCTTGGCCAGCAGGATCTGCAGCCCCTGGTGCTGAGGAGGGAAGAGGGAAAGTAGCCGGTAAAAATATTGCTTTGGAGTTGAATTGGACTCATATAGTCATAATTAGCATTATTAAATAAGATTCTTTACATATCTTAGCAATGTTGAAGCAACAAGGCCTTGGTGTCAAGGGTACGGTAAAAAATGCTCCTGTGAGTGAGGAAGTGCCACCTTTGCTTGAAGGAGGGGGGAAGATGGAGGTTCACTTCATAATTCTATCTCATATTTACTTTATTCGTGGAGCTTTCACGAGACTAATATTCTACTTCTTGTTCCTTCCCAGGTTTGGTGCATTAATGGCAGAGCTAAAACTCCATTGCTTAAAGAGGATATCGGTAAATTTTATAGTGGAGATTGTTATATCATCCTATACACCTATCACTCAGGTGATAGGAAAGAAGATTACTTCCTATGCTGTTGGTTTGGAAAATATAGCATAGAGGTAATGTGTTTATCTTAGTTCAGATTTAGGATAAGTAGAGCACCACTATCTAATATTTTCATGGGCCATTAAGTCCTATACTAATGGTATAAAATATTATTCATCACATAGGGTCATATATCTTGAAAGGGTTTTGTATTTTTATTTAGCTCTTCTCACAGCCACAACACTAGTATGTTTATACTAGAAATTAGAAACAAAGATGCTTCTTTTGCCTATTTATTGGACATGTATTCTTATTCCAAATACTTTTAAGTATCATAAGGTGTTAGGAGTAGTGCTAGGGTGTATTTTGTCTTTGGTCATTCATACTTTAGCCATTTCTCGATTACTTGAACTATGGTATCCCATGGGGAGTTTAGCTTTATAGGCCTCTTTTCAGATTCTGAGCGAGAATTAATTACTCATCATTGACGTTTATTTCATAAAAGTAGCCACCTTGTCTTCATTAATCCAAGTAATGTCTTGCATATTTAGCTCATTCAATCTGGCATTTTTTTTTCAGTTCTCTTCCAGTATAAAATGTTATTCTATTCATTGCATAATAGGTACAGGCTTAAGATTGGCATCATGCTTTTCTATTTCCTTGTTGAGGCAGTAATAAGTTGCAAACTTCTTCTACAACGTCTTCATGTAAATGTCTTTTTGATATTTTGTAACCATGTCAATAGCATGCAAGTTTCAACATATTAGAAGTAATTAGTTGCTTGCATTTTGCTGTGCTACATTATTGTTTCGCTTCCTTAGTTTTATCAACGTGATAGTTAATTCTCTACTTAAATTACTTGAAAGTAGCATGTACTATGGTTGTATAAGAAATTAATTTATATGTAGTTGTGGTTGAATCTCTTTTAATAACGTTCCAATTTTTATTCTCAATCATTGTTTTCAAATATAGGAAGACCAGAATACAACAATTCAATTGGCAAATACTATGTTCAACTCACTTAAGGGTAGACCTGTTCAGGTATGACTTTATTTGTTGTAAATTGCTGGAAGGTTATATCTAGACTTGTCTATAATAGATGATTCCTATAGGGTCGCATTTTCCAAGGTAAGGAGCCACCACAAT
Source organism: Erythroxylum suave (assembly GCA_027563595.1). NCBI lineage: Eukaryota > Viridiplantae > Streptophyta > Magnoliopsida > Malpighiales > Erythroxylaceae > Erythroxylum > Erythroxylum suave. Next base: position 26,292,807 of record JAOSBN010000004.1, on the reverse strand, counting down.
TTGTTGCACTTTTTCAGCCTATGTTGGTCCTCAAGGTACATTGTGAACTTTTTTTTGCAAGCTTTTTCTTTACAAGTTCTAAAAATGGGGATGTGTGACAATCTAGGGTGGTTAACTATTTAATATGATCACCTTAGGGTGGCTTGAGCTCTGGTTACAAGAATCTTGTGGCTGAGAAAGGAGTGGCAGATGAAACATACACTACAGATAGTGTTGCACTTTTTAGGGTTTCTGGAACTTCGATACATAACAATAAGACAGAGCAAGTTGATGCGGTATGTAACTGGTAATCTTGCACGTTTTTTCTGAAAAGTATTACTAATTTTTGCATTGATACATATCCTTTCCTTAATGATCTCCTCAACTATTACGTTCCTCATTGTTGTCTTTACATATTACTTTAGAATTCTTTGAATTGGTAATTGGAAGAAATTATTCCTTAACCGGATTGAAAATTTTTTCCAATTTTTTATATGCTTGGTTTATGATGCCTAACTATGTATATTAAGGAAACATTTTAAATATAATCTAAACCTTTTACCTCATTGTTCATTATCTTCTCCATTGTCGTCTCATTGAAATATTTACAACGGGAACTAGGATCAACTAATGTCCAACGCTTCCACGAACAAGGTGTATCTAGATGCTTTTGATGTTGCTCTTTGATGTAATTAAAAAAAGAAGAGGAGATATTTTAGATGTGAGCTTACATTATAGACTTATGATTAAGTGTTGTTGAAGTTGAGATTTGATGAGAGCGTGAAGAGTTGAAGCGGATCATTCTAGTGCAAATTTTTGCTATCGGAAATTAGGTTCTATAATAAGTGTTTGATTCTTTAGTAGATGGGGGAGAAGTAGGGAACACTAATATGACTGTTTGCATCATGTTGAAAGTAATGATAATGCTTCTAGTTCTCTTAATTTGGCCGTAGTAATAATAGTGACGGCAACCAGTTAAGAATAAAACCTAGAGAACTTCGAATAAGATTAAAATCTTATAAGAAAAAAAGCTAAATCAAAATTTTCGTGAACTGACTTCTTGATTATGAAAAATGAAGAACCAATTTCACAAAGTTTTTTGAATGACACATGAAAAGAAATTTTTTAATAAATTCTGAAGTTCAATAAAGAACAAGAGATAAAGCACTTGCAACTCTTAATATTTGCGACTCAACTTATTGAGTAGAAACATCCCCTTTATATAAGGTGAGCAAAAAAAATTGTGCAATATTCTAATTACAAGTGCAAGGATTCTTAATTAACACTAACTACTAATACTACTTGAATTGGAACTCAAATATTCCTTATTCAACTAAGAAATTATTTACTGCTACTACTTCTACTTTAATTAGGATTTTAATAAAATACTTTAATTAACATTATGTGAATTATATTTAAATCAGATTCCTAATATACATCTAAATATTCTCCAACGTGCTTGGATCTTGTTTAACTAGTATTTGATTTTTGTTTGGGTCTAGTTAGCTTTCCAAAATCCTTTTTGACATGCTTCTTGAAGCTTGATTTATGTTTTGAATCAACCCATTCAAAGGCTCTTTAAGATTCTGTAATTGGTCCACTAGGCATATACAATGAATTCTTTGATTGGCTAGTCATGCTTACATCATTCCCCCACTCTTTGAAAGGATTCGTCCTCGAATCTTTAAATTTGAACACAAAGATACTTTCACCAGAACCACAAGAACAAAAAAGAGATTTGGATACATCACAAGCTTAGTGCACTGTCAACCCATTGTGACTCTCTGTCATTTAACATCTGATAAAACCGGTTAGCAAGTAGGATCTTATTCACAACTTCAATTGAATATATTATATACATATCCTTTTTGGTTGTTTATCTGCCTGTAGACGATGACACAAAATAGGAGGGAAAATAATTTTTCATCTTACATATAATTTAGAATTACATGGTTATATTATTCACCTTTGTTTAGGAAGAAAAGTAAGAAATAATCTCTAAAAGTGGGAATCCATCTCTTAGGGTTCCAAACTCTTATAGGAAAGAAAAAAACAATCTCCTAGGGTTCCACATTCTCCTAGAAAAGGAGAACATCCTATTAGGATCCCACAATCTTTGGGATTTGAAGAAATTGACTTTTTAAAAAAGGTATATAACTAATATACAACTCGATACTTACTGTCAAGCTGAGGATATTAGCTTGAAAATAATATCATGAAAACTTGAACTGTTCAACCCCTTTATTAAAACATCATCTAGTTGGCTTCTCAATGAACATATGGCGTGGATGCAAGCCCTTCCTCTAATTTCTTCTTGATGAAATTTCTATTAATTTTAACGTGCTTTGTCTTGTCATATTGAATAGGGTTATGAGTAATATTGATGGTGGATTTGTTTTCACAATAGAGTTTCACAAGACCTTCCCACTTAACTTTTAGGTCATTTAGAATAATCTTCAACTATAACAACTCACATGTGCCTTAAACAATTGTTCTAAACTCTAAATCTACTTATGATTCTGCCACAACATATTGTTTCTTGCTCTTCTAAGTCTCCAAATTGCCTCTAAGGAAAGTACAGTAATCTGTGGTTGATCTTTGGTCCACTATAGATCTTGTATAGTCCACATTAGTATCGGCTTCTAGGTTGGGATAATTATTCTTGTTAAACAAAATTCCTTTCCCTAGATAGCCTTTTAAGTGATGCAACATCCTATGTGTAGCTTGTAAATGTGACTTTCTCAGATCATGTATGAACTAACTAACTATGCTTATGGAGATGCTATATTAGGTCAAGTATGAACAAGGTATAGAGCCTACCTACTAGCCTGGTACATCCTTCTGTCAACAGCTAGTTCTTTCACTTCTCCATGCTTATGATTTGCGTCCATTGGGGTAGAGACTGGTTTGCACCTAGTATTTCTTGGCTCTTTCAAGAGATGAATTACGTACTTATGTTGAAATATAAAAATTCCTTGCGAGGATTATGCCAACTTGATGCCAAGGAAGTACTTCAATTTTCCAAACTCCTTTATCTCGAGTTCCTTTATCACTTGTTGCTTTAATTCCCTTTTTTCGTTTTCATCATTTTCAGTTAAAATAATATCATCAACATACACTAGTAAGTACAATTATTCCCCACGCAACTGTGTCCTTGATGAAGATAGTGTGATTTCATTGACTTTGGTTATATCTTGATACTTTCAAAACTTTAGCAAATATACCAAGCCATGCTTTAGGAGATTGTTTCAATCCATATAGCCTTTTTCAACCTACAAACTTTATTATCTGTGTATTCTTCAAGTTCTAGTGGAATGTTCATGTAGATTTCTTAATCTAGATCTCCATGAAGGAAGGCATTCTTCACATCATACTGCAAAAGTTGTAGTCAAAGTGAGCTCTGAAGGATAACAAAATCCTCAATGTATTTACTTTTTCCACCAGGGAAATATTTATTGGTAATAAATTTCGTAGGTTTGCGTGTACTTTTTAGTAACTAACTGTGCTTTATCTCTCTCTGGTGATCCATCAACGTTATATTTTAGTGTAAACATCCATTTAAGTCAACTATGCTGTTCCCCTTTGGTTTATCAAAAGTCTCTCACATCCTTCTCTTCTCTAGCGCATCCATTTCCTCATCCCCTTTTTAACAATGCCTTAGAAATAGTATTAGGAATAGAAATGGTAGGTAGACTTGCAATGAAATTTTTATAGGTTGGTGATAAATGTTTGAGAGATGCATAGTGAGACAATGGGTGTAGTGGTCTCTTCATGCACTCTAGTAAATTTCCTAATGACAATAGGAAGGTGGGTGTTTCGACTGATTGTGTAGTGGAGGATTAGTTCTTACTATGGACTCATCTCTATAGTTTGCATTGGATTCTTGGACTTGTTTCAATTCTGGAATAGTTGCTCTTTAGGAACACACCTATGAATATTTTAGAAAATCTTAACTTGGATGGACACAGGAGAGATTTATGTTTTTTATTAGATACAAATTGGACTAGAGGATGGACATGAGCTTTGGGACGGACGCATGAAGGTCAAGTGGCACAAAAGATTCAAAAATACATCTTTCACCATTGATGTCTTCCCTTGAAGATATGACTTGACATCAGCTGAGGTATAGAACTTTCGTGATGAAAGTTTATAGCACTTTTACCCCTTTTGTGTACGTAACTTGAAAATACACATTTGATGACAATGGGATTACAAAGTCAGTGCAACCAAATACCCTACGAGTAAGGCCCATTTGAGGTTCTGAAGTTAGGATAATAGGTATTAAGGCTTTCCATGGAACTTCTATCGTCTATCCCACGCGAAGGAAGTTTATTTATTATGTGGCAATTAGAATTGCCTCCCCTTCAATAGGCTTTTGGAACATTCCCTTGATATACTAGAGCATGAGTTATATGAGTAAATGCCATTTTTCTTCTCAATAATCCTATTCTGTCAATGATGATGAGTCATGAATAATTCCTTTGTTTGCAAATTAGGGTGACAAAATTTGATTAATATCTGGCATTATCTGACGTAATGCTTTTGATTTTAATCCCAAGTTGATTTTGATCCCAAAATTTGATCAATTTTTCTTTGTCGATTAGAAATGTCTACTTTATATAAAATTAACATAAAAAATGTAATAAACATCTAATTACAAGTGTAACCAAGATTGCTACTTTAGTAAAAAGCTAACTACTATTATTACTTGAATAGAACTCTAATTAATTAGGAAACTAACTACTGGTTTTATCATAACTAAATTATAGCAAGACTCTGGAAATTACCACCTTTAGGGCCTTTTCTAATCATATAATTTAGTCCCATAATAAGTCCTAAGTCAAATAGAAAACTAGCATTGAACTACAAAAATCATAGTAAACACATTTTGAGCTTTATAATTAAGTGAAGTATAGCCCAATTACAATAAAACAAAGACTTGGAAACTAAATTAGATTTAATAAATGAGTTTATGCTTCCAAATCTTCTCCAACCTTAGCTTGATCATGTTAATTAGTAATTGGTCTTTGTTGGGGTCTAGTAAGCTTTCTAGAATGCTTGTTGAAGCTTGATCTGCAAGCTTGATCTGCGTATATATCTTGAATCAGCCTATTCAAAGCCTCTTGAAGCTTCTTTCTCCTAGCTATGCTTTGATTGGTTAGTCATGCTTGCATCAAATAGTTTCAATCCTTTTCAATGAAGGGTTCCCTTTTTTGAATCCCCATGCCCCTTTTCCAATGCACAAAAGAATTGAAGATCAAAAAGTAGACATGAAATTAAAGTTCAAGATCTACTGAGAAACCTTCAATTAGAATCTTTAAAAAGTAAAGCAAGCCTGAATGCTTTGTAAAACGAGCTTTATAACTCTGTCATCTTTTTGAGGGAATTTATTAAATTATCGTTTATCAAAGAAAAGTTGAGATTCTTGAGAATGTTAAAGAAATTTATGGGAACACTATAATTATTTGAATTTTGGTAATTTAAACTTGAAGACTGCTGACAAAAGTAGAACCTAAAGGTCAAAATTAACGATGAAATTTGTCAAAAACTAGTTAGTTTTGCAAATATAGAAAGATTAGGTACTCGTAAAACCTCAAATCAGGTAATACTCTTCAAATTAGGTAGGAACCACAGTCACCAGATAATATGAGCATTCGTCTGAGTGGAAATGCATATGAGCATTCGTCTAAGTAGAAATGCTTGTAAAATTAAATGTGATGAGATAATGTATACTGAAATCATTTTCCATAGTTAATAGTCTCCTATACTGTCTATTTTTGTTAGAGATGGGTGATATATGCAACAGTGATTTCCTAGGAGGCTACCAACTGTAGTACTACTACTCCAGCTGATAGGTAGAACTGTCAGCAAAACCAACCATATATCAGAGCAAAAGGCCTGTCTGGAAGGGGGTTAAAGGAAACTTGTTTTAATCAATGGAAGCTGAAAATAGCACCAGTTTGAGCATGTTTATGAAAAATTAGTTGCATGTCATTTTTCATGTAGGTTAACATGGTTATTCGAAATTCATTTGTTTATAGACATAAGAACATAAATAGAATGAAGCAAGTTAATTAAGAAGATTAATAGACATTGTAAAATGAAACGTTGCATGGTTTCTTCCTAGGAAATCCTTAATAATGTTAGAATTTTGTGACGGTCAATAGGTTAGTTAACTGATTACAGTTTTATTGTGGTTAAGAGTTGGAGTAACTAAAACCCAACTTATGGTTTTCTGTTGGAATTCATCTTTTGGTGCTTAGTAATCATTTCACATTTCAAAGTTCAAAATTTCCTCAATAAATACTTCCAAGACATCTCCATGATTTTTGAACTTCTTGATCTTTTCAGCCCACCTTTTTCTCCTGCTGCCTCCTGTGCGATTGTTTTAATTGACTGATAACCAACAGAAGGCTACTATCTGTTAGGTTTCCACTAAAGTTATTATTTTTTAGGTGGCAACATCATTAAACTCTACAGAGTGTTTCCTTCTGCAATCGGGCTCATCAATTTTCCTGTGGCATGGGAATCAGAGTACTTATGAGCAGCAGCAGTTAGCTGCAAAGGCCGCTGAATTTTTGAAGGTAGTCCCATGAACATTTTTGTTGAAAGGAATGAAACATGTGAATGTATTCTATGTTCTGAAAGGTAGTATAATGACTTAATAGCTGCTAATATCTAATCTATAATTTTGATAATACTGGCTAAATAGCTAGTTAAATTTTTTGAATAGCTTGGTATGAGGTCAACTGAGTTGATTATACCTTGAAGAACATATGTAGGTTAAGTAGGTTGAACATATGTGAACGAATTGATTCATAGGTCAAGTAGGTTGAAACTTTTAAGTTCAGATCTGAATTGAATTTTTTAGTTGCTCTTTTTGTCTCTATGAATAATCTTCTTATTACCTTTTCAATATGCTCCATTTGGAAGTACTAAAAGAGAAATTGACGCTTTGCAATTAAATTGATCATTCAATTACTAATCTTTTGTTTGCTGTCGCAACTATCTTGAGAAAGATCTCAAGAAACATTTGAAGTTTCTTCTCAGATTGAGGGAATAGCCAAGCTGTTAGTATCTCCTTCCCAAGATCAAGAGAACATGGGTTGAAATCCTCTTTTGGGTGGGATGGGGTTGGGGGTTTGGCAAAATTGTTCCAAGGAGTTTCTTGCACAGAAAAAAGAAAAAAGAGGTCCTTCACATGCTGCATATTTTCCTCATTTATCTTTAATACTATTCACATATTTCAGCCTGGCGTTGCTGTCAAACATGCTAAAGAAGGAACTGAAAGCTCATCTTTCTGGTTTGCACTTGGGGGCAAACAGAATTACACCAGCAAAAGAGTTTCTCCAGAAACTTTCAGAGATCCCCACTTATTTTCATATTCACTCAACAAAGGTGTCTATTGTTCTGGTTATTAGAATTCTACTAATTTCGTTCTCTTATTGCACCTTTTGAAAGAAAATTACATTTTACAGTCATGCCCTTTAAGTAAATTCTAACCAACCTTTTATGATAAACTTTGCTGCTTGCGATTCCAGGGAGATTTCAGGTGAGTTTTAGTCTCTGTGTGCTTCTGAAAATTCGGTCTGGACAAATACTTATCAGACTGTTGTATTCTATTGAGCAGATTGAGGAAGTTTACAACTTCTCTCAAGATGACTTGTTGACAGAGGACATACTGATACTTGACACACATGCTGAGGTATTTATTTGGGTTGGTCATTCGGTAGATCCCAAAGAAAAGCAGAATGCTTTTGATGTTGGCCAGGTAAGCTTTCAAAAATCATTTCTTTCAGATTTTTCCTGACATATTGTACTTATTGTATTTTACTTTTTGCAGAAATATATAGATATGGCTGCATCTCTTGATGGTTTGCCACTAAATGTTCCTCTGTTTAAAGTCAGTGAAGGAAATGAACCTTCATTTTTCACGACATACTTTTCATGGGATCTTACAAAAGCCACCGTATGTGCTCTGCTATCAAATCATTGTTAAGCTTTGGATGATCTGTTATCTTGTGTCTCTATAATTTTCCATGGTGAATGATGAATGCTGGAATGGTTTTGTCGGGCTGCTTCTATAGAGTTGAGATAATTGTAATGTATGCCTCTACAGAGAATCATTACAAATGTATAATCAAGAAGTATATAATCTTACGTGTTTTAAAACAGTGTTCATTGCTTTGTCTTGGTGTCAGATACAAACTATTTAAGTTCGTATAAAATATTTGATCAGAGTTGATTGGTCTTCTTAGCCTACATTCTATTGAAAAAAGTTGTTATGGAGCAATGAGATGAGAAAACTCTTAAAGTTGGGTACCATCAGGCTGTCTGAGAATTAATGGGCATAGATGGAAGAGAAAAATTGGAGGAAAAAAAAATGATGGTATTTATTCCTAAGAAAAATAGATTAGAGACATGTATTCGTAAACATTAACCTTGTAAGAGCTTAGAATTCAGTTGCAACTATAAGATAGCATCAAAAACTGTTATATAGTGTTGCATGCTTGAACTGCACCATTGAATATAATCCCTACTTTTTTGAGGATATACCTTGTAAGAAAAAAGGTCATGTAGATAAATTGTCGAGGATGAGATTGCAACTGATTAAAATATTTTCATTTGTCTTCCCTCACAGAATTTATGTTTTTTGTTCTTGAGATGCGATTTATTTATTGCATTGCATATGAAATTTTGCTGTTTCATTTTCATTTATGGATTCCCAATATAAATTTCAGGTTCAAGGAAACTCATTTCAAAAGAAGGTAGCATTGCTCTTTGGTTTAGGACACCAAGCTGTGGAGGTAGATTCTTGGTTTCTGTATACAATTGCTTCACTATGATAATGTGACAAATAAGGGCAGAAATGTTGCTATTTTGTTTCCAGTGCAAAATGTTTATTCTTTTGATTATTGTTCCTTTTTCCACTCTCTTCTCCATTGAGAAGGATATCACTACTCTCTTCCTTTCTCTCTTATATTATTAGTCCTATTATTAATCTATAGAATATTTTCATGGAATAACTTACCTGAAGCAAGTGAATACTCCTTTTAAAATTGAATGTCATGATCTAGCATTTAGAAATTATATGAATGTGTATCTATTTCTTGTGAATGTACTTCTTTTTCTCTGTGGATTTTAGCTGTAAATTCTTCACACAATATTTTCTTTTGATTCTATTCCTACAAATGTTTTTTGTATAGTGGGGAATATGTCATTGCAGATCTTCCTTCAAAGTTGCAGTTTATAACTCATTTTCTTGTTTCCCCCACACATGCTAAATGTGTTTATCAGAAATTCTGCATCTGATGTTGGTATTCAGGTTGAATTGTCTTAAGTGTACAAGAACCTTGCATGTGGACTTTGTTATTTTAACACACTGGCAATGCTATGTTATTACATGACAGGAAAAGTCCAATGGAAATCAAGGCGGGCCTACCCAAAGAGCTTCTGCATTAGCTGCCTTGTCATCTGCTCTTAACCCATCTAGTGACAAGTCAGCTTATCCAGTAAGTGAACTGTTTATGCGTTTTGTATAATTATTATTTTCTCCTGTCCATGAATGAGGCCTTTGGATGTTCTTTTAATTGTTTTAGCTTCATATATGTCATCCTTGTGAATTGTTCGGTGCTTTCTTTTGCAGCTTGTTTTTATTATTAAAGTGGTGTCTCTGAAGCTTTTATCTTAGTACTACCCAAACTATCAGCCTGTTGCAAAACGAACTATAAGAAAAAGAGTTCAATTTGTCATTGAAGTACACTTGGCATTTTTTTCTCCATTAAAAATATACAGAACTGACTAGTTATATCCCTTGTTAGATCCCCTACTTATTCTTGTCACAAGTTTTTCAAACTTTTGGTCTCACAGTACAGGTTATAGCATAATTTAATGAAGACAGTCAAGAGGGGATCATATAAACTTGCGGTCTATACTTTAGATATTATAACCCACTTGATGAATAGGAAAATTTCCATTGAATTCTGTAATTATAACTGTTGTTGTAAAAGATGCTTATGGAATACGTCCATTCCAGAGGCATAGCTATATGTGCCTGCCCCTCTGTAGCCCATATTTTCTATGTCTATTTCCTTTTACCTTTTGGAAGTTTATTTGGTTAAAATTTTAAGAACAAGAAAGGGAGGAAAGGGGGCATCTGTTTATGGCTTCTTTTCATTTCTATTAACACTTATTTCTCTATGTAACTAACAATATAGTGGTGTTTGACTTATCTGTGCTATTTCAAACTTTGACTGCTGCATACGATGTAGTGCATTTGTACGGCAGAAATTCACCACTGGTGCTTGCAAATCCAAGTACCAGTGGAGTGCGTCTTCCTAGAGTTTATAATTTCAATCATTTTTTAGTTTGACACCACTGACAAAGTCCTAACAGTTCATGTACATCATAATAAGATTTCTCTGACTTGTTAATTGCTTTCAGCTCTCTGGAACCTAATATGTTTATTAAAAATAGGCATTTTTGTTTATATTTATTTATTTTTGTAGACATTTTAGATTGACTGAGAATTTCCTCAACTGAGAATAATTTCTAGCTCTGCCTGCATCCTTTCTGTTTCCTTGAACATCTCTGTAACACTCAAATTGAATATGTAATACGTTGAGCTTCTTCTACTTTTTGTGCCTCATAGGGTTTTTCCTGTTACAGTTTCTCTATCCAGATTATATCCTACTCTTTAGTGAAATAATGCCATGTAACAGAGCTTTTGTATCTGTTAACAAATTTACTATTTATCTTGTTTCTTTCCAAACAAAATTTGGTACTTTGTGCGGTGATTGTGCTGTAATCTATCCACAGGACCAGGATAGGTCCAATGGTTCAGGAGGACCAACACAAAGAGCTTCAGCTTTGGCTGCCTTATCCTCAGCATTTAATTCATCCTCTGGAACCAAAACTCCTTCAAAGCCCTCTGGAACAAGTCAGGGGTCACAAAGAGCTGCGGCCGTAGCTGCTTTATCATCCGTTCTTACTGCAGAAAAGAAGAAGCAAAGTCCAGATGGCTCTCCCTCACATACTCCTACCTCAGAGGCTGGCTCCTTAGGTAAAGAAAATTTCTTTTTTCTTTCAACTGTAAGAAGTCACAGAGACATTAAAATAGTCACATGAATTTGTTTGATTCTGTAGGAGTGAGAGTCTTTTGATGACGCTCTTTAAATTGAAATTCACTTTGTTTTAGTTCTTATGGATCTGTAATTTTGCTATGAAAATTGAAGAAAAAAGTGACGTTTATGAAGCACAAATTTCTGAAGATACAGAAGTCAAGGAAATTGAGGAACCTGCATCCATATCTGACAGTAATGTGGACGAATCAGAGCCAAAGCAAGATGCTGAGCAAGATGAGAAAGGTGATGAAAGCATTAAGTCTACATTCAGTTATGATCAACTGAAGGTTCATTCTGAGATTCCTGTAACTGGGATTGATTTTAAGAGAAGAGAGGTTTGTCCTGGTATAAGTTGTGATTACATCTGAATCTGATTCTTGAATTGGCATTTCAAGGATTTTCGTCCATTTCATTCTGCAGGCTTATCTTTCAGAAGATGATTTCCAGACTGTATTTGGGATGGCAAAAGAAGCATTCTATAAGTTGCCGAAGTGGAAGCAGGACATGCATAAAAAGAAAGCTGACTTATTCTAAATGGAAAGTTATCTCTCTGCTTCATATCTGCCTAACTTATGGGTTTTTAATCACTATGGTTTTCACTGCTCTTTTAAAAAGTTATGCTTTCAATTGTATACATGGCGTGCTTTGACTAGCATATCACCATTTGCAGTTCATGAATATAGGTGTGAGTGGTACCATTATTGCTTGTGATCATGCCTGAGTGAGTTTTGCCCATGATTTTCAATTTCATTTCTTCCTCCTCTTGATTCATTTTCTGCCATTTTGTAATGATAGCATATTGTAGTTTTGCAGAAAGTTGGGAGAGCCATTTTTTTTAATTAGATCATGTATGTCATTTGTGCTTATTTGACAACACCTCTTTAGCTTTGTTATTTGTTAATGAATGGGTTGTATATGTATCGCGATTGTATTCAGTGACAGCATCCAGGAAAGGGAGGTTGTTAGTTTGAATAAACAGTACTCCATATTCAGTATTTGCGTTAAGTGTTATTTCTGGTGTGTAAATCTCTTTCCATGGGGTGGGAGCTGATGGTTTAATGTCCTTGCCTGGGCCGGTAAATTTCTGCATGTCTTTTGAGTCCTGGCCAACAATTAGGGTAAACATTTTTTTTTGACATAACTCAGCAAGCTTAGCAATTTAGGTAAGCGTAACATCTGTGATCCCATAACCAAAATTTAACCGTCTACGTTCATTAGACTTGGATGACTCCGCAAATGATAGGGAATGTGTTATGCCAAAAGAAATAATTGATTAGGATATATGGGTAAGAGTTTGAAGATGGTTTTTTAATGATGAAATCGGTGAGGCACCTCGTGTTTTACTACAGTTAATCTCTGGAGGAGTGTCATTTGATTTAATTAATGATGAAATTGAGGTTCAGAGAATACTTCTGATGAGGAAAGAAGAAAGCTAAGATTTCATTCTTCTAATATTGCTATTGTTGATTTCATTCTGGTAATACTTTGAGGGCACTTAATATAACTAAGCATCCAAAAAGGATTTACTTTTGTATACTTGGAAGAATGCAAGAAATATTGGTGAACTTATATGTTGCAACAGGGGAAGGAGTTGTTCATGGATGATGATGAAGTTTTTGGCTGATAGGGAAGGAGGAGGATATGATAAGTGAGTTGATGAAGAAGAAGAGAAATATGTTCGTTAAGAAGTGACATTATAAAGAGTTGAATCAGAAACAAAGAGGACCAGCAAACTGTAGTTAACAAAAAAATGCATGTGTAAATGTTTAATTGGCCAATTATTAATGACTAAAATAGTTGTTAAATTAAAACGTTATGAAATTGAGTTGACAAAATTATTTTTACTGTTCTCCCTCTTTGATTTGTTCATTCTTTCTAGTTTTAACTATCGTTTGGAAGAATAAAAACCCTAAATCTCAAATACAAAATGTTAATAAAAATTAACAATTCAAATCAATTCAAGTGGAAGTGGCACCATGGCATAAGGAACTTAAGCTCCAGAATGGGCAATCAATTTCGGGAGTTGGAATACAGTTCATTTTGGAAGTAACATTTTCACATATAGGGCCTGGACTTACATTTCTTAACCACTTACCACCTTCAGACAGACGGTGAGAAATTGATATTTAGTTGCATATTGGAGACGTATCTCCACATTATAAATTTCGATTGCCCTAATCAGTGGAGCAAATGGTTAACGTTGGCGCAGTGGCCATATAATACCACCTTCCATTCAACCATTTCCATTATGCTATTTAAAGCAATGTATGATTATTCTCTCCCAGTATATATTTTATACTTAATAGGAGACTCTCATGTG